>KK500136.1:8320-203057 GCA_000688715.1 Glossina pallidipes | reverse complement strand
TTTTTTTTAAACTTTACGACGACATGTTGCTCGAGAGAAAGAGTGACGGATTCCATCCAAATCATGTCATGCGTCTTTTCTCTTTCGTTAAAATTTTCTTTCACTAGTTTTGTCATGAAACATAAGGATTTTTTTTTTTTCATATTTTAATTGTCTAATAAATACATATGCAGGCCAATAATAAGGAAAATAGCCTAAGCCGGGCAATTTAAAATTGGGTTTAGATTAGATTTTGGTAAAGGCATAATATTTATCTATCGGTTCTACATCTGTTAGGCTGTGGTCACTTACTATTTCTCTTCACTTACTTCTTTCTCCTTGACTTTGACACAGGTTTAGGAGATATCCCCTGAGGGCGAGTGATCGGTCGTAAAGTAACAAAAATATGAGAAATCAAGTAAGAACACTGCAGCCGAACATGTCACACCATTATTTAGCTACTTGTCTATGACGAATGTATACGTCACGATCCGTCCGTCCGCCCTTTTTGTATTTCCCCATAAAATTTTATCATTATAGATTTGTATTTGCAATAATAATATATTTTAGAAAATATTTTTATAATTTTGTCAAGTCGTTTCGCGATAAGCAAATATCGAATTACACATACTCTGTGTTTGGCACACATATCACTAAAAAGGTCGATGCAGTTAACTGATTAAGTATAGATAGATCGGTAGATCGCTTCGCTTCATACAATTATTCGTCTAACGGCTCTTTAAAATAAGAGTTCCCTTGAGGAATGGTCGGAAAAGTTGTTCAATCCGAAGCATTTTCAATAGTATTCCTGCATGGTCCAAAACACGCCGGTGTGCCAAATTTCATTAATTCATTCATTAAATGTGCTGAACGCGTTTAATTTTCCCGAAACCTCAAGTATGCATAAATTAAGCATTGGTGTTTGTACGGTATAAGTTCCACTTGTTGGCGAACTGCCGTCCAGCGTTTGCCAATGCGTAATCGAAGATTGTCAAGATTATCAAAACTTAATTTATTTCTTTAAAACCTATACTGGATACTAATTAAGAGTCGTCTTAATGCCTTTGCACATTCTAATAACTCATGAGCTGTTAGACCACCGAAAATACTAGTCATCTGTCAATTGTTTTTATTGTCTATTTTTACTCTATCACGCTTTAATTCATGATCGTTATTAACCCACAAATTTCACGTTGTTTTAGTCATGCATGTAAATAATTCCATTATATAAGTTGACCTATATTCTGACATGTGTAGCGATCGCAAAAATGAAATGAGAAATGTAATAAATGTAATATGAAGCACAGAGAAAAGACAGAGATAAAAAATTTGTCATGTCATACTCTAATCAAAGCTCATAGAGCCACTGAGAAAGAAACTAAAGTGAAGGAGATTGCAAATTAACCGTAAGAGAAATGGTTTTTCTTCCTTTTGTTCATTTTTGACTTGAATCAATTTTATAATCACTGACGCAATATTATTGGATCTTGTCGGATTTGCTTAGTTTAAATGAAAGCTGCTTCCATGCGCCGGCCTACAAAAATTAATTAAGTGCATCGTATATTTTGTGGTTTTTTTACATATTTTTCATGTCAGTTCGTTGTCTCGCTTGCAATGCGTGGGAGTAGGAAAAATGATTTAAAAATACATTGTTTTCTCATATCAAAAATACTGAAGTTGTCAATTTGTCAGTTTGAGTTATATTTATGAAAAAGTCCTTGTGTTAAAAAGAAAACGAAAAAAAAGAAAAGAAACAATTCCCCATAAATGCAGAAATCAGCATAAGCTTACATATGTAACAGCCCTCGTTACACATGTCATATGCCAGAGCGAAAAAACATTTAATATTATGTCAGCAATTTTTATTTTGAATAAACGAAAGAAAAATTACGTATTTGAAATATAAATGATTCGTTCGCTCAAGAAACCTAAGAGAAAAAAAAACAATCAATTAAGAATTTACAGAGGTTGCCGATCAGAGCTAGCTCGGTATTTAAATGCCCATCCTATGAAACTTGACTCTGCTTGCAGCATTCCGAAGTATAATACAATAGTTAGCGCAACTAAGTGCTGAACCTCTCTTCCTACCCCTTCTTTTGTGTAGGCAGTTATACCTATATGTAAGGCAGCGGCTTGTGGCCGATATTTGTGGAAAGCCGCTTAAAGTAAAAAATGAAGACTTGAGGTGAAAGACATCATTTTGACAACAAGAATTTGCGTCGCCGGATTAAAGAATCCTAAGGTGTTTTCAGATATTCATACATGCATGGGCATGTACATGCATATACACGTTTATGCATATAAAACGTTCTAAGGCAAATATAACGCATCGCTCAATAAGTTCGTAAGATGAAATATGAATGTACGATGACTAATGATGAATTCATACGATTTTTAGATGGTACCAGCCTTCAAAAGGTCCTTGTCAAAATTCTTTCTCATACCGACCATTACTTTACACGGTCCAGTTGTTTAAGTGAAGTTATTCTCATTTTTCCATTGTTTTACAAAAGCATCCATCTAGTGTATATGTATGTCATTGTGCTTCTTATTATTCCAGTTTTGAATTTTATACCGCACCATATTAAGTCTGATCTACTTTCCCTATTTCACTTTACGGTATTTATCCTCTATGTTATCTTCTATGTTAACCAAGCGTTTTATATTTTATTTTATTATCTACTTTTTCGTATCCTTTTCCACCTATCTTACTACGTTCAATCCTGTTATATCCTTTCCCAGTTTACTTTTTTTCGTTCTTTACTTCCCTTCCTTGCTTCTATTTTAATTAAGTCTGCTCTAAACTTTTTTCCTCAGTTCTATAGTCTTCTATATTATCACATTATTATTTCTTTCATTCTCTATCTTATCTTTTCCTATCCTACTTTTCCTAGCCATTGCTCTTTTATTTTATTTTTTGTCCTTTTCACCATATGCTTTTTTAACTTTTCTATTCAATCCTCTCCCATTTTATTTTACACATACTTTACTTTATTATTATTCCGCCACGTCGCTTATGGCATTTTATTCTGCCGTGAACTAAGTCTAATCTGAACTTTCATTTTAAGTATACCATTCTATTCTCTACCATCACATATCATCCAATCACTTTTTATTCTACTTTTGTTAGATTTTTTTCTGTCACGTACCACACTTTGTTATCATTTCCCATCCTATGCATGCACTTTATTATATAATATTCTTTGACCTTCGGAGCTTTGTTAAGCTTCCGATTTTTATCCGATTCTACTTTATTCTGTCTTTCTCTCTTATTCTATCTTATCCTATGTTACCTTATTCTATGCTATTCTCTTCCATTTTTTTCTAAATGGTTTTTCTCACCACAGGAATACGCTGTTCTGTTGCGAGCACTCAAAATCGCTACGCCTTCCACCCTCACATGTCTTCCAAGTCAACTTGAGAGTGCATGGTTAACTTACTTCTAGGTTAGAGATAGGATTAAGTGGATATGACAGACGACGAGAATGGGGCAGTTCCGCCGAAATAGTTGATTTGACGCGATTGACTCTGGCACAGTCAACAGCGCCAACCTTTAGGCAAACCTATCTAAGCTAGTTTCCTTTGTCAATCTTGCCTTTTTTCTTATGTGGGCAACCGATAAAACCGGATCTGTCGCGGAGTTTTTAGCCAAATCGTCATCGAGAACAGTCAAGAGTAACAAAGCCTAAGACAAAATAACACAAAGTGAAGGGTAACAAAGTCTAACTTAAGCAACACAAAGCTTGAGAAAAATAAAGTCAAGTTAAGTGAATAAAGTCCAACAAAGCTAAAACTAAGTGTTCCAAAAATGGACAGAGAAGTCTATAACTGAAGGTATAAGTGAAATAAGGTCTTCGCTCCTACAGTATGAGCTTGGCTTTATTGGCCCGGTTAAAGTGTCTAGACACTTGCGCCTACTGCATTGAAGGGCTAACTGCTATGAACTGCTTTTCCCTATGCTTGTCCTCTGTAAACACTTTAATGAAACACATTGTAAACGTAAGGAATAACCACAAACTGCCCAAATTGCTCTCTCAAAACATGTAACCGTTCCAAACGGGTAAATTATCTTAAGGAAGGGCCAGGAAGCCAGGACCAGCCGTAGTAAACTCTTGACACTGTAGGTTAGCCATGGTCTCCGATCGCATTACTGTCCCATTGCTTACAATTTACCTTCTTCGAAGCTTTCCTCACTTACTTATTCCTACTCTAAGTTATTACATTTATTACAATTGCACGGTTGATCTAATGCTCTTATGCCTGCTTGTGCTACATTAGATTATCTAATGCTCTACTCTATGCATTTATTTTAAGTAATTTTCAATATTTTTTTATTTCTTCTTGTAAACATTTTTTTAATTTCTCTTTTGTCTATTCATTTAGTAGAGTTAAGCAACATTTTTTCAAGCGAACTGTTTTTAAGTAGACAGACGAATAAAACACTTGCGCGACTTTTTAGGTCAATTTATTACATTTAACCTTTCGAATAATAAAACTTGACTTGAATTACTTCTTTTCTGGTTGCATTATAACTTTCGTAATTGCAAACGTCAACACTACACGATTAATTAAATAAAAATGCATTGAACTAAGCTTATGTGTAGACAGCTGTAAGTAAATAGTTGTAGAAAATAAAATAAAATTTAAATAAATATTTTATATTTCCTCATAAGTCACTTAAATTACAAGCAGCACATATTTATAAGCATAAAGTCCAGTCAGCTCGATTTACGCAATAATCTTATATCGTCACAACACAAACTTACTTATCCGATAGAATCGAGTTTAACATTCAATTATTGTAATAATCACTGGTACACAAAGTCTAATCAATAATAATTACAACATTTACATGATTACAAAATACTCCCAGCGTTAAGATAGACATATAGATACGGCTTGCATGAAGCATGAAACTTTATCTAACGATTGTCTATCTGCTACCACTGTCTATACTACATGTATGAGCTATAGAACGCCAGTTTGCATGCATATTAATTAAATCATTAAATGAGTGAATTGATTGATGCTTTTTGCTCGCTGGCTCGCTGGCTCGCTGGCTTGCATGTTTTATGCATATAAACTTAGCTAGTAATAGTCAAGTATGTATGTGTAAAAAATTGATGGATTATTTGAATATAAAGATAGAATGAAATATACAGAGGAAAGTAAATATCACACTCTACGCACATAATACAAATTATAAATTAATGATAACGAACGTATAATAACCGGTAACGTTTAGTATGTAATTTATGAAATATTACTGGAGTAGAAAATAAAGCCGCACAAGACATTAATTATATACGCAAGACCAGTAAATTGTAGGGGCAGAGATAATGAGTGTCACATTGTTGCGCGATTTAAGAAATTATATTCATTTAGAGCGTGATTACATTAACGAACAAGTTAAAGTTTCATCTGCGTAAGTATAGAAACATTACTGTTATTATTATTAAGGTTAAGGTCAATATGGAGGACATTTTTGGGCAACATAGACAACAAGGCCCACGTGATATCGCCTGGTAAATGTAGCGGACATACAATGCTTCTAGAAGATCTTTACTTCGCTGGACGGATGCAACCTAAAGGAGGGAGGGACCGACGCGAGAAGATGGTGTTTGCAAGAGACAGCCCAGAAAATTGAGTGTGTCCGTGTTGCTGCATTGACTGATAGCCAAAGTTGCTTTATAGATGACAATACAGATGCATATTTGTCGCCTTCCAGTCATCCCTCTCTCTGTATATTATGCTAACTGATACCCTATTTTTCTTTTATTTGTACAAGGTATGGAAAAAAGAAACGAGTGCCTTGACTTTTCAAAACATAAACAATTAATGTCCAGGATAGCACTGATCCGTGAGACGATGCAAACCAATCCGTCAGCAACTGCCGCTAGTAGCGAAGCCTCGGATTGAGTTCAGCTACTAGTAAAACGAGAGGTTATTGTTTTTTCCCCTATATTCATCGCCTTTTTTTACAAGGCTTTTCTCTTTGGAATCTAGTTAAAGCGAAAGGGCAAGATTGCGTTAATATTTTATATATAATTTATGTATTTTTAATAGATTTCTTACAATTTTTATAACATTTGGAAATCCATAAGCGCTTTCGCGTTCGATTGTCTTCTAAAATACTTGCCATTTTTCAAAACACGCACACGCGTACATAATTCATTTTGATGAAAACATTTTGGCTACTGGTATTTCATACGGTCTCATTAAGATAAGTGATTCAATTCAACTAAATAAAGCCATTACTGGTTTATAGTCTCGCGTACTAATTGTCAAAACGTAATCTTTATGTTTAATAAATTTTTTATTTTAATTGATATAAAAGTAATTCTACTTGTATTGTATAGAATATTATGTAAATTAATAAAATTATTTTGCATATAACACGTATCGTGAATAACGGCCATTAGAACTTGTTCGATCAGCGCAATGACATTTGATGCATTGGACTAAATAACACGTTTTCCAAACGCAAAATGTAAATAATCTCTATATTCGTAACATACTTTCCCATCAATGACGGGCGGGCCAAAACGTCAATATTTAATTATTTCACTAACACATTCCGAAAGTTCTATTCGAAGAGATAAAAACGTAGAGAGAGAGAAAGAGAGAGAGAGAGAGAGAGAGAGTGCGGCCTAGAGATTGATTTTAAAAAATGTATTCATCAATAAAAAAAAAAAATCATATTAAGCTGCGCATTTTTATTACATACATCACAGATGATATTAGGTTTGCCAAATGTCATCGCTACCATGTGTGGGAACCTCTATAGAGTGTATACATATATATATTTATATAATGAATCACTCAGAGTATGTCACCTGTACTCGTAACACCGTGAAGGTAAAAAAGAATTGGGGACAAGGAAAAGAGGTAGGGAGTGGGAACCGCTGCAGCGTAGCGGCTATGTACGCAATAGTTGTAAGATCGAACTTCACTGGCACTAGATCTCGCGAACACCGACTTGGCAGTCGCGACTCTCACTCGACTATGCGGCAGCATTCGTATCCGTTTGCCTGTCATCTGTTCGCCGTTCGTTTTTACGCATACTACCTCTCTCTATCACTTTCTCATTTCAAAGTCATGTACACCAAGTCATCGTTTCGCTCAACTTTCGCCATCTTTATGTAAACCTGGAGGCGACTGTTAAGATTCTTCTTTAGAGAACTAGCAACAAACTGTTATCAATGCGTTCGTGTGCATAAATTTTCTTTACAAGGGATTTTACTCAAGTAGAATCTTGTTCTGAAATTTTTTTCTCCTCCCCTTCCTTTAGTTAAGTTGGAACCATTAGTCAAATCTTAGCAAAGGGTGGCTTAAATCACTTCAATATGAATAAAACGAAGCCTGGATATGTTCTTTCTAGTTTCAAGAACTTTTAGCAAAGTGTTCTCATGCGCAAAGGCAATTCGAATTATAGACGATATAGCATAGATTTATAGGATCGATATACGATATAGACTGGTGCGTGTGTGCGAATAGCTTTACATTTGATCTTATACCTCCGTCGTAGAGAAAAGATTTATCTTGAAATAAAGTCTTGTTTACGTATATTATTTAAAGAATGTTTTGTTCCCCTAAGTAATCAATTCTATAAAAACGATAATGCAAAGAATTTTTAGAAACTTTTGCATTATTAAATGAAAACATATTCAAAATTATTGGCATGCTTGTATATGTGTGCATAAGTGAACGCATATGCACATGTCAGCGTAAACATCCTATAATTTGTATTTATGCATATGTACGTACACATGCATACATACACACATATCTACATGCATACAATATATACAAATTCTCCTCGTTTGTTGTTGTTGTTGTTGTTGTTGTTGTTGTTGTTGTTTCAGGCTGTCTCTTAATTGACAGCTCGAAAAAATTATTAAAATAAACATGAGAGTTAACTAAAGACAATAATAAAATATATTTACATATATATATTTTTTTAATGAAACAAATTGCAACTGATGTGCATTTTACACTTTCTTGGGTACAAAATTTAAAAAAAAAAATAAAAAAAATAATACAAATTCTCTGAAAAAATATATATACGCGATTTAAGACGAATCTTATTTTTCCACTACCACAAGTTTTTCTCATGTGTATAGCCAGGTTAACGGTATTTCATACACATCTAGACTAAATTTGAACCAGATATGAGTTAGTTATAGCAGGCAGAAATTTTCTTTACAGAAGCTTTGAAATTGAAGGCACACGCATGGGAGGGATTTCAACTTTTTTATGACATCTATTATGAGGTGTGCGGGTCACATCCCGATTTACGCGATCCGAATGTCATATAAACGAGCAAATAATTTCTGCAGATTTTTTCAGATTTAATTAAGAATCTATGGTCTTTTGGCTCCTATCTTGATCGCAACAAAAACTTTTCGAGACGAAATAATATCATAATAATATCATCTGCGCACGTCTTCCCTGATATGCTACATAGGAATGTGTAGATCTGAAGCAGTGGTAATGCCTAGGGGACAAGTCTTGGCGGAGAAGAAGCTCCCAGCTCAAGTTGAAGATCACTTCTTGGGTTGCTTTTGTTAGAAGCGTATAAACGTCCTTTTTTCGCAACGATATCGCAGGCCGCCTTCTACCTGTGATAACTGCATCTTCACTGCAAGCCAAAGTAGTAATTTATGCTGCTTTACCTGCATTGTTTTCCCCTTTAATCCAGTTACGAGCAAAGTAAGGCACTGCCTTACGATACTGAGGGCGACTTGGAACTTATGCTATACGAGAACAAGTGTCTTAGCTACGTGCATCTAAAAGTTCTAAAACAGGAACGTGTCATGTCTGTTCTGTGCGGCGACCAATTCCAATTTACAGAACTTATTTGCACATCTACGCGTACATGCTTAAGGCTAAGTCGGTCCCATTTTGATTAGCAAGATGCTGGCTTTGCTATAATTCTGAACGTCACAAACGCCCGAATGAAGTTAGTCAGTTCATGTTAGCTTTAGCGTACACGCATTACACAATTATTTAACCTTCAAAAAGGAAGAAAACAAATTCTTCCGCATAAGACGAAAACAATTATGATACGTGAAACAAAAGTAAAAAGTTTTTAATACATTTTTTTTTGTTTAATTATTACATTTAAATATAAGAATAAAGCAACGATTTACTTGATTTCTTTGGTTGAAAAATTAATAGAAAGAATTTCCCGTTAATGTTATTGAAACGGATAAAATCTTGAATTAATGGAAACTATATCTAAATATATGCTCTTCTCTTTCCAACATATCATATATTATCTAAATATATACTATAACATTATACACATGCATGAATATATATATGTAAGCACGAATACGTATATATGTATGTATTACAAGGAAAAGTAGATAAGAAATAGAATCCCAATCGAATGGGATTAGCAAAGTAGCCGAGAATTTACTAACCTGGGACAAGAAGCTTGGGCTTTGACAGCGGGCGCTTTAAGATTTTCGATACACAGTAAACTTGGTCGTAATTTAACACTGGAGCTACCTAGCACGTCAGTGCGATCCTTTTTTCGATCTTCAAAAATTCGGTTATAAAACATGTCATGCTGCAAAACTTTTCGATGACTTTTATTTATATGAAACAGCCTTTAAATACCTATAACTACTTTTCTGCTACCTCGTCTAATTATTAAGATTCCGATGACACCTAATTCTACGAAAAGGGGTCATTTTGATCTCCCATATTTATCGAATTCGAAGGATTGTAAAAAATAATTTAGAAACCGAAAACATTCCTTGATCGCTTAAAAATAAGAGTTTAAAAACTGGTCGCGATCTGTTATGTCCGTCCGCAAAATGGGAGAAACTGAAATAACTTCGGAAAAAAGCCTACATATTTTTCAAGTCTTTACCTATAATTTTCGATACCCTGAAGATATATGGATTTATGGAAATTTGTAATCCAAATATTTCTCAGGACCACCTTCGTACTCAGCCCATAAATACTCCCAGTTTATTTCTCGTTTATTTTAAAACACCTCATAATTTTTTTCACTCAATTGAAAATTTTCGCTCAGACGTGCGGACAGACTTGACGCACATTTAAATTGCAGATTTTTGAAATATCTTCACACAATATACAGTTGTAGGCAAACATATAAATAAAATTATAATTTTTTCTTAGGATTGCTTTAGCTTCGCATTTATGGCGGGCGTTCTTGTAGGCAGATCGTAAAAATTTTTTCCAGCAATGGATTTGTAATCAAGCAGGGTTTGCGTCAACTTTCAGCCTCCTATCTTGGTTTTTACGACTGTGGCAAGTTGGCATAAATATGGGATGAAAGTGATCCCTTTCGAAAGAGTTTTTATTCAACAGTGAGAAGAATGCATAAGCTATCGGCAGTTGTAAACTCTCTAGTCACATGGACAAGAAGTCCATAAATCACACGCGGCGAGTTTACTTGGAGTAGAGAACTACAAAACAGCTCCTGAGGAAGGTTTTGCAGATACTCTTCGCAATATCCGCAGATGGCATAAAAACTATCAAAGAAAAAGATTTGTAGATGCATTGATTGCGTTGATTCGACAGCTTATGGTGGGATTCTAAAAAAAGGAGGGATCGAAACTCCCAAAAAGAAAAAAAAAAGAAAATATCTTTTTAATGTTCGTATAGGTAGGAAAGACTTAAAGCGAGCAGGCAGATGATCGATTCGATGGCCTTTGCATCTTGATTGCAGAAATCGCTGACAGCTTCTCTAGAAGGCGACGATCATTACAAAGCAAATCTAGCCGTCTGACCTTCTGGTTCTCTGATCACGCAATACACCCTAATAATGATCACCTTTACAAAACGTTGGTGTTTCGCATTTTGCACTTTATTGTGGCTATCAATGTTAGAAAAATTTTCACTACCGATGCGAAAAGTTAGAAATAAAATCACTTTGCGTTTACTTTATATTTGCCGTAAATATTACAATATTTAGTCGAAGCGGACGTCTTATAGCCACACCTATTATTGTAAAAATCAGAAGAAAAAAAACTACTACCTTTCAGTTGTGTTCTATTTATTCTCACTTCATCGATTGCAATTTCATTATTTGTTAATTTTATGAGTTAACTATAATTTGTTTTATTAGTTTTTTATTTTCATTTTTATTTTTATTTCTTTTTTTTATTAAAAAAGTTTTTTTTGCTTAACGTGAGACTCGTACAGGTGGTTTTCGGTTAGGTTTTCTTAAACACACGTTTATCATAAATAAATTTATAAATTAATTTATTTTTAGTATTTTAGCAAAACGCTAATATAATATAAAGTTAAAGGTTGTTAAACACACAAACACAGCCTTGGTTTCTCGTTTCTTTCAAAACATTCAATCTTTTCATAATCACCACAGGGGGTATGTTAAGTTTGTCGTATGCTTGTAATGCATAAAAATACGTAGCCGGAAAATCCATTAATTATAAATATACTCGAGTGCAGCTTGAATAGTGGAAATCTTTTACCTACACTTGGGCACACGCGTGTGTTGATCTAAAAACTTTATCGGGAAGGATTAAGTTTAATAATCAATTAAATCTTCTTCTTACGTTTGTACACAATTAGCGAAGATCTGACGACTACATATAGATTTCCTACTGCTGTATAATTAATACTCCTGGTAGATAACGTGGTTGTATGTTCTTTTAACTTTTTTTTTAGTTTATTGTTTCATGCTGTATCCATACTCGGATCCTTTACCTAAAGGTCAATATTCTTTAGTCAGTTAAATGGAAGCTGCTCAGTTATGCTTAAGTTATTTCGTCAAACTCTATGCGCTAACGTGCCATAGGTATTGTGTTATAGAAGATAATGCTTAGGGTTTCATAAGATGCGTTAGTACTGCTACATATACTATTTTATTAAAGCAAATAATGATACTGAGGATGCGTTATCAGGTAGGTGTACCTGTGATGATACAGATGCAGAAGAAAGCGTATCCTAATATCCTCTATCCCCTGGTATGCAGCAGTACTGCCATACATATGATGATACTATTACCAAAGAGAATGCTTAGATTCTACAGCACTACTACATGTGTCACTGTCTTGGGATAAAGTGCGATGCTTATGATGCCGTAGCAGTTAGCAGTACTGACATGGATGAAACGATACTGTTACCGAGGAGAATGTTTAGATTCTGATAGTAGCAGTAAGGCTTTCGTTATTGCACGAGGGACTGGTTTTGTAGTTACTAGCATCGCTGTTAACAATATAACGTCACTGGTAAAGGATAGGATGCTTACGATTTTATAGGATGCAAACTTTTCTATCCGTAGTACTCGGTGAGGTTGCTATAGGTATTAAGCTACCGTCCCTCGGCTGAAGGGATTGTTTACGTTGTACTATGCAATAGCATCACTATTCTCTTGATGATTATGTTTTTATAATGTACGTTTGTAATGTTACGTTACTGTCGCAGACAAATGTGCTTATGATCCCATTTTACGCTGCCATACTACTTTATATGTTATGTTTTTGAGTTAGGAGCAAACGAACGCAATTGCTATGCTTTCCTAGCCCGCTACTGATAATCGATATAAAAAGATTCGGTTCAAGCTGAGGATCTTACTTATATTATTTTACATTAAGAAAAAGAGAAGAAAAAAAAAGAACAGAAACCTGAAAAGATTAACATCAAATACACGGAATGTAAAATAAAATTCATTTATTTAAACAAAAAAGGCAACACATTGAACAATGAACAACTTTTTTATATAATTTATTAAAACCTTACCTTTTCAATCTCTGGTAATGGTTGGACATGCCTATGTACGTACAACTTGCCTGTAGAGATTAGCTATAAAGCATGAGAGAACATAAGAATGCAATCAGCCATACATATGTAATTTTGTTAAAACACAAAAGAAAAAAAAGAATTCTAAGAAGAATAACACAAGGATTACACAATTGTCGATGAGTTTGAGTTTTGTGTAAGCGTTCGACTCTCAATCTTTGACAAAAAAAACAAGTTTTTTTGTTTTGGTTAAGTGGACTGAGTTATATGTAACGATCTACTTCGTGTAAAACAAGAAATTGATTCGATTATAGTGCATATGCAAAATTTAGGAGGATTGCTTCTGTACATATATAATTAACTGACCTCTTGAGCTTTTAACTTGAAGTTCACACGCTTCAAACTCGTAAAATTTAATTTTTTTCCAGTTGCAGCCTTCATTAGCTTACTTGTCTCTCTCTACCTTAAGGGAAAGAGGCGGGACTTTTTGTCGAAGCTTATCACAAATCTTCTTCTTGCTCATAGTGTATCATCATCGAGGAGAATTCAAATTTGCGAGGACCTACTTGAATCCTTTCACAGAAAGTCAATGGTTTAGATCTCGCAACGTGGCATAGTCACTCGCAGACTTACATTTGGTTCAAAAAGGAAGCTATGCTCGTTCAGTGGTGTTAAAATATCCATATCGTGGGTATCTATGTTGTAGGAATCTGTAATCAGAATACCCATCTTTTGAATATGCACATCACGAATATCCAATACTGTTAGAATATTTGTATCGTGGAGATCCCTGATACGGATATGCAACATTCGTTGAATATCCAATATAGCTTGTACGTCCATGTCGTGTGTGGATATCCATATCGTAGATATCCCATATTTTGAGTATGTCCCGATAGTGGACATGCACACTATGGATATATAGAATTCATTGGATATGAATATGCAATATTCTGTGGCTATCCGAATCGTGGATATATACATTGCTTTTATATCCATATCGATGGTATCCGATATTGTTCATATACCCATATCGTGGATATCCATATAGCAGGTCTCCAATAATGTTTGCGTATCCAAACCGTGAATATCCATATTGCGGATATCTAATCTGATTAGAATATCCATACCATCGATATCCATAGTGCGAAAGTGAAATTCTTCTTTTCATATGCACATCACGAATATCTATGTCCAGCATAGCTTGAATGTCCATATCGCGTATATTAATATTAAAATACATAACCAATGCAATTGTCTTCGACAGAATCTTTAATTTGCAACGGTATTCAAAATTCGTTTTCTGCTTGTTTATTGAAAATACCACGTAATGTTTATGTAGTTATCGACACTTGTGTGCGAATACATGCCCACATAATTTCGAAAGAATTATTATCACGAGACACTAATAATAAATAAGACATTAATAAAAATTGAATGTAACAACAGCAACAACAACAACAACAACAACAAAAAGAATAAATAACAGAACAACTATTAAGTGAAGCTGGTATGCAAGCAGTGAGCTCGTGATGTATAGATTACCGTGTAAAAGGCAATAAAATGTATGTGTGTATGAGTCTTACGTAGAAATCAATGAAATGTGGAAAATTTTAAATAAAAAAAAAAAAAGGAAAAATAATAAAGAAATGATTATGTGAAGAAATATCAAATGATATTTGCTTGCTTTCATTTATGCTTAAGCTGCTTAAAGGTTATGCAGATAACATATTTCAGAAAAGGCAAACTTCCTTAAACATCGCTTTGTCTTTCAAAAACCACAAAAATAAACGGGTTTTGCGGTTGAATGAATAACAATTAATATCTTGGCACACAAGCACGCAAACAAGCATGAAACCGAAAATGGAAGGAATTTTGTGTTTTCTTTTTGTTTTAAATTTAAACAAAACAAACCGTTAACTTGAACTTCAATAAATCATCGAAGAGTAACAGCGACGACGTAAAAATATGCTCCGACATTTCGAAATAACACAGAAACTATCTCTGCCCGTATTGTATGCATACATACACACATATGTATACAAAAACATCGCATAATAACTGCAGTCAGAGGCACAAAAAAGTATATACTTCTCTTATTTACTATAAGACACAAACACATCCTCAAACATTTTTTATAATATCCACTTAAAGTGAAATGAGGCATAAAATGCAACAAAAAATATGCCTTTAAACCACTAAGAGAATCTGACAAGTGTATTATTAAACGTCGTGTTATAGGCGGATATATGAGTCCGTATATTGTATTCCTTATGCACTCATATGTGCGATTGAAAGGAGGTTTAGTTATGCGTTTCGTAAAGAAAAGAATGGAGAGCGGGATTGCATGAGTTTTTTTTTTTTTGTTTTTTTTTTTAATAAAAATGTTCGTTTTCGTGAAAACAATTTGTATTCGCAACGTTAAAGGAAGACGTCGAACTAATTTTTACGCCCGGCAACAAAGAAAGAAGGTAAACTGAATTTATGCGATCACTTGTAACTGGTAGCAATGATTATCGAAAAAACAATGGCATTTGCCTGTACGTGGTGTTGTTTAATCCTGTCTGTGTTTCTTTCCAGCCATAGGTTGCTTTTAAAGTCGTTATAGAAAGTTGAAAGCTCTTACTGGCAGCACTCTGTGCTTGTACGAAGCCCTAAGACTCTTTATATATGGAACACAAAATTGTTAATGTAGAAAATTGAATCAACAGAGATCACATTTACATTTTATTAACTGGTATTACGAAAAAGTAGAAATATATCCCACTTTGTCTATAAAGAGAAATTATACCCAATCGGCGAACTTTCAATCATCATCTTTGTATATTTTCTGGTGGCAATGAATTGACAAAAACCTTCGAACTTAACTTCTTGTTTATCTCAATCACATCTTTGAATTCATAAATCGGATGTAAAGGTTTACTTATTCACTTCATTCATTTGATTGTGTATTCATAAGGACAACCCTTTGAAAGTCTGACTATCCAATATCTCATGATATATTTTGACAGTTTGACGTTGTGCATCTGTTTAGGTTCGAACATGCCTTTGTTCATGGATCCTTGACTGCGCCTGGTGGCCTCTCTCTGATTATTTATTAGTTCTTCCTATTTATTTACCCACGAAAGGTCTTCTTATTGGCTAACATCTTTATCTTTGTCGATGCATTGTTAAGTTTCATGTTCAAAGTAGAAAAATGTTATTGCTTCAATGATTTGTCCATTCATGCATAATATTGTTTGTCACGCTATTTGCCCATTTAACAATCCTTTTGACTGTCGGCTTATCTATATAAATTCTTGGCTGCGAAGCTTCATCTTGAAAATATAAAAATTTTTTCAATAGTATGCTAATCAACCTATCGACAAAATGATTTACCTCTCATACGCATTCGCACGTATAATGATCTATTCCACTCGTCGTAGTCTACTTCAGCAGTTTGGAATTCTGAACTTCGTTTCGTTTACTCAAACATCCTTGTGCCCTTGTGTTTGCACAGGCTATATACTTATATGATCAATTATATCATCTTCCAGATTTGTGTTCATACATCGAATAAATTTGTGAACGGCATACTAGGCCAAAATTGAAAAGATGAAATGCGAAAATTTTAGTCAATCCTCCTAAGAAAAATTAAAAAAAAAAAATTGAAAAATTAGTCAAGTCGATGTAAAGTTTGTTCAAGAACCTGTTAAGTTAGTATTTTTATGAAATTCAGCTAATGTAGGTATAGCTACGAGCTCTTCATTCCGGTGGTGGATTCTTCAAATTCTATAAGATCAGCTCCCCTTAATACGCGCTTCGTCTACGACTCATGTAAATTAACGTTTAATCTTTAACCGTTAGTATGATTCGTAAGTGAATAGTAAACTTTTACATATTTTCAACGGTTTTGGGGCTTTTCTCCCAACTCGCACCTATACCGGCTGGCTTATTTACTCTGATAAGAACTTTTTCTTTTCTTCCTTTCTTTTCTTGTAATTTGTAACAGTTTAGTTATAACAGTTAGCATAAGACGTATTTCGAATGCTACATTGGTGTGAGGTTATGGTCAACAAAGTCAAAGCTCAAGAGGAACATAGCTAGCAAAACATTATATATAGCTGCACTACAGGACTAGGTGAAGATGATATCAGACAGTTTATATTCAACATATTTGCCAAATATTATTTACTTCAGGCTTCTGCTTCTCAATCTTGTACGGGAAAGTGCTTTTTGTGATCGGTACCTATAAATGCATAAATCTAAGAGCATAAATGTAAGAGTTTTTGTAGGTCACACCATTTCCTTATTTAAGAAAACACTGAAAAAAAGGAGGAGGAGAAGAAGAGTTAAAAACTTGATCAGATATTAAAAAAACATCTCGGGTGTACGATGGTGTTAAGATAATTCTCATGTATATAAACATGTTTATATACAGCAACAGAAAATTGTAGCCGTTGTTGCTATGTTGCTCTGTTGCCGGTACATGTTCCTGTTTTGTCATATGTCTTTCAGTTGCTTAACACGATCAGACTAAAAGCAAGACAATCGACAATCGACCTATGGCTTGTCTTATAAATTGCAGCTCGTGTATACAGGAATGATGAGATTTCTTCTTTCGCTTGAATGTATGCATGTATGTAAGTGCATTTGTGTATATTTGTGTCTTTGTTAAACAATATAATCTTTATACATATGTGTTGGTGCAATAATTTTCTCTTTATATTTTATTTATTGTCAACTTGTAATAATGACTTTGTTTTACAAGTTACTCGTACGTGTGTGTGCCTATATATCAATGTGTAGGTGTTTCTGTATTTTTATAAATACTTAGGTATACATATATATAAATATATATATATGCATACGTATTGACGTATGTTTGTGTTTATGCGGATTCGAACTTTATTTGTGTTGTGTTAGCTTTGTCTTTTCTTTCACTCATATATTTGATGTCAATGTTAATAAACATTGATTGTATTGTGTTTGACCGTCAGTTTTCAATAAATTTTGCTTGCTATTAAGCGTATCCTCTCAATATAATTGTTGTTGTCGTCGCGTGCTACAACAAATAACGCTTTTGCAACGTGTTACACGTATCTTATACAAACTTAGTATATAAAGCAAGACTATAGTGAAAGATCAGCCCCTTTCAAAGCAGTGACCGAGTATTTAATAATTGTGCTGACGAAAAAATCATAATTGATTTTGAAAATATTTAAAAAAAAATGTTCAAAATTTTATAAAAATTAAAACAAAAAAAAAAAATGTTAATTTAAATTAAAAAAAAAACAAAAAAAAATTTAGTTTAAATTTTTTTATATATTTTTTTATTCAATAAAGTATGCGCCTAATGAAAATGGGCATAATAAGTGTGATCCTAACTCATCAAGTGTTTCAAATCAAATTTTCCTCACATCCTATGACACTTGCGGATGTATGCAACGCACTAAAGCACTGCCATGTATGCTTGCTTGTGATCTGCAAGCTGCAGTTTTCGAAATATTGTGATGAAATTTTCTAGATTAGCATGCTCGAATTGGACCCCATTCGTATCTAATATCCCACTTCCAAAAAAAATGTTTATATCAAAAAAGTTTTGCAAAAATCGGCGAAAAGCAATGAGAACTTTTTTATCATAGAACACCCTTCACAAAAAACAAGTAAACACATGTGACCGACGTGGTCCAAATTGGATACAGTTTATTATTATTTTTGTAGTAAATTATTATAATCAGATCATTATTAAAAAAATTATTAGTAAAGAAATTCATCTCTTTACTAAGGGAAAGCCTACTTTCCGGCTATATTGGAGGGTCAAATTTCTCACATTGAAAATTGCAAATTTTATGCTATAACGCTTTTTTATGTGAGGAGCGGTCGTAAAAGTGATCCTATCAAACCCTGTTTCAACATGTTCGTTCTCCTTTAAAGTCAAATACGTGTCAAATATTTTTACAAATTATATAAAAATCGTGGAAAGACATTAGACGGATAGACGGACAGATAAGCTTGAATCGATTCAGGAAATGATTTTGCACTCATCGATATAATAAAGGGATATATTTTTTTTGGGTGTGACATACATCCGCACAAACCTTAGTTTAAAGTATGCCAGTATGTCAAATTTCGTCAAAATAACTTAAAACTTCTTGAATTCAAACAAGCAGACTGGCAGCTAGGCAGATGATTAGACAGACGAACAGAAAATGATCTCTACTGGATAAAACATCTATTCAGCTAAAGTCTTTGTCAATGTTACATGCATACGCTTTAACATAATACACCCAGGAATATATGAGAACAAATGCAAAAATTCAGTTTTCTATGGCGAAAGTTATCCGAGAATTTGCGCTTTGAAATTTAAAACTCTTGCACTAAATTTGGGTCACGTAGGTCTGTTTTGCGGAACCCTTCATGTAAATTTAATCATGGAACATAAGCCTTCAAATGGGAACATGATGTAATTTGTGTTATGCGGACATCCGTATGATTTTTAACAGTTAGCTTGAATCGATGAGTTGAGGATTTCTAAAATCGAATCGAATCGAAGACGCAAACGATAAACGCTTTTTACTTCAGAAAATTGTGTCTTGTAGACTTATCAGCACTTATCATGAACTCATTGGTACGTAAAAGAGTTGAAGAAGAAATACCTCTTTCCAGATAATTGTTTACCTAAGCGTTCAATTAATATTTAATTTTTCTCGTATATTTTGAGAAAATGATGTTTTAGATAATAAAAAATAATTAAAAATAAATAAAAATCATATAAATAATTGTTTATTGTACGACGCAACAGCAAATTTTTCACCGCAAAACAAAAACACTTATTATGAGAATTATCTTAAAATGTATTTAAGATACATAACTTAAACTTAATAAGAGGAAGAGAAATTGTGACACGTTCGATTTTACTATTGATCGTAAATTGAAACACGTTTATGTGATTAAAGTCTTCCCATAAATAAACTGATCTATGGCGTTTTTAACAATTTTCGTTTACGAATAATAATCAACATGAAGCTGCAAAATGAGGTAAAATTTCAAAGTGTTGCTAAACAGATAGTTTGCTGCAATTATAGCATAACTCTTTTGCTACCAGTTAGAACTGAACGTAATCATCATTTGCTCATATCAAGTAAATTTATTAAAATTTTAAACAATTATATGCTGCCCCATAACACAAGCACAAGTTTGTGCGAATGTATGCAACATCCAGAAGGACTTGAAATAGAACCACCTTTTATTATGCGTCTGTCCAAATGTCCGTCTGTTTTTTGTTTTCTGGCATCCAACCCATAGATCGCAATTTTTGGGACAAAAAGATGAGCTAAGCTGCGAATCGAGCATTTGGCTTTTAATATGACAAGCTTTCTTATATGTTAGGTGTTTGCAAAAATGTTGATCAGCGACTTCACCGTGATTACCGTAAAAATGATGAAGAAGTGGGAATACAGTGAGGGAGTGTACATAACAATTGAATTTTATGGTTTTGACCTTTCTCTGCATAAAGGAGGAGTTTTCCATTTAATATTTTTAAGGACGCCTCCCGATTAGCACTTGTGCAGATCGGTGCAGCATGGCATGGCTGGCACGCGGGTCCGCAAAGTTAAGATCGCTGCCAAACCAATATAAATTCTTCTCGGCATGACATCGCCAATTTGCCAAAAATATGATAAAATTTTGTAGAAAATGATCGAAACCATCTTGATTGGTATATATTGTGCCAATGTAAAGCTTGAGAAGAAAGATATATTTTGGATATTGCAGGGAACATCGGAAGAAACATATTTGTTTGGAAAGAGGAAAATGGAATTGGAGATCTTAGACATTCATGTTTGCTAGCGAATGTGTTTAACACCTGCTGGCACTTAGTCGCTGAGTCCATTATTCTTCATTTTCAGTTCACGCTATTAATGTTTCACATAAGCTGTCGAAAATGTTTCAATTTCTGTTGAACTCTATTGTGTAAGTAAAGTAATTATTGGAAATCTGTTTTTTTTTTTTGTATGAAACGGTAAAAATACGTCCCATAAAGTTGTGTTATATATAAATTCAATTTGTTCTCTTTAAGTGTAGCTGCCAGTCAGAATTCCTCAAATTAATGATTAATTGAAAAGTTTCCAGTTACAGTCATGCTTCATTATTTAGAAATCGATTGACAATGGCTCGCAACTAATTCGTTTTCAATGATACCCAAGTAAAGATTGATTTCATTGTTAAATTACATGAATGGAATCCTATCCGCAGTTAACAATTATCTATTGAGTGTTAGCGTAAAGTATTAAGTAATTTGAAAAATTGCCACCATAGCGAATATATAAATAAACTTCCATTAGAAAACGAATTCAGAAAATTTTCAATTATAAATTACTTTTAGAAAACAAAAAAGGATGGAAAAAAATCCATTTAAAAAAAGAAATTTCATTTTACATTTTTACATCGGTTGTCGAGCAAAGGCAGTAAAGGCAATCTAGTCTAATTTTGCCAGATATACACAGTTCTAGCAATCAATTCTTCGCAATTAGCATTGGAAGCTTTAGAACGATAACACAAGTGCTTTTTAAGCCATTCGGCCATGATCATCCTTCCGTCCATAAGTCTCAAGCTGGAAATGCTAAACTGAGACTTGATTTGATTTCAAGAATCAATATGGCCAATCACTCAGGGTGTGCCGCCTACACGTCCTATATAACGATTGCCAGAAAGAAGTGTTGGGCAGTGAACGCAGCCTAGCTGGTGTATGTACAATCGCTTTTACCGAGAGAGCGCTCACCCCAACTACGATCAAGCATGGTTAAGCTACACCGATTTTTGAAGCCACCCGCATCGGCGGGCATGAATCTTAAAGACTAGCCAGGTCTACCAAGAACCATAGCACCTTGAAAATCTCTGCCAAATTTTCAGAAAACGTAAAATCCAATAGATTTACTACAGTCATTGCATGCATATGGAAGGGTAGTAAATGACGAAAGCAAATGCTCTCTTAAGGCTTTTGAAAGATTCTCGTCTATCACTACAGTTTATTTTTTCAAATCTAATTTTATAAGCCACGCCTATCGATCACTTAAAAACAAATTAGCGTATGACGTATTAAAAATTGAATTGAATAACATAACCAAAGAAAATCAATTTCGGCTTAAGACGAATTTCAAAATCCTATCGTTCTCCAAAGTCATTGCGGGTATGTTAGACTGTAACTGTGAGCAATCGCTTTCATCAAATATAATATTTAGATGACTTTCTCTGTTAACTTTCAGCCAGTTGCCGGAACAACTAGTACTCTACTATTCCACAGTCATTTCATCTCTGCTTACGATCCTCAAAATACATTCAAAAACATTTCGAAAAAGTCTTTTTTAGTCTACATTTTTTTATGATTTTAAAAAAGCCATATAGACGAATATGGCTAAGTTTGCTTAACAATCTCACGTTCCTGCAGAGTATTTATGTAGCTTTAATGGGACCTCTCGACATGCACTCGTCGGTCGGATGCATTTGTAGCAAGTTTAAGATAATTGCTCGAAATTTCCTGGTACAGATGATGGAACCGTGGCGTGACGGATAGACAGACACGACATGATTAGTAGTGTGCATGTTTTGTATGCACTTTACTTTGTTTTTTTGTGTGCATTCTCGCTACTACCAACGATCTGGCGCAGAAAGCATGCTTTCGCTCACTTGTAGCGGTATGAGTATGAAATACAAATTATTACAAAGCACCGTAAATTCCTAAATAAGTGTTACAATCTTAAAAGCTACCGAACAATTAAATAATTCCTAAAACAATTAAATACAACTGTTGTCGTGTAAGAGAATTAAATAATAGAACAATAAAAGCAAAAAAATTAAAAAATAAAAATAAAGAAAATAATTTAATATAATGTCGACGACAAGTCACCTAATAGTGTATAATAAGAAAACTAAAGGAAAGCAAATTAAAATACATTTATTTATAAAAGTCGTTTTTTTTAGTATTTTCTTTTTTCATATAATTGAACGGAATTCAAGTGATTTCTGAGATAGTTGACAGTGAATAATAAATAATTTAATATAAATTAAAATGTTTTAATACATTTCGTCTCAGGATAGATAAAACCAATCACAAAGTCACTGGCTCACATGTGATAGTCAATTTCAAGATCACTTGATATCTTGTACCGTATTTATATAATACATTGACTATATATCCCACATATATGTTATTCCTGTATTTTATATATCGTTTTTAATTCAGATTTTTATAAGATTTAGTTGCACTTTGTTAGTAGTTTTGCAAACTAAAAATCACATGCTTATTTACTTTGTTTCAATATGTATGGAGGTGGTCGGGCGAATTTGTCTACTCATCGTAAATAAGTTATTTATTATATATTATGAGGGCCTTGGGTAGTTCAGCGGCTCAGGAAAACACAAGAAATTCATATTTAGGGATCTTTATTTTATTCTTTATTTTACATTCAGCGCGGCTGCGGCGGACCAACTCCAACACTCGTTGGCTAACTCGACTTCACTCACCGAACGTCTCAACTCGACCCCTCAACAAGACTGGCTAATTTATTCTACCCTACCATATTCTTAATCTATTCCTATTCTATTCTTATTCTATTCCTATTCTTAATCTATTCTTTTTCTATTCTTATTATATCCCTATTCTTAATCTATTCTCTAACTTACTTCTCTACCTTATTCTCCAACTTACTTCTCTACCTTAAGCTCTAACTTACGTCTCTACCTTTAGCTAGCACTCTCTCTCCCCCACCAGAGACGGAGAAACTGTGAAGCCAAAACGAGCTCCGACTTTAGCTCCTCATATTATGTATGTACGGTTCTTCAGCACTTGACTGCACTTTGTTGGTAATGTCACGAACTAAATATCTTAGCTACCTGCACAATTTTATCGTTCGTCTTGTCCTTCGAATTCGTCCATTCAATGCTTCGATCATGTTTTCCATATGTTTTACGTATTCTTGTATATCGTATGCGCACTTCAAACAAAACTTATATGATTTGTAGCACTTCTGCTATAATTTTGCTCACTTAGATGTTCATTTAATTATTTATTTATTTGTATGAATTTATACGAAATCTATGTATGTTTATGTTTGTTCATACACACGCATGCATGTGTATTTTGTTTCATATTCATGTTATAATGAAACATATCTCAAAAATGTTTATCTTTCATATATACATTTATTACAACTTTTTCAAGGTTACACACGCAATAACCAAAAGCAACGATGCATATAAACGCCGGGCGTCAGTAATTCTGGTAACCAAAAAATTTTCATTAAGTTTCTTTAATAAAGGAAATCTCACTATTTCTGTGATATTGAAAAGCATTAAAATTATTTTGTTTGGTTTTTATTTTCTATTTTAAAATTTAATGCATATAACTTAGATTTGTGCATTTCATCTGCGGATACGTTAACGTAGTCTGCGTTGAAAACTACACAGCAAAGATTTCTTTCATCATTTGAGTTTTTTAAATCGGTCTGGCTGCTTTATACTGCGGTGTCAGATGAGCAGAGCCGTCCTTATAAGAGGATAAGAACTGAAATGCATTTTTCCCAAGCAAGAGTAAAACCAAATCAGTGTGGGCAGGTTCATATGTCAGTGCGACAGAGCTTGCTTGCTCGTAGATGAACCGACTGATCAGTCAACGAAGGTTAAAGGCACTTACCGATTGCCCGCGCACTTCTTCCTGATCGTCACTGGTGTTACACGTCTTCTTTATAAAACTTACTTACGTGGCATGTTACGCTTACGAAATCCTTATGTTTGATAAATGAAAAGTATGTCCTCTGCTCTGTTTATGAAAACAACTAAAACAATAGGAAATCAACTGAGATTAGAAGACTCGACGTACGTTCCAAAAATATGCAAGGGTGTCAAAGCAAAGGCGGGACGTGAATCGAATTTCATTCCAGGATTTTAGTCGTGGTTCTTCTAAACTCCCGCTACAATATTGTATCTCCCACATATCGCAAGCCGGCAGCCCTGAAAACTCCTTCAAAAGTCTGTGGAAATAATAGGCCTATATATGATCCTATTGAATCCAGTCAATAAATGAACGCACATATTGCAACTAAAAACACGTACGTCCTTTTCGTATTATCAGCAAATTCCTTGGAAAGAACCGTCGGAAACCCTTCTTCTTGTAACACGGTGTTGGTCTGTAGGAAGGACGGAGAAATGAAGATGCTGGGAACAGTAGTGGCCACAACGTAACAGGTGTGTGGCCAAGCGTGGATAAGCCCTACGTCTTTAGTGGCTCTGGCCGCTCACTACAGCTACGATGAAAGTGAATTCTCTACCGCACTTGAGATTTGAACTCGCGAACGCCGACAACGTTGCCACGATTCCTGCGGCTCCTCGGCTACTCCTGCGGATAACCTACATGCAAGTCCAAAAAAAAAGAAATTTCACTCTTTATAGAAACAAAAAAAGAAATTAATTTATTTAACATATTTTTTATTGTTGTCACTCCTGCAACTGCCACTTGTCGGTGTCCACTTTTCTTGACCTTGTTCCCAATGTTTCTTCGATAGCTTGCATGAACATTTCAAAATTTACTTAAAAAAAAAAAGCGAAAAATATTTAACAAGTCCGCTGTTACGTCGTGCGTTTGCATATATTTTGAAATTAAGAATTTTTACATAATTTGCTTGAATGCACGTAAATTAGAGGAAATTGTGTTGTGTGCCTTTTTTTATGAAATAATTTTATTTCTATTTTTTTTAATTTTTTCTTTTTTTAAGTAAAAACGCATACATACGCTAACTGTTTATACGTCATCTAGTGCCTAGTGGTGTTTATATAAAGATCGTATTATTATTAGTTTTTTTTTTTTTTTGTTGCCTTTTTCTTGTGAATCAAATTGAAAGATTCGTTAGTGTATAAAGAAATGTGATTAATTGCGAATTGAAGGTCGGGAAAATTAGACGAAAATTTGTTTTTATTATAATTTATACATATTAAGTGAGATCTAATGTATATACAAAATGTAAGAATTATTCGTGAAAAAATCAAATCAAATGATTTCTGAATCTAAAAAAAGAAATCTAAAATAAATTAAAAATCAAAAAAAAAAACAAAAACTCTTCAAAATGAACTTTGATAATAATAATGTAAAGAGAAAAGTTTCAAGACAATATATTGCCATCAATGCGCATGCGCAGTTCCAATAATAAACGTATGTACGTCTTGGACAAAATTGATAAGCAAAAGTCAATACGTTAAAGAATCGCTATCTAACGGCAATTGTAACCTTAAGAAAATTGCACTCTCAACTTACAGGTTAGATTACAGGTAGAGATTACATCAAAGATTAAATCATTTTCATGGTTTTAATGATATTGGTTTGGTGATGTGTCCAAGGGTCCAGAATATCGGTCTAAGAGGAAGTACATTTTACTGTTTATTTATCCTAAGACACTGTAAGTGCTTGCAAGGGTTTTGCCTAGAAGAGTAAATGATTAAGTTGACCTTTTTTAAAGAGAAAACGTTTGTTATTGATGAACATCCTGCCTCTCGCTCCTAATCGCAATTCCACGTGTATTTGCCTATCTACCTTTAGGTAGGTCAGTATTGGGTCGTAAAGGTTTCGACCCAATACTGACATCTTACACTACAAGTGTTTGATTTCAACGCCAGTTAATTGCAGTCAGCAAAGCTATAAAATTATTATGCAAAACAAAATGTATTTTAGTTGAAAATTGTGCTCTGCTTGTGTTGAGCCCAGTGAACGATTATCGCGTATTTAGTTACCTTTATTACATTTGTGCCACACTATGTCCTAAAAGCACTTATATCTGCATCGATTTGAAAAATAATAAATAAATCATGTTGGCGGATAATTAAGTTCACTCGAAGACTATTATAGTTTGCTTGAATTTTTTTTTTTTTTTTTTATTTCATTTAAGATAACATCTCAAGTCTATAAATGACTTTTTCATTGCTTAGTTAAACGATATAAAGGCAATATTGCTATTAGGTAACGATATTACCTAAAAGCAGTGCTTTCGTTTAATTTAAATTTGGAAACTTGTCGGTAGTAATTTTTACTTGAAACCTACACACAACTTGAAATATTTTATCTTCAAACAAGAAAACAAAAACCATTAAAATTTTAATTTTCGTGTGAACTTCTTTTTGGTAAATTTTGAATTTTTATGCGCTTAGCGTGTAACGGATATACGTCCCCGTTCCTTGAAACGAATTATGACGTAAAGGTGTGTTGCCAACTAAAGTGCACACAAAGATGTCCACGCGAGTATGTGTGGCCACCTACTTATAAAAAGATTTACAATTTTTTATTTCTTCATTTTATTGTGTTTTCAGTTTCTTTAATTATGACATCTACGCTGTCTTATGGCAAGATATTTCTATATATGTTTCTTGATTTGGAAAACAGAGAAAAAAAAAAATAAATTATTCGATTCTCTTTCGTTTTTGTTTATGATGTTTTGTTTTTTTTTTTTTTTTTTTTTTTAAATTTATATATGAAAATTTTTTTTTTTTTTTTTTTTGGTTAATGAATGACTAAACGATATATTAACATTATGCAAATTTTATTAAACATATGGTCGTCTAAGGAAAGACAAAGAAGTTGATGTGGGAGCACATATACATTTGAGAGTTTTAGCTAAGTATTTCCACAAAAGAAAAAAAAAAAACATCAAAAAGCAGTAGCCATAAATGGTTAAAATGCATAAATTTAGTTAAGTCTTAAGAAATCGTAATAATTTTTACTTAACTATTTTAGCATAGTTTTGTGTTTGTTGTTCTTGCAGTTGCTTTATTAGAGACCACACACATGTTGAACATAAAATGATATACAAAATTACAATTATCGGCCGTTTGACGCTTAAAGGTCAGGTGAACTTTATTATTGATTTCGAAATTCGGGTTTGAAAATTCAGAAACTTAATGGTTAAAAATATTGAAGAATAACAAGCAAAGGAAACGCAATCTTTTGCAAGACAAAAACACTCTTAGAAGGAAGATGTAAAACAATGCACAAATGCGATAACAACAAGTATTTCTCTTACATAGGCGAACGCATTCATTTATGTCAAAAGATGATTTTGTGCGAGAAAATCCATTTACAGGCGTCCTTCGTTTAGCATAACATTTTACACCTTTGGTGTTTGGATTTGGTTTGCATTCAGAATGAGACACATTTCTTTTATTTACATTATTCCAAGGTCGGTAATCATACGGTTTGGATAGAAGGGGAATAAGGTCCCGATACAATGAGATATACATTTTTCTTTGATTTACAAAAAAAACAAGTAAGAAAAGTATGTTCGATCGGTGAATGAATCTTTTGCACCGATCATCGTTATCCTAAAAAAGATTAACAAACAAAAGAAAAAGAACTAAATTCTCTTACTCTATAAGTCGGAGTGGGCACGGCTGCCTTTTTCTATTTTGAGCACAAGAGTGGACATTTATAGGGCTTGTGTGTGTCTTCTACTTTGTGAGTGAGAAGCAAAAAGCGCAGAAAGTGTAGCATAAGCCTGTGCGCTGTTTAGACGCGTTGTTTAACGCGTGAGTATTTGCGAATAGGAAAATGTTTAGCGCAGCTGGGCGGGGGGACACATGGATAGACGAATAAACAGGCATGCTTAGGTGCATTCCAAATTTGAAATTGGCCAAGCATTATCTACGAACGACTGTTAACACATTTTTGAGAAGTTGGACGTAGATGGGCGCTCTTGCAGAAGAACCTTGTAAACTATGGAAGATTTTCCTATGCATATAAAAGTGTCATTCGGCAGAAGCATTTGCTATTGGCAGTGCGTATGTGAAGCGATAAAATTTTTTTTTGGTTTCTTTTTTTTTATTCACTCCTTTTAATGTAATTTCGCAAGTAGACCTCATTGCATTTTATGTTTAACTTGTCTTCATGTGGTGTGCTTTTTATTTATTTATTTTTGTTTTTTTCAATTTTCAAAGTGACGTTAGTTAATTTGTTGACTGTCATGTCATGTATGTGGAAATTCAATACATTACAAGCAAACTTGTTGTTTCCACTAACTTATGTTAGCATCTGAACGCAATAAACGTTCTGACCTACCTGACGTTGGCTTTTTCATTCCATTAAATCAGTTTTTCGGACGGCGTGCTTATCGAATCTTTAACATTTTAATTTTTTAATTTTTTTTTTTTTTATTTTTGTTTTAGAAAAGGAAAAGACAAAGTGTCGTTTTTAAATAGTTGTATGGTTAGTTTTTGTTTTCTCAAACACCGGTATACGCATTCATTTGTTTACATACTCGCATGTATGTTAGTTAAGTGCAAATAGTTTTTAAAATGTGCGCTTTTTCGCTTAATAAACTTATGTGTGTTGTAACAATTTTCACAATATTTGCCTACTGCCGCATGTTAGGAGAGTTCAGCAGGCGGTCGAGCAAAGTCGACAAACTGTCTGTATCGGATCTTGTGCAGCTGTGATGTAAATTTTTACAAAAATCTACTAAAAAAAAAAAAGAACATTTTTTCATTTTCACACGCACACTTGCACAGTTGATGTTATTATTATTATTGCTTTCGTTGTTGCTGTTAAGACATATTAGAGATTAGTATCTTTAAGAAGTTGTAAATTTTCGCTAAACATTTCATATAAATCTTAGTTTAGAAAAATATAAAAATTGTTTTATTTTATTTTATTTTATTTTTTTTTTCTGTTCTTGACTTGACGCAAGTGTTGTTTGTCGAAGTAATTAAAGGTGTGTAAAAATATTTGATGTCACATTTTTTTTGATATTAATTTTGTAAACAAAGATCGAAAGGGTTGGGTTGTATACGACTATGGTTGCTATTTCAAAATCAATTCTAATCAATTTGCTCAAGTTAGGTAATGAACTAAGTGATTTAATTTAATTAGTTGCAAAAAGAACGACACAGGATTTAAGCGCAGACTTGATTCTTTCGCCCAATTGTTTGCTTCATATTATTCGAGGCTATTAGTGGATGGACGAATAGATGGAAAGTTTGGGTCAACCGGATTTAGACATAGATTTTTAAAATGCATAAATATATGCATAAAAAAATGCATAAATATATATATAAATATATATAAATATATGTATGGAGTGTGTTGAAAACAAAAGTTGACTTCTTATTTACCTCGAAAAAATATATATTTATCCGTTAATATGCACTTTGTCACCTTCGAAGGAATTCCCCGCTTTTTCTAATCTTCGAAACACTTCCGATATGCGCTTGGGGCCTTTCAGCAGTGTGGTCTTTATCTCCTTAATCGTGGCAAAAGCCCATCTTTTCATAGATCTTCTCAGTTTTGAGAGGAGGAAAAATGTAACAGGGTTCCCAAATCCGGTGAATACGATGGCAGAGGCCGACAAGGTTGTTGTTTTTGGCCAAAAAAGTCCGAACAAGCAATGACGTGTGAGCTGGCGCATTATCACGATACAATATCCATGATTGGTTGTTCCGGCTGTGCGATTCCGGGCGTTTTTTCAAGGTAATGTTCCTTATTCCTTTTTTTACTGTCGGGAAAGAACAAAACCGTCACATTTGACCGAACTTGGTATGCTTTTTTCGATCTTGGCTTTTCTGGCCACGTCCGCTGGTATGTTTGGTCATAACCTTATACTCTGGGTATGTCGCAGTTACAAATTGTCGACATTCTACAGCTCGCGAGCTATGCGCGATTGATGGCTGGTTTCATCAACATTTAGAAATTGCGAAATAAACGTCGCTGCCACTGGCTACATGCCCATAACATCCGAGAAATTTATATAGCATGGGCTAACCGCTACGTCGAATTTCTCAGCATCTCCTCTAAATGTGATTCGATGATAGTCGAAAAAAATTTTCTTCACTGCTTCAACGGTTTCATCGTTTGTTTACTTGCTTGAGCTGGAGGTGAAGAGCTTGTACCACTAATAATTTTTTTTGTTTTTTTTGCTCAAAGCAGACAAGCCAAATATCACAGTCACCTTTCGAGATGAGTTTGGAGCACTTCATTGATACACTTTTTCCCTGACCTGTATATCTTTCAAACCCGAACTAGAAACGCGAAATGATTGATAACGTCAACATATCTTGCGGACGGAGGTGTACCAACATAGCAAAAAAAAAAAAAAAATTGACAGTCGAATGTACGTAGCCCACGAAATTTGAAAAGTCACTTTTATTTTCGAACACACCTCGTATATATACATATGCAAAATTATAGATACGAAATTTTTAACAAGAAAACGTTATTGATATAAGCAACAAAGTCGATTACTCTTGTCACCCTGCAAAATCTATTGCTCCCCACATTCCATGCTATTGGCCGACAAGGTTAGTAGCATCTCTTAGATAAATTAATCCTAACAATATTACATTAATCACACTCAAGCAATGGTTATTATAACGCAACATGCATGTGTTGGTGAGTTTAGTTGGAAAAATCTATAAATTTTTATTAATTGATTTTTATTACAAATTATTTCGTTTTATTAGCAGAAATGTTCTTCCATTTATAGTTCGAAACGTGTTAATAACGTGCTTTCGCTATCTCTTCCTCTTTTTCTTCCGATATATATGCATATATATGCAAATGGCTAAGAATGAACGCATATCTAAATGTGGTGGAAACTTTGGCGTAAATAAATTTTTATTAAAAATTTTTCATACGTTGTTTGAAAATAAAAATTATTACTGCAGTCATATGTGTATGCAGATGTTTGCCCCTTTGCTAAATATAGCGAAAAGTTTGAAACAAACTGTTTTAATTGAATCGTAGCATATCTTTAAAATTAGTCGGAAAATTTTTCAACTAAAAGATATATTTTTTGTCGTTTCGCCTTTAGTTGACGATAGTAGATTTTTTCTGCTTTTTTTTCTTTTTGTTTTTGCGAACGCTCGAATGAAAATGAAAGGAAAGGAAAATTTTATGTAATTAAATTTGTGAATCATTTAATTTTAATTAGGAAAAACTGAAAAATTTCAAAATGAGAGAAAAGTTTATTCGTAATTTCGTTCGTTTTTATGACACGCCATGAAAAAGTGCCAAGACAACGTTTTATTCCCTTTTGATAGAAAAAAAAGGAAAATTCATGCATTCTTCTCTCCAACGGAAACACGCTTGCTCACTACTTGCCTTCTCGCAGTGTAGCCCCCCTCTCGACATCTTTCAAAAGTGGATACTTTGTCCTGCCCCTTCTATTTGGATACTTTCTTTCTCGATATCCATTTACGTGGAGATTTACTGCCAAGACATCATGTTCTTAAATACACTTCGGATACGTTCTTCTTTACACTCCAATTACTTCCGTTTTGATTCTCTGCTTGCGTATTTTATTCTTGAATAGTTCCTCCTTGGATATCTTCCACCTTGACACCTTTTACCCCCACATCTTGTATCCGAAAATTTGTTGCTTTCTATTTGGAAGTTTGTGTGACATAGATAGCTTCTACTTATAAATGTTCTGCATTAATACCTACTTCCAAGAAATCTTGTATTCATGCTTTCCGTTTGAACACCTGCCTTCCATTCCACCTGCATATCTTTCTACATCAACTGGTTACCTTCTTCTTCGTATCTCTCTTGCACTTCACAATTCCTTCTTAGATACGTTCTGTCCGAACTTCCTCTATGTAAATATCTCTCGTATGGTGCTTGGCTATCTCCACCAGGATACTTTGTGTCCAGATACTTTCTGCCTTAGTTACTACTTACGTACGTAGTACTTCAATATATTTGACTTTATTGCTTTCTACTTTGATACGTTTCGCATTCGAATCTTTTTCTTCGATTCTGTCCACAAGGACAACTTCTTCGATATTTTCTATACGAACTTATTCATCCCTGATATTCTTTCTTCCTATTCTAGACAATCTCTGCTTGTATACGTTCTCCTTGGATACTTTGTCTTAATACTTTTTCTTCACCAACCGATTACCTTCTTCTTTATAGTCTACTTGCATGCCCCTTTCTTTAACTAAATTTCCTCTGTCTAGATACCTTTTGTTTGAATATTCTCTGCTTGGAATATCTTTGGCTTGAAGGCATTGTATTTACCCATATTCTCTGTAAATCTTTGGTAACTCAATACGTTCCAATTACACTCGTTCGACCCGAATACTTGATTTCAAGGTACTTTTCACACATGTAGCTTCTTCGTTATTGATACAAAATCAATTCAGCTATAATTTCTTTCTTTCTCTTTTTATTTTCGTTTTAAATACCTCCTATCCGGGTGCCTTCTATATGAATATTTTGTATTTAAAGGTAATAGGTGCTTGCATGTATTCTGATCATAGGGTAAAAGTGTTTGCACCTGTGTAAGTACTTGCATCTCCACATAATCTCATAAGTGCACCGTAAGCTTCGGAAAATGTTTGATGGGCCGCGGAAGCAGATTTCTTTAAATCAAACAAGAAAAGTAATGAATGTCCAAGATGCAATTTTGGGCGTTCCACGATTAGCGTCCGCATACACTAAATAACTCAATAATACTATATGGAAAGCTTTCGTTTTATGTGGAGAAAGGTCACAATAATCGAATGAGACCGTTGTGTATATTAATACTACGCATTATTATAACATTTTCACGAATAGATAATGCTGATCAAAATACATGCAAGTACCTCTCTACTTTAGCTGCTACTTGTACAGCTGTTGCATGGATACGTTCTACCTATGTACCTTTTATTTGAGTATCTTCTACCCACTTGTCTTCTTCTTTACGAGAAAATCTTTTTTGTTCTTTTCTACCTGTATACTGCGTATGTGTCATCTTTTGTTTTTACTACGTTTGGAGTTTCTCCTACTTGATGGCTTCTAGCTGTTGTTTAAATACTTCATAAATGGTAATCAGTTACCTTAAGTCTGAATAGCTAAGAAAATGAGGCGAAAATGACTTCGTCATATTAGCAGAGTTAACTTTATCTCAGTCATTCCAAGATGCCATGATTTCTACTCCCCAAGTTGAGTTTTACTTTTTGCTTAGCTCTCATCAGAAAATTATAAGAAATCCTTAAACAGATTTTTAGGTAAAAGAGTCTCATAAATACTATGTAATAACAAAATCAATTTGCTGCTAACAAATTGTATGCATATAGTAATATATTTGCTTTGATTGAGATAAGCCAACAAACTCTGAGAAATAAATTGAAAAAATGTATTAAAAATGAAAATGAAAAAGGGTCGCTATACCAATTTTTATTTTCAAAGTTAATTAAGGCAGCAGACACTTTTATGTATTTTTAAATAAAAAAATTCAAACATTTATTTATATTTTTTTTATAAATAATGGCGAGTGACAATGCAACTAAACGGGTGCAACCGCGTAATTGGACACTTACAAGTGATGGCCATTAATATCAATCACGGACAGTTACAATATATTAACCACACGTTACGCTAAAGCTATAAACTTCCATGAAATCTAAAATTCTAAAAGTTCTATACATTTTCTCATTTGCTTCGTTCACATTAAGTTAAGTAAAGCGAATATATTTAGCATATTAATGCATTTGTACATACAATTACGACACTGAATAATATATGGCCGGATAATATGAAAGCAATAAATAATAATTATTTTAAATTAAGGAGGAGATAAAAAACGGTAGCCCAACGAAGTAAGATTCCATTTTAACATTACGTTCATATATTCAGCAAATCGTTCAACTGGTACGGATTCTTTTAGTTGTGTTTTTATTTTTTTTATTTATTTAACGCGCCACTCAGCGGATGTCCCCTGTAGGACTCAGGTACATAGCTTAATAAACCATTTCAAATTGCAGAGAGCCTGCCCTGCTTTAATAAGAGCGGAAAGCCTTTTAACCTACACTTAAACAATTAAATTAATGAAAAAAAGTGCATTGAAAATGTAGTTATCTTAGATTCTTACCTTTGAACATGTAAGAGACTGACAAGGGCTTACCTGAGCGGAATAGCTTACAGACTTACTAATTCACATAATATGAAAAAAGGCTGGAATTGGTAAGTAAGTAGATGCGAGGTTCAGAGCAAAACCAATAACTTACAATAGCTGATGAAAGAGCGGAGAAAAGAGCAGGTGGATAATTAGATGACCGGGCAGATAAGCGCTGGCATAGACAAGTGCATGGGTGGATAGATGGACAAACACAAAGATTTTACTGGTTTATCGAAAAACAAGTAAGAACACTATAGTCGGGCAACGCCGCCTATTACATACTCTACATACCTCTCGTCTAGTACAGTTATTCGCTCATTTTGGTAATAATACTATAAAAAGCACACATTGTTTTCGCGGAAACCCATTGAAAGCCAGTATATTGGAAGGTGGTTTCATGAGAATTCTTATAAGCGATGGTACTTAAAAAATAGACCTACGTGATCCAAAGTCGGTAAGGTAGATTTCTTTGTCAATTTACTATTATGAGCTAATTTTCGCCATGAAATATTGGAAATTCGCCCTTGTTACCTTATAATACTTTAATTTCTGTAGGAACAGTTATATGAAAAGGAATTCAAAAAATTGTCCCAACCAGTCCAAAGTTTTTATACCTATTTGGAATGCCGAAACACTACTACTTGGCCACTTTTGCCGAGAAATTTTGACAATTGCGTTTTTTTCCGTATAATGAAGAAGACGACGTTATATGGGGAGTGGTCGAAAAAGTGGCCTGATCCAAACCATTTTCAATAGCATTCATCTTTGGATCAAAACACGTCGCTATACCAAATTTCATGAAAATATCTGAAAAATTGCGACCTGCAACTTGAACACAAATTTACATGGACAGACATTAGATGAACTAACGCACAGACAGGCTTAGATCAGTTCAGATTATGATTCTGAATCAATCGGAATCGGTATGGGTCTATCTTAAGCTCTTCTATGTGTTACATACGACCACACTAAGTCAGTACACCGTTTACCACAAATGGTGTAGGATGTAACGAGCAGATCGATAAGCAGCCAGAGGAATGGCCGGAATGGACAATAGGTGACCGCGTCTTGCTAAGCAGGTCAATGAACGGATAAATGCTTGGGTAATTGATGAGTCACCAAAGGGGCGACCATTTAGACGAACAAATAGAAGAAACCGTAAATGATTATCGGGGAGAACAAATGAACCAATGGTTGAACGGACAAATGGATTGGCAGTTAAAGAAAGGACTAACAGGAAGACAAACCTAACTATATTGATTCCGTGGCGCATTGGAACAAGCATATAATAACGTTACAAAGCGCCTTATGCAGAAATGATGATAGTAGCGTTTTATGATTGCTTCTATACAGAATCTTAAGGAATCAGGGATAGGTTGTTGATCGTATATGAGGCAACGAATATTCGTCAAATTTTAAACATGCCGACCATCGAATCTTCCTTGAAGATCGGTGTAATCTTTTGTTGGTTTTGCGTCACATAACATGTGCTAGTATATAATTTAATAGTTTTGTTATTCGATTGGCTATGTTTACAGATGCTTGAGTAATTATAAATGTTAAAAATATTTTCTGAAAGTTTTAAATTAAAAATAATAGTCACCAAAAACCAGTTCGGCTATCATTTTGAATCAGGGTGCAGTCGCTCACATTTACAAAAATGTCGTATATGACAAATTAAACGCACGTAAATAAACACTAATTGGTACTGAGCTTAATAAATAAATTCTTATAAACAGATAAAACGAAGTAAAAAAATCCATCTTAATATACCGCACGCTACCTTGCAGTTATTCATATAAGATTTTTTCAAAATGCGGCGTTATATAGGAAGTGATCGAAAAAGTAGTGCGACCCGAACTATCTTCTCATTGCGGTCTATACGTCGAACACAAAAAACCAATACAAGCAAACACACACACACAACCTTAGATTGACCCAGAAAGCGATTCTCAACTGATCGGTATAATAAAAGGTGAATGTACCCTAAGTTCCTCTGGATGTTGCATACATTCGCATAAAATTAATATGCCCTTTGTGCTACAATTGAGGTAGGGTATAACAAGAGAGACTTTTGGTCTTGTTAATGTTAAATATGAATACTTGGAAAACGTTATCAACTTAAATACTTTTTCTATATTTTCACATGATTAATACCTCTGACTATTATCTGATGGGTGCAAATAGTAATGCCATCACGTTTGCTCTAATTTTCTCGCTATCGCTTAGATCGTTTAGATCAGCCACAGAAAAAATTGCCATAACGCAGCTAATCTTTAGTGATAAATAATGTCGCGCTACTAATCATGTATTAAATGTGGTCACCTTTTAAACAGATGGGCAGAGAGACTGATATAAGTGAGTATGTTCATGCTAAAATATACCTATAGGTGTAATAAGTTGGTGAGTGAATTCTGCCGTATTTTACAACCCGAACGTGACTCAAGGTAAGTAGATAGAGCGCGTCATGTGTGCTCTTACCACTTAACGTACCTCCTGCAGGATATAAGAGGATTGCTTTCAATAGCCTTCATCAGTTAGTTGCGAAGTGCAGAGTGATTAGGACGGGAAGGGATAAGGTGCATTTAAGACAATGCATTTAAGACAATGCATTTATTATTATTATTATTATTATTATTATTATTATTATTGCGTAGACAACTCGCACCGCGAACTAGAAAATCAATTGCAGTCGCCCATGCCACTAGTCTGCCAGTCTCAGGATTCTTATGAATCTCGACACGTTCTTTGGTTTCACACACAACTCTGTGTCTGGCATCATAAATTGTCCGCCAAACACTTTGTATCCGATTCTGGGCATAGGCTTATATTCCCATAGGAAATGATGGGACGCTTCCTTCGGTATCGGAGATAACCAAGTTCTTCAAGTAATATTTGAAGAAAGTTTGACAGAAATGGTAATGCTGGAGCCCTCATAATTAATAAGATCATATGGATACGACGATCTCTCAACGGACAGAAGCATTACATATTTGTTCCACCTTCGGTGTTTCGATTATCCCAAGCAAGACTGAGTTTGCCATGGCCTAGCTGAACCTAAATTTTTTTTTTAATATTTTCATATATTTATATGTAAAGTACAACTTTATCAAAAAAATATTTATTTTTTTTAATTTCGTAGAAAAGCAAATTCTTTTCAAAATACCTTTGAAATCAAAAGATAATGAAAAACGCTCTCGGACCCATTATGTTTAACATAAATTTTCATTTTTAACACGTCTCAGCATAAATTATACACAAATTAAGAATTTTAAATAAATTGTACGAAATTATTTAACTGTGAAACAATGTTAAGTATCAACAATTCAACGGCCGATAGCTTACACACACAACAAAACAACAGGTGATCGATATTTATGAAATTATTTTTTGGCTTTCGCTCCAAATCTGCATCCAGGTGTGTTGATTTTTGTTTAAATATTTCTTCGGGTCTTGCTAAATATTCCATTCCTTAAGGTAAGTAAATGTTGTATGTTGCGTTGGCCCCTTTATTATCGATGAATAAATCTTTTATCGCAATAAATCAATTCATTTACAAGTCTTTGTTTATCTAAAGCATCTATAACAATGAAAGTAAGCTAAGTTCATTAATGCATTCGCGCCATCCATCTAAACTTTCAAAACTTAACTAACTCAAAGTAGCGGCCAGAACAAAATAGACATAAAAATCTAAATTCCAGCCTTATTCTCTATCCTTACTATGCAAGACTATATCGAAACTAGTCTTCCTTAAGCTTGGTAATAAAATAAATTCAAAAAAAGCTAATTTTTGCGAGAAAAAAACTTTTAAAAAAAATTTACACAGTTGTGCAGACGACGATAGGGTACTAAATTGCGGCACAAATTTACATGGGCAGACATCAGGCGGATAGACGGACAGACATCGCTTTGAATTATTCCGATCCCTTCTGCATAAACTTAATGGACCCTGTGCCAGAAGTCTTGTAGGGTAAAAAAACAAAACACACCGTTTTTTTCTAGGCTAAGAAAATAGAAATAAAAGAAAAAAAACGAATTCTTCCTTAGCTCAGTGAGGAACAATTCTTACTCAGCCTAAGGCCCAAAAATAAATATAAGAGTAAAAATAAACTACTTTTTCCTTTGAAGTTACATAAAAAAAAAACAATAATAATTTTTCTTAGCCGCGGCGGGGGTTAAAAGCAAAAAAAAATTTTCGAACTCTAAAAATTAAAAACATAATTTTTTCCTATGATTAAGGAACAACCAAACAATGAGTGATCAAACAAAAAAAAAATATTATTTCCTCCTCTCTCATGGGTTTAACGGGGAACAAAAAAAGATAATGTTTTGCAAGAAAGAATACAAAAAATTAAAGCTAATTTGTCATAAGGTGAGAGAGAAAAAAAAATGCTTCAATCAAACGAAAAATAAAAAATTAATAATAAAAATATTTAATTTGCGCACATGATAAGCGTATCGACTGAAGGTAACGCTTGCGGTGCAGATTACAAATCATTTTATCCAATGGAACGGCCAAGAACTGACGGTTCAATCAACGTAAAGTGTTACCAATATACTATTAATATAATTCCGTTTGTCCTTCCGTCCACCGTTTGTCGTTAGAGCTGCTATGTATTTTATTAGCATATCTTTGCTCACGCTTTCACTTACAGTCTATTGCTAGACTTTCTAGAGGCTCAAAAATGGAGTCAATTGAGCTCTCGAAAGCTTCGAAGGTTTCGCGAAAATCCCTGCGGAGATGAATTAAATGCATTGAAATTTTCGAGTTTTAAAGGGTTGCACTCGATATTAAGTCCGTTGCTCCGTTGTTGCAAAACGTTATAGTTAGTCATAATCAACTTCAAAGTACTCGAGATTCCCTTTCGTGGGTATAAAATTTTTCCATTTGTTTTATGCTCGGTTTTTCTTTTTTTTGCTTTTTTCTTTTAGAAAAACATGCTGCCAAGAAACTGGAAAAAATGTTTAATGTTTTTTATCTCCTTATTGGTGATAAAAAATTTATGCAAACAAGTCCGTACATAAATTTATACATGAGCAGCTAGCTCATGCATTAATTGTTTACTTAATAAACGTGTGAAACGTTAAACAGTATTGTTAACAATCACTGCTTGTATGTACATAAATGTGTACACAAACATCTGGGCATGATATGCTTCTTATATTCAAACACTTGCATATACATGTATGTAGAAACCATTAGGAGCACGTTACATGTTCCATTAACGAATTTTTTTTTGTTTTTCTTTTTGCTTTATTTATTTATCTACTTAAGCAGTGTGATAAAAATCTATATATTTATGTGTACATGCTACAGCTATTTTAATTGTTTATTTAAATCTATAAAATCCTAACTAAACAAAAAAAAATAAATAAATAAAATAAAATTAAATGAAACAAGAAAACTGAAATCATTTACTCAGCACCCGCGGATACATGTCTGAGCGTGTGGCGCTCTGGACTTTTCCAAGTCTTAAGACGCATGAAAGCTAGCCATCACTTTGGAACCTTTATTCGGTACAAGTTAACGATTATCTACGCTTATGTATCGAAATTTTCGAAATTTTCAAGGCAAAGTCAAATTTTGAAATCAAGTCTTAGGGAAAATGTGTTTGCCGAATTCTGGAGGAATTGAGGAATTACTCTAAATTATTTAATAATTTTGTCATGTTCAGCTCTTTGTTTATCTCTAGCGGCTGGGTATTCAATAAGCGACTTTCCTTAATACAATGCAAGGCCTAGAAGTGCACAGTTATGCAAGGTTGACGAACTACTTCACTATAAAACCCTGACGTTGTCTATAAGAACACAAATATAAAGCATAAGCAGCTCTAAAAGAAGGCAAAAAAATCCCGGATCAATAAATAATTCGATTAGTTAAAAATAAGTTTCTCCTAATAAATTTAAAGAGCGAAGAGATAGTAGGTAGTAGAACATATTACAACTCATCATAAACCTAATGAAGGTATAAAATTTCATTCAACTTTGTGAATAAATTAAACCCGTCTTCACGCTCTGTGATGAACAAAACATGGGAGTCGCTATAGAAGAGGTCCCTATATAAGAATTAAACAAATTAAACTAAGACTCCTCCTGCCAAACATATTTGAATTCACAGAAATTTCTACCACAATCCTAATATTTGAAAAAAAAGGTACAACTGATGAAAATAGATGGCAACTCCTTTGGCAACATGAATGCTATTAGCTCTTCTTTCGCTTCCTTTCTTTTCTTTCTCTCTTTAAAACCTCAAACTATCAATTGATTTCTTCTTTGCTCTAACTAACGTTTATTTTTCATTAAAAAACAAAACCAAAGTTTTAAAGGTAACTCCTATGGATGATCCATATCCTTCTGAACCTGAAATTGGTGAAAGACTTGTGCGGTCGTTTTAGTGGATACACTACTGACTTACGATTTAAATGCTTTCCCTCCCCTTAAAAGAAAAAAAAAACGCTAAGCCCTTCTCGGTTGATTTAAACATGTCTGTCCCTCTATTCATCTGCAATCTATTCATGTAATTTTGCGTTCAACCTACAAGTCCAAATATCAGAAACATTTTGACGAAATTTGGCACATCTTTTACTCCTTTTGAAAAACGAAGATCTTTCTATTTTACGGGGTATTGTAGACGCATCCTTCGACTGATTTGGCCCATTTTCAATATGAACCTGCATGCATAAATTTCCAACGTTTCTACCCAATTTGAAAACCACTGCTTCATTTTTGCCGTCAAGAGAATGCTGAAAACAGACGTTGCATTGATGGACCGACGGACAGACAACCTTAAATCGGTTCAGATTTGATTCCAAATGTCCTGACGCCCTGAAGCTTTCGTCTGAGTGCTGCGAATGTTATCATCAAATCTTTCGTTGATTGATGTAAAAACAAAGTCGATAAATGGTTTTTAAAAATTTAAAAAAAAATTAATTCATAAAATCAACTGAATTGATTATCATTCAAGAACACTCTTCGAATTTGTATACGGGCGTCCACCCACACAATGTTTAAAAAAACAATTCATAAGATTATCTCTCACAAATATGTTTAAATATTCTGCGCAAGATATTCTTCCCGTTGGTTAGGTCTGTGTCTAAAATTAATTTAAAATTTAATGTTAATTATATACGAAATTAATGCATAACAGCCATTTCTACATATCTACCGTAGATACGTCCCTCCCTCCATCGATTAAATCTTTCTAAATATGTTTTCAATTTAATTGAAAATTATTTTTGTGTTTTTTTCTTACTTATCTTATTTTTACTTTTAACTTTTTGGCAGCTCGTTCTTAAGAAAACTTGCGAATGGTGGTTTTATAAAACTAAATGCAACAGCATGTCGACGCATTGGAAGCAGAATGCATTTCTAATACTCACCACCTGCATACTCATTCTATTAGGTCTGATAATATTTCTATGTTTGCCCGTCAACGAGAATACGGAAATGCAACAACCTGCCCTAACAAAACAAACAACACATCTGTTAACTACAACAGCAACAACAGCGACAACAACAGATCAAATAAATTATAATAACAATAATAATAATAATAATAAAACCGATAACGATGGCAGCTATAAAAGTCAGACAACAATAGCGACAATAATAACAACAATGTCAGCAACGACATCTGGATTTTATGATTTAAATGATTTACAAACATCAGATACAAATCAGACAATCGAGATGGGCGATGAAGATTGGAGTACGGAAGAAGGTAAATATGATGCGAATAAAATAAATGAAAAAAAATGTGTGCGGATTTTATTCTTCATCTTCGCCGTATTTTTCTTTTATTCGTAATAATCGAACAGACGATATGGAAAACGATATTGAAGATATCAATAACAGCATACCGGAAGAATTGGCCAGTGATTACGTTACGCCGATAAAAGTCGACAATTTTAGTTTAAATGCTGATGATTTATTATATGAATCGAAACGTAATTTAAATAATAACAACAACAAAGGTAAGTCAAAAAGTTCTACACATTTACTTTATATGTTTACTTGTTTCACGGCTGAGCGGCCGAGTAAGCAAAGAACTCTCGACTAACAACTCGATGGCCGTGGGTAGAGTTTTATTGAAAGGCCGTTAGCCTTAGATGGCAGACCTTACAATCTATTTCTCTTTGAATAAATTATTGTTGCATTTGTGAAGAAAGAATATCTAGCGCTGTAGGGTTCCAAAATAAAATCATCATTTTTCCAAGGCGAAGTTAGCTATAAGTCACCCTTAGGGAATGTACGCAACGCAATTTTTGGCAATTTTGAGTAGATCAAGTAGTCTCTGGTAAAAAAAGGGCCGTTCACAAGCAGCGTGACTTTTCCTGTGCAAGTCGGGGAAAAATGCTGCTGTTTCGTCACGGGTGAGGAACAATGGATGCGTGACGTTATTCAAGGCTATGAAAAATCAAATGAAAAATAGGTGATCGATTAAATTTGACAATAAAATCTATTAGGAAAATCGTTAGTGAAATGCCGACCTTGTGGTACTAGGGATGTATACAATAACCAGGAGGAAGGACTTGAGACAGATCTGCCTGTTCGTTTGTCTGTCCAATATCTGTTCACATCACACTTCGACAAAAATTCGTATATCGAAGCGTTTTTGTACAAGAACGAACGTTGAAAAGACTTGGACTGTCTTATCGACGACCTTCCATATAAGAATAACGAAAAGAAGCCTTACCGTGAAATCAAAGCACCAATTAGAGTATAATCCGATGTCGTGAATGGTAAAAGTGAGACATTTGCTGTTGGGGATTTAGGAAAGTTACAAATTGACGATCTTAAGAGCAATTCTTCACATCAACTAACAAAATAGGCGTAATCTACTCTAAAAGCTTACAACAATAACGAAATAAAGAGATTTAAGAAAACCGAAAAATATTATAATATTTTTGTCAGTAAAACATGACTGCAGAGGAAAAGATGGTGTGATTAAATCGTTTAGTTATGTCCAACAGGAGGTTTCTGGCTGCAAGTATTTTCGACCAGTCCGCGCTCCCGCGTGTAAGAAATCTCTATTCACTTTAAGATGGAATTTAGATACGCATCACATCAAGCAATCTTTTGTCAAGTTCATGTATTTACGGATAGTTATTTTATATCTAAAGCATCTTAGGAATGTTAAGGCAACATTTTACGTGTAGGTTGTTCACAACTGTAAGTCAATTGTAGTTCACATATTCTCTTGGGCTACAGTGAACATACCAATGCATGGATCACATGCATTCTTCGCTGTGATAGTTGGGAGAGAAGCTCCAACTTTCTATATTGATTTTCTCCAGCTTTGATTGAACGTTCGAGTAGAAGATCTATGGAATAGATCTCTTTTTATAGATTAGATCTTCGCTTTTATATCAAAAATTTGAAAAATCTCATGGATTAGCTTAGCCTGACTTGATCTGATTTTTTCATTTCTCTTCTTCAGATTATTTTTCTGCATTTAGTGCAACGGGTACATTTCGTAGTAAATCTAGTCAAATATGGGATCCACATCCAGAATATATTTTAAATACATTCGGTCATCGTTTGCATTTGATATTGCATCAAGATACATCATTTATACCACCGAAAACATTTAGGGTAAGCTCTGCAAAGTGCTTTCATAGCAGCCCTCGTATTTCATTAAGTAGATTAACTTCCATAGTTTTTTGCCTTGTTTTCCACTTTTTCTTCTCTTTGTACTGAAGGTCATTAATATTTTAAATAATCGCACCGAGGAGGAGGAACAAGAAGAAGGTCATTACTTGGGTTGCTATTATAAAGGATACGTGGAAGGCGATGAACAATCAGCAGTGGCTGTGTCACTATGCCACGGTATGGTAAGTATTATCCAAGGCATACAGACGCCTCTCATCTTTCCTTTGTAATAATCCATGATGATGATAAGATCTCAAGCAATTTAAACTACAAATAAAAGCTTTAAACATTTTCTTTATCTTTTTTATTCAACTTCGGAAAGAACGAAAAAAAACACAAACACAAAAAAAATGCATTTCATTGTTTTTATTATAAATGTTTCTTTAATAAAAAGATATTTATGCTTATGTGAATGTGTGTGCGTATCTGTTTAATAATTTTCGATTTTTATTTATTTTTGTTTATTTTCACACGTACACACAGACCGGTTATATAAAAACAAGTTTCGGTTCATTGCTAATACAACCACTCAATCAAACGTATGACTCTTCTTCGCTGAATATTTCTGCCGCTGCCGTTAACGGCGGCTCTTCAACCACCTCAACGTCATCTGAGATTGTACACAAAGTGTGGCGACATTCACGACGCAATGCCAGACATGCTGTCTCCATACTTGATAATAATGATTTCGATTTCGATCAACTCGAGCAAAATTTCTTGCCGAAATTGAAGCGCAGGAAACGTGACTATGAGGATCGCCATTTATTCACCATTGAGTTACTTGTGGCTGTCGATCGTACAATGAAAGAATTTCATAAACATGACTTGAATTCGTATATATTAACCTTAATATCGATCGTATCGAATATATTCGCCGATGCCAGTATCGGTAATTCGATATATATATCGGTGGCTAATATATTGGTTTTGCATGACTACAAAAGGGCACGGAGGCGCGGTCCTGCTACAACGGCCTCACAATCGTTAAAAGATTTCTGTTCGCACGTAACCAAACACGGTTTTCATTACGACACCGCTATGCTTATAACGAGGTAAAGTAAACGAATTAGAACAAAAAGAAGGAAAAATCTTGACTTTTACGTTTATAAGGTTTATAAGGTTTAGATTTTCAAAACAGAAACATCGTAAAGGGCTGTTTTATTTTTTTCGAACCTTACGTGTGCAATGTTTACACGACAGAGTACAAACACCATCGATTTCCTACTCGACTCCTTGTGCGCTTCAATGCTACTCAAAGTGTTGAATAATTTGATATAACTCGACTTGTAATCGAGAACAGAGACTTAAATTCCGATGAGGTAACAACGTGAGAATGAGAATAATGTGAGTGGGTGTGCTTATGATCGCCACAGTAACATATATTTTCTATGTTTGTGGAAAGATCCTTCTGACCAATGCTTCTCTCCTTTTAGTAAGCGATAGATAGAAAAAGTCATAGTGGAGCAGAAAACTTGCATTGCGAAAATAATCAAAGGGACATAGCTCAGCCGAGCATGGAATATTCTGAAGTGAACGAATTTGTTTTTTCAGCGAAAATTCATCAACTACGACATTCCTGTGAAGTCAGGCATTTAAATTATTTAAGGAAAAGCCGACAACAGACTCACCGTTTCGTCTCGTACATTATATCTTTAGTCCGCTACACATCTCATACTATAATTCGCATCGTAGACGCGATCACTTTGTTCACCAAATCGCTACGATTTTCGTTCTTTGACCCTTGCGGTGGATTGTTTTCCACAGTCCCATAATCGTCCTGCAATCGCTTATGCTAGGCTTGCAACACTGTAAACTAAATTTTGCATATTAGCTCACTGTGCTTATGAGACGAGGCACCTCAGTTTGGCAATCCCTTGACAGATTTTAACGACGTCCTTGGTGTGATTTTGTAGAAGGGAACTAGGTACACAAGCTTCAACACCTTTTCGTATAGGTAGCATAAGTAAGATTCATATATATATTATATATAGTGATATAAGGCAAACTTGTTCATTTTTCATTTACTTAGAGATCAGATATGTCGCAAAGAGCGTGAAACGAAATGCGATACCTTGGGATTAGCTGAGCTGGGAACCGTTTGCCGGCGCTCCTCGTGTTCGATAGTACAAGATAATGGTTTACCGGCAGCCTTTACTATAGCCCACGAGCTGGGACACATGTAAGCCACAAGGCAATCCAATTAGTGTAACTATTACCATATAAGAGATGAAATTTTTCCGTTCTTAGTTTAAATATGCCGCACGATGATGATGATCGTTGTAAAAAATTCAATTCAAAGCCAGGAACGAGTCGTAAATTACACATTATGTCAAGTGTTATGGGCGATGATATACATCCATGGTCTTGGTCGGATTGTTCGCGTCACTATGTCTCCGAGTTCTTAGAGTAGGTTATCTCGAAATGGAAAATTGTTTGAAAACAAAAAATTAACTTTTCATTTGTTTATACCAAAGAAAAGAAGACAAAACTTGTTTAGAAGATACGCCGACCAAATTCATACCTAATTATAATACACGTTTGCCGGGTGAGATTTACTCACTGGATCATCAGTGTAAGCTAATACATGGCAATCAATCACGCTACTGCCATATAGAAACCGATTGCAAGCGATTGTGGTGTAAAACACACGACAATAATTCTGATTGTCGTTCAAGTAATTTGCCATGGGCCGATGGAACTCCTTGCAACGGTATGCATTATTGGTGCCAGAAGGGTGAATGCGTGCCCCGTGAAGGTAATACCCGGCAAGTTGTAAACGGTGGCTGGGGCCCTTGGACGCCATTCACTCCGTGCAGTTTGACTTGCGGCGGTGGGGTGCAAGAGAGTCAACGTGAATGCAATAATCCCTTACCGAAAAACGGTGGTAAATATTGCACAGGAGCTAGAAAGAAATATCGCTCTTGCAATACGCAAAACTGCCCAACCGGTTCAATGGATGCCCGTGAACAGCAATGCTATCAAATGAATGGACGAGATTTTGGCATAAAAGCTATAGGCGTGCATACGAAATGGATACCAAAATACGGTTGTAAGTGGGCGAAATTTTAAATTTATACAAAACAGTCAATACGTTACGTTACGTTACATTATTATGTTACTTTTAGTGCCGCCTAAAGAAAAATGTAATTTATACTGCCGTGCCGAGGGTAATACCGGTTACTTTCGTTTATCAGAGAAAGTAATAGATGGCACCACTTGCTCTTTCGATAGCTTTGATAAATGCGTTAACGGCATTTGCCGGCCGGCTGGCTGCGATAACGAACTGAATTCATTGGCGAAGCTGGGTGAGTATAAAAGCACAAAACACAACGAACATAAGTAAATAAATTTCTATGCGTATGACAAGGCGGATATGAATCATCATCAAAATACGGCAAGACGTTGCTGTTGATAATAAGCGTAGCGACAGGCGTGCTATTGCCAGACGAATACATATATATAGATGGCTTTTTAGTTCCCCTTCTTTTTTTTTTTTATCCCATTTTCGCCTTTTTTTTCTTTTTCTTCTTTTTTCTCCCTTTTTTTTTTTTTTTTTTTTTTTTTTTTTTTTTTTTATACACATTTCTGTATATCATTAGAAAAAATAGAAAAATTAATGCAAATTGCCTGACTTTTTTAGACAGTTCTTAATAAATTGTTGACAAGTTGTTCTGTTCTTTGCAATATAATTCGTTTTTTTCGTTTCTATATATATTTTTTTTAAAATTTAGATAAATGCGGAATTTGTGAAGGACGAAACGATACATGTGAAGAATACACCGGCAATTTCTATGTCTCCGACTTGTATCGCGTACAACCAAAATATAAAACTTATTACTATCATGTCATTACGATACCAAAAGGTAAGTTTTCGTATTTCAAAGTCAGCTTTCGCCAAAGACAAAGCGAGCTAAAGTGGTTCGACCCGTTCAGACAAGTCGTTTCCATAAATTGATTTCATTTATTTATTTATTTATCTTTTTTTTAATATTTGTGTTTTTTCCATAATTACATATGCTTGAATAGTTATGCTTGAGAGAACGTTTCTAGCATTTTTTATGAACATTTCGTTTAATTACATCATCAAATCGATTCTTTTGTACAAAATATATTAAAAAAAAATAATTTAATCGTCCGTCATTTACATAATCGTCTAATATAATTGGTTTACTTGCTGTTGTTGTTACTGTCTATGTTGTCATTATCACATTTTAATATTCCGTTCACAGTTCCTTATCACAGCAGTCTTGGCTTTGCGAACATTTATCATCTTTGTATGAACATTTTTCGCATTCATTGCGTACCGTTTGTTTTTAACACTACGGGGCTATATGTATTGACTGACTGATTAAGTGCCTACGAATATATATATATGTCTACATATATATGGAAATATAATATATATTTCTGCAAGCGTGCATTCATATCTATTGCAAGAGATATAATGAGTCGGTGAAATATGTGTAACGCGTGGAAGTATTCAACGAAGACCCCGTGTAGGGATTAGCGTAAATCTAGGAATCTATTTAGTCTTTTCAGTCTTCTCATGACTTTGTTTGGCTGCCTCTCCCTACGGTTAATTGAGTTAATCCTTTTCGTGGTTCCACTATCAATGCGAGATTCTTATTCGGCTAAGACGATGTCTTCGTTCATAGCTAGAAAAATTCTGAAAATTATTCTAAAGATAGAATATTTTCAAAAACCGTTTCGTGCGCCCGGACATCCCATAGAGAATTTAAATGGATATATCGCAAGAAGTTCCCTGAGAAAGACTTCTTTCTTTTTTTGCTCTGGAGAAAGGCTTTGCAGCCTACGAAGTAGAGGTGGTATGTGAATGCCAATATCCACGTTGTTGCCATTTGAAAATCTATCCGAAAACGTATAAACCCTACTAGTTCGGAATAATACGGTAAAGTCAATTGGGAACTATAATCTATTTATAAATGTAGTCATAGGGTCTACAAAAGTAATTCGGTTTTATTTGCTAGGATCTGGAACCGATTTTCGTGAAAAGCCAAAAATTGCTCAAAGGTTGATAATGACCTTGAGTCTTCAAGCGATTGTTCGAAGAGCAAATGGGTCGTCTGGTCTATCTTCTTCAATACAATTTGAATTAGGAGAGGATCGCAGCCCTGGACTTTAACATCTAAGCTCTTTACCGCCATGGGCGACTCCTTTGTTGTGTCGTGCAATTTTCTGATGTTGTTCGCAGATGCTGCATCTCCACATTTCGGCTGGCCAAGTAGTTTCTGCATTGCAGGACTCACCAGTACCCTTTTAATGTCGTACCTTTCGAACAGAACATTCCTCTGTGAAAATGGCATATTAGGCGTTGTGCTTTTCCCTTTAAACTGGCCTTTAAATTTAGCTTCTTTTCCATTTTAAGCGATCACCATTAAATTTTTGTGCCGATACCTTTAACAAGTTCCAAGATGTTAACATAGAAGGTGTCGTCACTGTACAGTTCACAATGTGTCTCGTAATTGCATACTCATGCTTTGAATATTCATTCATATCTTATTATGCCGATTTGTTATCAAGTATCCGACCTGAGCACAGTGGACCAACTTCACGAGACCCAGCCGCATCTAGAAGATAGATTTTTTCAATCATTTTTTTATTTTTGCCATAAGAGAGCTGCAAAAATTGCCATTATCTTCCTCAGACTTGCGGGAAAGAACCACATTAAATAAGTTATGACTGTCTTTGTTGTGTGTGAATTTTTTTGCTGACACACAGCCTCGCTATGTGTAATCTAGACTTCTAAAGCGCCGCTTTATCTTAATTGCTTTGCAAAAGTTCAAAACTTTTAGCGACAGTCTGAGCACCTGAAGCTTTCTTAATCAGTTTAAATAAATACTAAACATTAAAAGAAAAAAAAAAAAATTCAATTTCATGGCAGATTCTCCTATCGAATTATCAATAAATCAGACGTCATCAATTTTCACAGGCGCTATCAAGCACTTGCTCTTATAATTGCCATCATGCACGTAACCTTAATCATCATGAGGCGCCAGTATTTATAGATTTTATTGCATACTATTGTTATTGCTCTAAGAATTTCAATGAATATTTTTAGGTGCCTCTAATATCGTTATCGAACAGCCTGGATATCGTGATGAAAATTACATAGTATTGCGTGATGATCAGGGCAAGTCATTGTTAAACGGTGATAACGTCATAATAGCATTCCGTAATGTAAGCTATTATGCGGGTGTAGCTTACGAGTACAATGGTTCCAAAAGTCCTATAGAACGTGTGAATACCACATACACGAGAAAATTGAAAAGAGATCTTGTAGTGGAGGTAAGACTAGACGATTAAAGAAATTTAGCGAATTCGTGAGCTTATTCTTTTTTTTTTGCCAGATCATCTCTATGATTACCAATGCGCATAAGGATAATGAGACATTACTTATGACTTACACATATACCATGGATAAAACGAATTATCTCGAACATGAAGTAGAAATTTATCGCTGGGAAATGCAGCAATGGAGTAACTGTGACGCCTTGTGTCATGGCAGCATGTATCGTTTGCCGGTGTGCGTTAGCACTATACAAGCTTTGAAAGTCGCGCCACAATTCTGCGATCCGTCAGCCAAACCTAATCCGGATTATAGAGTCTGTAACACGGAATGTTTGCTAACGTAAGTAAACTAATTATGGTAAACCAATTCGAAGCTTTTTTGACTATTGATGTCTATATTTAATCGATCTAAAGATTAAATGTTACCAGCATTTCGGAGTGCTCGTCATCGTGTGGCTTACTGGGTACGCGGGAGAAAACTTATCATTGCATACAAAATCTTCCCGATATGGGTCGCTCAAACATTGTGGATTTAAAATATTGTGCCTCGAAATTTGAGTTCAACGTTCATGAGGAGTGCCGCGAAGGTTGTTGGCGCTATAAGGAATGGAGATCAGTAAGACGACCTTTCTTCTTCCTCATTAATATTACATTTTTTAATTTAATTTTTAATTGGAAATTTTTCTAGTGTTCAAAAACATGCGGTCTTGGTATACAAACTCGCAGTGTAGCCTGTTATTTCAATCAAACTTTTGTGCCTGACGAGTACTGCAATCTAAAGACGAAGGTTAACTATAGTCACACAACACGCGTTTGCAATCAAGAGAACTGTCAGCAAAGCACTGAAGTAACGGTTAGCTTTTCTATTTTCACCCCCTTTCCAACCAAATCTTTTATCGCATTTACTATAATTTCTATTCAGAAAGTTTCCCGTGCTGCTTTAAGTCAGCCTTTTGGCTATAATTGGTGGGCTAGCGATTGGGGTATATGCGATGCAAATTGTGAGAAGACTCGTACGGTTGTGTGTCGAAATCCTTTCGGGAACAGCTGCCCTGCGGATAAAAAGCCTCTTAGTAAACGTAAATGCTGTGCAATAAAATATGTCTCAAATTGGTCGAACGTAAGTCTTCATGTTCCCATAACCGTTGCGAACGCTTTTCACTGCGTTTTACTAACATTTTAACCTTTACATATACACAAAGCAAATCCCGCTCATTTTCCTTCTTTGTTTCTCTTTTACAAAATCGCTGCTCTTTTACCTACACATACGCTTGCGCACAGTGTTCGGTGCAATGTGGTAACGGCGTACGACGCAAGGAGTTGCATTGTGCTCGTGTCTATAAACCGGAAATTAAAGGTACACCACGTCGACGTGAGTTCATAGACTCGTCTTATTGCCGTCATTTGCGTGTACCAAAACCGAAACGTTCTCATAAGGTGTGCAAAATTAGCTGCAAATGGTCCGTAACTAATTGGAGCCCATGTCAGGCCGATTGTTCAGATGATTATCAATCACGTTCGGTATATTGTGAATCGGTCTTCGGTAACCCAATTAATTTAACAAACTGCGATGAGTCAAAGAAGCCGCCTGAACGTAAAATTTGCAATAATTGCATTAAACGGGAATACAAGACGTTAAGTGATGTAAGATAAACTTTGTTTAAATCTTTCTACGGACATTCGTAGAACATTTTTACGCTATGCCTTCCTTTTCCCTTAATGATTACTTTTGAAGATATGGAACAGTGATGGGACGATAAGTGTTATGTGGGAAGAATAGATATATAAAATTTTGTTTTGTTTTTTTTTTTTTGACATCTCAAAACTTTGGTACCCCTACACTTTACCATACATAATGCTAGAGAGCTTGAAAAACAAACCAAAAAAACCATAATTTTCTTGCTTGATATCGCAGCATGTGATGTTACAAAATGGTGACAACTTTCCGTACACAATTAATCCCGTCACTAACATGAGAATGGTGTGAATCAATCTCTTGATCCTGTCGCAAATATCTTTTAAGCTTAGTTTAAAAATAAAGCAGGAATGATAGGCATCAACGCCCCTGGGACACAAGAAGCCAACTTCTGTCTTCTTGGAAAAGCTGTCTTCTTAAACAGAAACCTTTAATAGGGCAAAGAGGTAAACGATCTTCCCAGATTGCATTTGCGATCACTCAAAAGCCGACTGCCAATCGATATTTTGACTTTTCCCTCTTCTTACATTACGTGTTCTCGAATTATTCAAATTAAAATAATTAATTAATAAATAGTTGCAATTAATTCGTCCTAAACCGTTCATTTAAGGCTCAGTAGATCAAAAGGTCATACACATCGGTTTCGTTGCTTCACAAAAGGATTATTGCTTTGATCATTCAGTAACTTTTTAAAGATGCACCAAAGTCCGAAGTTTTTTCAATCAAACGCCGTGCTTTGCTAAAGGATTTTTCCTTGTTACTCATTTAATCCTCGATGCCCTATATGTTTGCATTGGTCGCACTCAGATTTCGTTGACTTAAAGAATATCGGACGGGAGAGTAAGCAGACAACAAATGCTAAGATTAAGAGGCTGCGTGAAAAGTTCAAGGACTAATTATTGTGCATCGCTTGTTTGCGCTCTCCAAGTTTGTCTCTAGTTATGTCTATGTTATTGTTACGATTATTATTATCAGTATTGTTATAGTCAGACAAATAAATTCAAAGACTAAAGTCTTGAAGCATTATTGAAATTTGGTTCGATGTAGTAGTGTTCTGCCGTTTGTCGCACACTTGTGGCGGCTAAGTGTCGGTTTTGGGGAACTCAAGTATCTTGTGGAGGTCATGTGTCGTTTTGCAGAAGTTATCCTGAAAAGAAGGCTCATATGTCTGCAAAGACTAGGCTTTGGTATGAAGTACATTTTTGCGGTTCTCTTACAAAGAAAATTATTTTAATGAATGACTGGTGTTAGCTTATGTAATAGGGCAGCTATAAGATTCTCAAATATGAATTAAAATCTATAGACGACGCCTAAAAATTTATCGTGAAAAATAAGCGAATTTTTAACTCGAATTTTATTCTTTGTTTCTCCCTCTCTCTCCCTTTCTCACACTCTATGGTGTTTTCTTTCTTATTCTTTTCATTAGTGCAATTGTGAAGGTACCCGTCGGCGACGTATGCTCTGCTATGATTCACAAAGACGTCGTATACCTTGTCCAACTAAGGAGAAAATCTTTCGAGAAAAATGCACACCGCCACGTCATTGTTATCCTACTTCGTGTTATGATATAAGACGATTTTTACGCACTTACGAAGATCGAGAATACACTATATATGTGCGTTCAATGCCAAAGAAAATTTATTGTCATGATATGAGCTCATCGCCGAAAGAATTTGTAACGGTAAATGCCACCGAAAATTACTCGATATATTATGATAATAAAACTTATGATCCGGATAAATGTCCGCCTGAGTCCAGAGATTTCGAGTATTCGGATAAAAGTTCAACTCCAGGACGTACCAGTTTTCGCAAAATACGTATCGATTTAACGACATTACGAATAGATGAAAAAGACTTTACTTTTGCGGAGAGCAGAGGACGACCACAATCGTATGGTTCGGCTGGTGATTGCTATAATCGACGAAAAAGTTGCCCGCAAGGAGATTTTTCAATAAACTTAGAGCATACGGGATTTCATTTAAGACACGGGACAGTCTGGGAGCTTTACGGCCATCACATGGTAATGAAGGAATCAAATTCGGTTAGTACAAAACTGAAAAATGTTGGCAAAAGAGTTTGTCCTTATTTTTTCATTTTTTCTCCGTAGAACTCACGCATGTCTTACCGGGCTTTATGTGGTGGCTGGTGTGGTGGTTGCCGAATAGCTGGCAATTCTGCTTTATATTTGGATGTGTGATGCGAACGAATTAACAACAACAGTTGTTATAGCTAATTGTGAAGCTGTTGCTCTATCAAAAATTGCAATTTATTTCTAACTATGGTGCTAAAACTGCTGTTTTAATTGCGTTCCGTTGCTTTATTCTGCAAGCAATTGAATGCAAATTTTGTATCTTATGCATTTATACCGGGTAAAAGAAAAATATACTTCAAGAATTTCAACTTCCATCGATAGGGTTACAAATCGTATAAAACCGTAACTCTTCTCGCAGCTAAATGAGAAGGATGGCGAACGGGAAAGGGAAGCCAAGAGCGCACAATAGAGTTTCTTGAATGAAATCCACAAAATTCACATAAAATAATAAATACATTTAGCTCTGAATCCTGAGAGACAGAGAGAGAGAGAGAGAGAGAAAGTGTTCACTTACAGATATCTCTCTGATTACAACGAGGATCAATGAATAGCAGAGTAAATCAAAATTGTTTAACACTTGTTAAGCATACATCGATGAATGTATTTTAGTTTATATATATATATGTATATATATATGTATATTTTTTCTTTATATATATATAGAAAAAACTGCGTTTTGAAGTTGAATTTTCTCAACTTTTTATAAAGTATACAAAAATAATTATAATTAAATTAAATGTAATTATTATTATAATTTTAAGCGCACAAACGTTTCTGTCATAGTATTAAACACTCATCAACATTTAGTTGCTTAGGAATTTTTTTTTATTTTACAATATTTAAAAGAATTAACAATTATTTAGAATTCTTTAGTGTCTTTCGACATAATAATGTTAAATAAATGTCTGTTTGTGTGAGTGTTGTAAACGATTGAAATTAATTAAATTAAATTTTAAATACACTCGAAGTATTCTTTATAAATAATAAACGAGCAATTATAGAAATAATTTTAAAACATTAAATAATAATAACAAAAATAGTAGAAGTCAAATATAACACAAATAACACAATGAAAAATAATAAAATTAATAATAATAAGCAAAAGCACTATAGTTGGCCATGGCACCCATCAATGAATATCCTACACCATATAACTATTCATAAAACGATTAAATAGACCATTATAGGGAAAGTGGTCAAAAAAGTGCTCCGATCCGAACCATTTGCAAGAGCGTTCGTCCTTGAAACAAAACAGTTCAAAACTGCAAATTTCATCAAATACGGTCTATAGGTTAAACCTAAGAAAAGAAGATGAACAAACGGACAGACGGATAAACATAAGGACAAGAATAACTTTCTTAATACCGATCGATGTACTAAAAGTAAAATAATGTAAAAGATGAGTTTACCTCAAGTCCGTACAGTTGTCGCTTACTGTGCAAACTTGTTATACCTTTCTATTACAAGGGATATAGGAATATAGGGTTTACTAACAATACAATGAAAAATATAACATGAAAAAAATAGTGTAATATTGCGGGGTAAGAGGAAATTAAAATACATTATAATTAAAGCAAAGAAAAATTCGGGTAAAAATCTTCAGTCAAATGTTTTATGCTGGAAAACCTGAAAAAATTATCCTGCAAATTGCTTTGTAAATATCGGGCTTGCTGTAAAGTCCGCAGGCGCAGGAACACTTTAAGAATTCGAAAGAAATCTTTGAATTCTTCGTATCTTCCCTTTTAAGCTCAAAATTGTTAACCATTTACTTATCGAAAGTTTGCGCAACATCTTCATTGGAGTTGAAAGTTGAGATTGAAGAAATTTGTTTGGGAACCAAAAAAAGGGGCGTAAATATATAAATGTTTTCATAAAGGATGCCCCAAAATGCATACTTAATGCAATGAAATTCGTATCGTATTTTGGTCGTATTTTGTGCGAAATTTGCAAACTGTGGCCGCCGGATTTTCATTGTTGTTCAGTAATGAAAACGTGTTGCTCTCTCTCCAGTAATGCTTCATTATTGTTAATCCTAAAATGTCAGTTGTCAAATTGTTTTCCTTTTCCTTTTTGTTTTTCTTTTTTGTTGTGTTGCCAACACTACCGCATGCATCTATATATTTGTATAAATTAACGACAGGTATTAATTAATATATTTCTTCTAAAATAATTTATTTGAAATATAATTTTAAAAAAAATTGTTTTTTTTAATTATTATTGATTTTGTAAATAATTAAACAAAATATTAAGAAAAAAGAAAAAAAGAAAAGAAAAATTTAAAAACAAATGAATATTGTAGTAAAAATTTTTCCAAAAATTGCCATAATTTAATTTAAAATTTTCTCTAACATTATTCAAAACGATTTTCGAACGGACAAAGGGCCTTTTTTTTACTGTTTTTCTCTTACCAAATACTTAATCGAATATTTAGGATCTCCTGAAAGGAAGCGTAATTAATAATTTGTATTAATTAATTAGTTATTGCTTAAAACACAAATGCCCCCCGTTTTTTTTTCGAAAAGTTTATTATTAATGTTTGTTACTTACGCGCGTTGCGCTTTTCGAATTTGGTTTATCGCATTTAATAGATTAATCACTTAATGCACTTGAACGAAGTCCAACTGCCAAATTTCAATTTAATGTTATTTTTATATTATTTTAAAGAACAACGCAAACATTGTCTTCGCATCTTTGCACAAGTTTTTCTTTATATGTAAAAGTGTTCATCGTCGTCCACTTATGAACGACAATCCTTGTCCTGCCTTTATCGAGCTGCCATTTAATGAATCTCTCAGAAGTAATTTACACGTTTTTCAATCTGAAAAGGAAATGAAAGGCCCTTCAGTGTTCATGATATAAAATTTAAAAAAAAAAAAAAAAAAAAAATTTTTATTTCTATTTTAATACATTTTTTTATATTTCGAGTCATAATTGATAGTTTTTTCACATGTGTGCATTTAAATATGTTTGTTTTTTTTTGTTATTAAAATTTAAAAAAAAAAAAAAAAAAAAATTTTTATTTCTATTTTAATACATTTTTTTATATTTCGAGTCATAATTGTTAGTTATTTCACATGTGTGCCTGTATCTATGTTTGTGTGTTGTTGTGCCTAAAATTAAAATATACATATTATTCGATAAGATTTATGTGTTTTATTTTACTTTAATTTTTTATTTCATTTTAATTATTTAATAAAAATTTTCATGTGCGATTATTTTAAAGAAAATGCATAAGAGAATAATAACAAATGAAATTATAATCTTTAAGTACACTTTTATTTAATACAAAAATTTTGATTTAAAAGAGAAAATGAACTTTTTTTTCAAAAAAAAATCTAAAGAAAATTTTATTCGAAAATTGGGGAGAACTTTCAAGCCGTAAAAATATTAATATATATCCGATTTATTATCTAAACAAGTAAAAGCATTATTGTTCGGTGAGGCCGATCGTTAAATACCCTAACCCATCACGTCCGCTTATACGATTATCCATTCACCAAGAATTGATGCAAAACCGCTTAAGGGGCCGCTTAATTCTCTTATTGATCCCCTTCTATGAAAATGATTAAAAGAAGGAAGAAAACCTTATGTAATTTTTAAATGATTTACCCATTTTGTTATTACAAAGTCCAAGAGCGAAGGCAAGATTACCAATATTAGTTTGTTCCTTCGCCTCAGAATTCCAGATTTAATATTATTTTTTATATTATTTTATATCTTTTTGTATCCTACACAATGTGCGGTACGAGGGTACACAGGAAAGGAGTGGCGACAGGCCCACCGTTTATTATGCCAATCGATTTAGAATCACTTTCTAAATCAATTCGCGAATTTATCTACGTTTGTCTGTCGTTTTGCACATCTTGTTTTGTTGTCTTCAACCTATAGGCAAATTTTTAGTTATTTGACATACTTTGGCCCAAGAGCGAATACCATTGAAGATGGTTCAGATAGAACCTCTTTTTGAATTACCTCCCCTTATATTAAGTTCTTTACAAACATCGCCATATGAATAACTGCAAGATGATGTAAGCTATTTAATGATGAATCATGTCCCACTAATCGACCCTCAATGAACTCCCCAGATCAGTTTGGCTTCTTAATCTGATTATCGACAATCACTGAAGTAAGGTCGTCAATTCGGAGAGCACCCAAAGCGCCCAATAACAGAACTGAAAATTAGCCTGTGCTATTACTAATCATTGCTATTGCCGTTAAAAAGTATCGCGTCAGCACATTTCAAGCTGAAGTAAATCCTTTTAGTCGCGTCCTCTTTTCCGATTTATAGAAAGTTTTGCTTCTTCCTTTCTTCTTGCGTTTTGCTTCCTCCTTCATGCCTATATATTTATTAATAAGTAATATATTCTTCAAAACTACGGCATTCTGAGTCAACACAATAACGTCCGCCTGTCCATCTGTATGCCGTCGAATTCCTTATAAAGATCTTAAAGTTTAGAGGGGAAACTGAAATGTGGTCTTCCTTGAGGGATGCTGAAGAAAGGCTCGTCGCTTGCGATGACTGACAACCAACAACAATCATTCATTTTTTATGCTTCTGAATATTAAGTAAAAAACAACAATGAATATAACGTAAGTATATATAATAAATCTACTCTATTCTACACATTGCCTTTAACCTCACAGATAGACACGTCAGTACTTTAAAAGAGGGAAAAAGAATAGACTTATTTTCTCTGACTTTTATAGATAGTTTGAAAAAGAAAATTTCCTAAGGGGAAAAAAAAAAGTCTATCTTCGAATTTGCCAAGGGGTTATTCAAACACTAAAAAACAAAGGCAAAGATCGGGGGGAGGCGGAAAACTAGATTGCAAGAGAACGCAAAATAATATTTGTTCGCTGTAGGATTACGATATGGAAGGAAATTTTGATAGTGGAACAAGTTCTTCATTCTCTGAGCGTAGACCGCCATCACGATCGCCCTCGCCAGGGATCGATCGTAGATTTTCAATCACACCCGAAAGTGTCGGCATGGATCAACCGCAAAGGCCAATATACAATCGTTTAAAACTCGCTATGCCATCTGACGATAGTTTCCCTATACGTGAACCCGATCTCGTCACGAATATGCACGTAGACATACGAGATAGGTATGGCGAGTGGCGGGCGAATGTCGGAGATCCGGAAGGATTTGAACGGCAAAGTCGTAGGGTACGCATTAATCCGGCACCCCAAATATCGAATATAGAATGCAATCGCATTCCCGCTGCGACTACAGTTAGAGAAGTGCGCGCTTGCTCCAGCATTAGAGATTCCTTGCTCGATATTTTGGCATCTGCTTTCCTCTCTGGTCTAGAGTACACGCTAACGTGTTTTATGCCCCGAATCTATAGCGCAATGCCGAATCTTAATACTTGCAAAAAAAAGACACAATTAACAAAGAATCCTTGCTGCCTGCAGCCTGCGAATAATATTCGAACAAATGTAATGACAATGGACGAAATTCCCACGGAATACTATGAAAAGCAATTGCAAAAATATTGGAATTGCGATATGTTTGTAAGTGATTCAGCCAAAATTATTGAGCAATTGAATCAAATGTTTCTAACGCGTTTGAGAGATATCGACGTTAAAGGAAAAGGGAATAGCGATGTAAGTGGTTATAAATTGAAGATTAGGAATGGGCGGGGATAATTATTTAAGCGATTTTTTGAATGCTTCCATAGTTGAAATTGATTACCTACCAGGAGTGGGTAGATATTCTTCTTAAAACTAATATACTGCTACTCATTAACATGGAGGAATTAGAATCGGATATATGCGAGCGTTTGGAATGCTTTCACCATCTTATGAATATAAATCAACGTGACAACGAAAGCGACGAGTTACTGAAAAGTCGCAGGGACATAAATTCCTTAATCAAGGTCATCCAGAATGCCTATCGCAATGAGAAATGGGACTTTGAGAGCGTGTCATTTGAAACCATATCATTACAGGACGTACTGGGTGCAGACAATCCGAATATGCAAAATCGTCCCCACGAACTTGGTGCGGCAGATGCAGAGGCAAGTTTCATTTCATCCGGCTTTCAATGCCGATCTATTTATTGTATTGTATTGTCTATTATTTTTATTGTAGAAACAGTCCGCTGCCAATCTTGAATTAGAACAGAAGGTGCGTAGCAGCTATTTTTGAGATCGATTCAAATATTAAAAAGAGATTCTCTCTAGCCTTAATCTTTTCAAAAATTTTGCGTTTATTATTTCGTTTACTATGTCCTTGACTCAATAAATTTTGGCGATATAATATTAATTAAATTCGCTTCTGCTTTTTCTTGTATTGTTTGTGCTTTTTCGCGATCTCGTTGAAGCTTCGTTACGATGTAAAAACACTGGCAGCCGAGTTTGCTGAAAAGCATGATGAAATTCAAGCGCTCAGGAAGAAGTTCATTTTCTTAGAAGAGGAAATGCAGAAAACTCGGGAAAATGCCCGCCTTAAGGAAGAAATCATTAAAGGGCTTTGCAACGAGGTTAACTGCGCCAATAACAAGGTGCCTATAAATCAATCGAACACTCGTTTCTTCTTAAGAAGAAGCAGCAATAAAAAAGACCTTTTCAATTAGAGACAAGTAAACGAAAAAGAGAAACTTATCTAGAAAAGTTTTTGCGACTTGATTTTGCGGGATTCTCATATAGTTATGGCTCTTTGTTTTCTTTTTCTTCCTCTTGAATCTGTCCATGTCACACACATAATGCCGACCAAAAAAAAAAAAAATGAAAAAGCTCCTCTCCCGGAACTATTTAGGAAATGGAGCGACTATTTCGTCAACCCTTGTGAAATCTGAACATGGATTCATCTGTAACTACGCGGCACAACCATTGGATTTCAAAGTGGAGACGGTATGTTGTTAGTGGTCATTGACAACCAACAAGATTTTTTATGCTTTGAAATTGTAGTACAAAGACGATTGCCCGATTCATTGCGGCGCTGTAAGACCCAGTGAAAGTGAGGAAGCGGAGATATTGAAACTACTGAAGACCGAGTTAAACGAATTCTTTGAAATGAATAAAGAATGCAATAAGCAAAGCTTAGAAATGCATCGCAGAAGGTTCGAATTCATAATTGAGAAGTTGGTATGAATTTAAAAGCTAAATATTCGCTTGTTTGTTTAGGGTACGAATTTATCGAAATCTCTTTCACAGGAATGTGATAAACTTGAAGCATTTCGTTTATTAGACTATATACGATGTAAATTGGCCGATTTAGCATCGTCTGGTACTGATAAGGAATTGAAGAATGGAAAAGAAGAAACCAAAGATTTGCAAAATTCTTAAGTCCCTACGTAGTGCTCAAAAAAGCTCTGGATCAAAACAAGTTGTTGAAAAATGTAGCTTAGGTAAGCGACCTAGCAGATAAATGTCAGAATTATTGAACTACGTTCGCCGTAAATTTTAAAAAACATTTCCTTTCAATTTTTGCCATATAATTAGTATTCTTTCCCCCTTAATTTATATCAATACAAAAAGTCGACTAATAAAAAATATCATAAGGACATATGGACGTAAGGACATATGAGACCAAACTGCAACAAAGTATTGTTAAACCATTTCATGGCTTTGTACTGCTATAGTCATTCGATTCGGTGTCACGCAAAGAGGAAAACTGTTTCACTTTAGGTGCGCAAAAGTAATGATTTTTTTCTTCATTGATCGATTCCACGGCCGCACATTTTCCGGCTTCTCGAGCATGAGGAGAGGAAACTTTTCGCATAATGTGCAGAGTACGAGCCAAAATGGACTTGCATTTACGATTCAACCGATCGCCAACGAGGTAGAACATTACACTACTGAGTGTTCAAAAGTTCAACTATTTTTGACTGTATAACAGAAGGGCTCACGCTAAACTCAATCAAGTTTAATTTCTCATTATATTGCTTTTCACAATTTTCGGATAGGGTCATTGCTGCCGTAATTTGTTCTGCAATAATTTAGATTAAGTCTTAAGAATTGATGCGGAACCTTTATGTTAATTTTCGATACTAAGAATTTAGCGTCAGACAAGCCATTCTGAAGCTTACGAGGGAATGGTACATATAGCATTAATCACCTGCCTTTTACGGTGAAGGAATCTATTCCATAATTCTAAAACCATATTCTAGCATAGGCCTCACTAGCAATCGAGTAGCTTAAGGATCACCTGACTCCTCTGACTATCGTGTTACTTCCCATCAAGCTCATATATGAATTGAAGGAGGACAGAACCGAGATCAGTAATTGAAAAAGTTTTTTATATAGATTCTCAATCCCTTGGTCCGATGAAAAGTCATTTGCCTACACTTATTAATATTTAGTAAGATTAAGTTATTGTGTAGCAGTATTTCTAAAAATTGTCGAACTCTTTTTCGACCATTCGATCTATGAACGAGTTTGGTCAGGTATAAAACACTTGGTCAGCCATTTTCTGAAAAAGGATTTTATTCGAAAAACAAATCAATTTTTTTTTTTTTTTTTTTTTGGAACATCTTGGCCTTACCCGCACAGCTCGTGTTTTTGCATCCAATTTTGCGTTAAAGATAACTAAAAATTTATTTCGCCATCTTTTTGTATACTAAAGCAGTTACGTTACAAGGATGTATTAAATTTTTTAATGCAAAAGCCAGATGGTCTTGTGACAGAAGCATTTTTTATGATACAGATCGGTTCAGAAAACGATTTTCGCTGTCCGCCCATCTGTGCTATGAGTTCTGTAAGATATTTTAATGAAATTTTTTTTTAGTCCATCGACTTTTTTTTTTGCCCAAGGACGAATACTCGTTATACTATTAAACCAGGCCGCCCCACTGTGTGTACAGTGTTTTCACTTGTGGTGGACTTTATTTTGTTTAAAACATTTTCAAAAATGTCAAGCTTTATTTTTATATTATGTTGGTGTTGTCTTTTTATTTCTTTCTTTATTTTTCTTTTGTTTTCGGTCCATTGTTAATAATAATAATAATAAATATGTATATACGTATGTATTAGTAAAGTATGCACATATGTGAAAAATAATATTTTAAATAATAAAGAGTAGAGACATGTAAAATTTTCTTAATGCTTAAAACAAACACTTTACAAACTGTTTTGTATTTTTAGATGATTTGCAAAAGATTTGGCAAAATTTCCTTAAAAAAATTATGCAAATCTATGCAAAAATTCATCATAAAATTCATTTCCGGTCTTCGTCTCAGACAACTATGGATTCTGTAGCCGCATGTTTCTTTAATGATATTTGTATCCTTTTTATATAGTTGTTGCTGTTGTTGTTCATATTGTTGTTGTTGTTGTTGTTGTTGTTGTTGTTGTTGATTGGTATCATTGCTATTATTGCTCTTATTGTTGTTATTACCGTTGCTATCGGAGATGTATAGAGTAGTTAATGTAATGCTTGGAAAAAATCTTTTTGGGCGCAAAGATTTAGAAGCATTTGCGATGCACAATACCGGGACCGGACTCATCGTATTCTTGCTTCGAGATCCACATCTGTTGGAAGGTGGAAAGGGAAGCCAAAATAGAGCCACCAATCCAGACGGAGTACTTTCTTTCAGGTGGAGCGATAATCTTAATTTTAATAGTTGAAGGAGCCAAGGCAGTGATTTCCTTTTGCATACGATCAGCAATACCGGGATACATAGTGGTACCACCAGACAACACAGAGTTAGCATATAAATCTTTACGGATGTCGACATCGCATTTCATGATCGAATTGTAAACAGTCTCATGGATACCACACGATTCCATACCCAAGAAGGAGGGTTGGAAGAGAGCCTCAGGGCAACGGAAACGCTCATTGCCAATAGTAATTACTTGACCGTCAGGCAATTCATAGGATTTCTCCAATGAGGTAGAAGCGGCAGCAGTAGCCATTTCCTGCTCAAAGTCCAAAGCAACATAGCACAATTTCTCTTTAATATCACGTACGATTTCACGTTCAGCTGTAGTGGTGAAGGAATAGCCACGTTCAGTCAAAATTTTCATAAGATAATCAGTCAAATCACGACCAGCCAAATCCAAACGCAAGATGGCATGAGGTAAAGCGAAACCTTCATAAATGGGGACAGTGTGTGATACACCATCACCAGAATCCAATACAATACCAGTGGTACGACCGGAAGCATATAAGGACAATACAGCCTGAATGGCTACATACATGGCTGGTGAATTGAAGGTTTCAAACATGATTTGTGTCATCTTTTCACGGTTAGCCTTGGGATTCAATGGGGCCTCAGTCAATAATACTGGATGTTCTTCGGGGGCCACACGCAACTCATTGTAGAATGTGTGATGCCAGATCTTCTCCATATCATCCCAATTGGTGATGATGCCGTGTTCGATGGGATATTTTAAAGTTAAAATACCACGTTTGCTTTGAGCCTCGTCACCAACGTAGGAATCTTTTTGACCCATACCGACCATCACACCCTGATGACGAGGACGACCAACAATCGATGGGAAGACAGCACGGGGGGCGTCATCACCAGCGAAGCCGGCTTTGCACATACCCGAACCGTTGTCAATAACTAAAGCACCAGCATCATCATCACACATTTTGTTAGTTTATAGAGTTTCTGCGTTGGAAGAAAGAGAAATGCATGACAGTTAGGAGATTTTAACGCAAAAATTTAACTTTACGGTTAACGATGGTTAATTGTTTATTGAAGAGCATTGTGCTTTTGTAAACTTTTGTTTTGTTCTCTTTTTTTTTTCTTTTTTAAAAGAATAACTAGCGAAAAGCCTACCGAAAGGAGTCATTGGGTCAATCTGCTTACTTTTTAATATAAGAACTGAAGGCAAAAGCGAAAAAACTTTGGCTTTTCTTAAGATTACTTAACGATCTGAAAACAAGCTTTATCTGACTTAGAACTGACCTTACTGAGCAATTTGTACTGACTTATCTGACTTAGAATTGACCTAATTGAGCAATTTGTACCGTTAGTTTGGAACTTTTTCTTCGATTCATATATATCTAGATATCTCTACTTCTGGTACCGGTTATGCTAACAAATGGAATATGAAGCGCAACGAAGGAAAGCAGAGGAAACGATTAGGCTGGATCTGTCCATTTGTCTATGATGTCTTTTCCTGCCATCAAAACTGCTCCCAGCATAATGAAAAATCTTTGTCGAAATTGGCAAAACCGTTCGCTAAGTTCGCCTAGAATTACTGTACGGATGTGCGTAAAAGTTTGTACTGTTCGTGTGATCAATTTTTGCTTTCATTTTTTATTTTTCTTTTTTATTAATTAACGTAATTAACAGTTTCTGCGCTCAAGTCCTCTTGCTTTTTTCATTTTTTAATAGAAATTTAGAACTAAGCTTTCATTTCTATAGGTAAGTAAAAGGAAGAAGATTTACTCCGGTTTACGGTGTTCGATGCCGATTAAACTCTATAGCTACGGATTATGGATTCGGTGTAACGACTCCCTTCTCGTTCGCAGCTTTCGACAAGGTATGCATTTTTCTTTCTGTCGAATGAAATATCTCTCGATGGTAAAATTGCGATTGAATTTACTCGATATCGCGAACCATAAGTCGGTCGTAGAGACAGGAAAAATAACGGTTTTGTCTTTTCACCGAATATTTTAATATGTGTTTTAATTCAATTACTTATTAGCAATGAAAGAGAACTACACACAGTCATGGAGGGTCAGGTAAGGTCTTCCACGGTCTTTTTAATCGCAATTAAATTAAAGCCACATGTTGTTGTCAAGAGCTGACCGAAGCTACATGACCTGTATTTCGTTGATCTGCTATTAAAATATTTTTTCTTTTTTTTTAAACACATTTCTTAGAGACAAGAAATATTTCTTATATTTTTTCAATTAAAACCAAATACTACTGCTATTTATAAACAAAAAAAAAAGAACTAGAAACTGTATTAAAAGCATTTTTTTTTTTTTAAATTTCGTTCAGTTGAGGGAAAATTTGTTTTATTTTATAAATTTCTTTAAAAATTTGTATGAATTTTTTTTATATATTTAAAGAAAAGATAAAGGAAGTTTTCTTATTTAAATTTAAATTTTTTTTTTTTTTTTTTTGTAAGGTTATGCTAATCAAAGCAACTTGCATAAGCGGACTGCTTGTTGGAAATTCGATATATTTTCAAAGTTCGAAAAATAAAAAAAAAAACTAAAATTTCCGCATTACTCTTCTTTTTATATTTTCAGACAAAAGCACAACAGCGTTTTCTTTTTTCTTCAACTTATAATCACTTAATAAAATATCCTTTGTAGCCTTAATTTTTTATATTTCTTATATGTTTTCCGTAAAGTTAAATAATTTTCTTCTTTTTATTTTTTATTTTTTTTTTTTTTTTTTTTTTTGCTTAAGAGCTATAATCACCTTTATTGGTCAACAAGTGAAAAATATTTAAAAATTTTTTTTTAAAGAAATGATTCTTTTTTTTTTTTGTTTTTGTTTTCTTCTGATCGTTCGTTGTATGGATCCTTGTTGGCGGCTAAACTCAACAACAAATGGAAGCGAAAATGAAATGTTTTCCCTTTATAAGATTTTTTGTGTGTATGTATACATGCATTCTATTCTATACATATGCAAAAGTTTTTGTTCTTATATTTGTATATTTGATTCGATTTTCTCAAAATAAACAGTAAAATCATTGTCTAACACATACATATACAAAATGAAATGCGCGAAAAGTTTTATTTATTTATTTTTTTTTTTTCATTTTCTTTATTTTTTATTTTTGCTAACAGGCACTAATTTAGTCACATACTCTCCTTATTCTCTGCATCTTTGGGGAAATTCATAGTACAGAGCTAACTTCTTGGCTAATGCAGCCAACTAAATTTCTTATCAATTGTTTATAAACTCGCAAAGAGGGCAGACGCATATATTGAAAAGCATTGAAAACTAATATTAAGTCATAACTTTTTTGTGTTTTTTTCCTTAGTCCAACAAGGGAAAGAAGTTTAGAGGGGGGATCCCATTGTAAGTGTAAGTTTTTCAAAACGTCACTTTTTTCTTCTTCTTTTATTGACTTAAACGATATCTTCACAATATCAGTCATGATCTGTCCATCTGTCCTTGTCGGATATCCTCATCAAATTCTATCGTTATGATTGCGTATTTGCTACACTCACGTATTTTAGAAGATAGTTTTGTCAATTTGTCAGTTAATTTCATATTACACACACCCTGCTTTTGACGAGAATAGGAGCATATCGCGAAAGAGATCGATACAGTTGACTGATTAAATATGCATTTATGATGTAATTATGATATGAAAAGATAATTGTGGGTACGGCATAAACAAGTAGTTAAGAAACGTAACTATCAAGTCGTTATACACAGATTCACAGCCACTACGGTAGAATATACCTACTTACACCGCTCGAGCAAATACCTTCCATTCTGCGGCCACTCCTCATCTCTTCCTCTCCATCGTACTGCAGATGTAGGCAATATTCCGTTACTGATTCTTCAATAAAAAAAGATTGAAAAAAAAAATTTAGATAAAAAAAGAATTTTCCAAACAGCAGTGGAAACCTGGAACTCATTTTTTTCCTAACATGCATGATTCTCCAAAACGCGATGAAGCCTGTCTTGAGCAATCGTCTCTCTTTTCATTCGATTTAAGAGAAGTGCGCAGACAATTTTCGATGTGTAAATTACGACATTGTTTATAAAGAGCTGTTTGCCTTGTTTTGGCCAAAAATGAAACTTTTTTTAAACGGGGGCCAAAAAAAAAGTCTCACAAAATTTCATTCATATTTTTAAAATTCCTTACGTATTACTTTGGTTAATAGGTGCGTAGATTAAGAGCTTTTTTTTCTTTTTTGAATTACTTGCTCTAGAACTTCTTAAATTAAAGATGTCTCGCGGGAAAGTCTCTATTGCTACATGTTTTTTAATGTTTTTCAAAAATAGTTTTTGTCTTAAGACCTATGCTTAAAAACTTGCTTGTAACGTCTTTTTCCAAAATGTGTGAGTGCGTATGTGTGATTTTTTAATCGATTACTGTGCTACTGTGCACCATTAAGCTGGTAAAAGCTTGAGTGCCCACAATTTTCACTGCCCTTAAAGACTTGCGAAATATTCCTCTTCTTCATGGTGATTCAAGACTTCATTATTTTAAACGTTCGTCTTCAGTTCGTCTCACCTACCTATCATATTTCTCAGCTTAGGAAACTTAAGGAAGAGCCTGAATCGCCTCTAAAAGATGGCGCAGGGACAGCGGAGTATTCGCTTCGTTTGATATGAAATATGTTAGAATGATAAAATGACGGCATCCAGGTAGAGACGAAAGTATCATATTCTTTGATAGTAAGTATATTTGCAGGCCCGTTTCCCTAACCGTCTCCGTATCTCTCCCTTTATTCGCGCACTTGCCCGTTTGTCTGTCGATTTGCCTGTTCTTTCGCTTGTCCCTTCGACTCTTCGCCTGCCTGTATCCCTGCTTGTCCGTCAGTCAACTCATTTGCCTGGCCGCTCTACTGTCCGTACGTTTGTCAGTACATCCGTCCGCTCAACTAAAGCAAATTTCTCATTGCGGCTGTTGGTCCGTACGTCTTTCTGTCCATGCGACCATCCACCTAGGCATCCTTCCGTCTGTCAAACTATTCGCTCCTTCAACCACCCGTCCGTCCATCTGTCTGCTTGGCATTCTATACGTCCATCCGTTTATCTATCTGCTCGGTTGTACGACGTTTTTTCAGTTCTCCTAGTTACAAAAGTCGACAACAACAATGATTTTCCTAACAATATCATAATTACAGGTAAAAGCTAAAATAATCTAAATTGAAATCACGAATTTGTAGCCATGCCCATGAAAATCCTATGGTCAATAGAAGATGTCTTTCCGAAACAATTACAAAAACTATCTTTAAAAACTATCTGGAGATAAATCAATGAAAAATTTTGGACGATATATGAAGGGTATCCAAGATTTGCATCATGGCGTTGTTTACCATCTCTCCACTTGAAGTCTTCGGCATATAAGTACTTGAAACAATTTCGTAAGAAAGAGATTTTCTTTTTTATCCAAATCGAAATCAAATTATTGAACCGCATAGTAATATAACAATAGGAGAGCGAAAAAGAAATTTGATTTGATGTAAAGAGTGAGATTAAAAAAAAAAAAGGAGAGGAAGACTCTCTTTACTCTTTCTCTCCATTTGTCTTTCGCTCTATGCCAATCGATCGATGCATAACAACTACAAAGATATGTCGTGAAAAGCAAAAAAAAGTTAAATGTTATCACACGATTGTCACGCACATTAATACGTACGTATGTACGAATTCTATTAAACGAAGCGCCAACAATCATATAGACAATTATACGAAATGCATTTAATGCTCTTTAAATAGAAACGAACCTTAGAAGGACCGATTTGCACTTGATGCACAGGCAGACAATGTACTGGTGTTTTGTAATTGTTTTTAAATGAAATTCTGTTGACAAATACTTAACTAATGAAAAGAAAGAGTACATAAATGCTTTATTCTGCTTCTTGTTACACAGCCACTTGTATGGTCTCATATTAGGCACGCATGCCGTTACATATTCACGTATTGCTGCGTTTAAAAAATAAATATAAGGGATTCTGAAATAAAAAAAATAAAAAAAATCTTCTTATGAGGTATTAATGATAATAAATCAACATCAAGGTTGACCACAGGTTTTTTTTTTTTATTTTCATAAGGGAATATCATATAAAATAACGAAAGAAAAAAAAAGAGTGGGAAAGAGAGAAAGACACAGTGAGAGTGAGAGAGAGTGTGAGAGTGAGAGAGAGAGGAGAGTGAGACAAAAGTTGACACACTCTTGTTGCAGATGATAATAGTGAAAGTGATAAATATCTGTCAACTGCTTGAATTATATGCGCACACACGCACGCACCATACACTCATATACTCATAATTAATTTGCTACCATATGAATAAGTGTTTCATGAAGTTATTGCGAAGCGTACGCTAACATTTTTTTCTTATATTCTTTGTTGAGTTTCGGTCTCGGTATTCAGGCAGCGGCATTTGCTGGCAATTTATTGCCTTCAAAACAATTTCTTCTTCTGTTGTTGTGTTCATTTCTGTAACGATATTGGTTTGGTTTTATTGCATTTACTCTTTCTTGTTCTTTTTTTTTTTTTGTAAATAAACATTTTACCTTTTATGTAGAGAATTGATTTGGTTTTGTTATTATATTGTTTTTGTTGCTGTTGTTCCTTGTAAAACTAATTTTATCCATTGCATTCTTGATCTGTTCGAAATGCATTTCTAAAAATATCATCATCATCAGCAGCATTGTTTTAGCTTCGTTGCACAGGCAGGCCAGCCATTTAATCGGAAGTGATTAATTGATTGATTTTATCAGAGTTTCTTTGTCTCGTTAGCTAATTTGCATATATGATACAATGGATATGCACAAGAGCAACATGTACCTTGGACTTTTCTTTTGATATATTTTTGAGGCGCTGGCGATTACAGCTAAAGGGAAATATATGCTGCTGTAGCGCTTGATGTTTTAATAAAATTTAATTTTTTTTAGGTAAAAGGAAAGACATTTTTTCATTATTTTTTTTTGAATAATAGTCTACGTGGGATAGGGCTACGGCTAATGGCCTCCACAGTTTTGCCGGCACATACACACTATTTTATCAAAATTTTTCATAACCATTTTGCATAAATGCAATTGAATTTAGTTGATACCCGCCCTCCTATGCACGGACCGTTATGGACTTGTTGGCATAGATCTTTGACTTCAAATAACCGCATGAAAAGGAATCCAAATCAATTGATCCAGTCATTCTGAATTTTTCAATTACTCTCCTCACAGTCGACTAAGTTAAGTAAATACTCAACAATTAAATCGATATTCCGACCTATCGACGTCAATTTTCTATTTTTACTTTACCGCATATGGCTATGGTAGTAAAATGCAAATCTCGCTAAAGTTTGGGACCCTATTAATATTCAGGTGTGGGCCACTTTTATCATCAATGGCGCAATATTAAGTTTCATATCAAGATGGAGGCCATAACAAGGTCCAAATGTTATTAATGATGCGACATTGTGCACCAATTTTTCTTCCTTTTAAATCTCTCTTTTTATGGCTAACGAAAAAAAAAGTCTAAACACAGTACACATTTGACAAGTGCCCAGTAGAGCCGGTCGTGAAAACAGAACAATCCATTTGCAGCATTGCTTTGTGCGTGCAAATTGAGTTATTTGAAGTTTTAAATGCAGCTGGCCGGCGGTTGCCCACGCTATGCTGATGTGTATATATATGTATATATATATGTGTATATAAATATATATAATTGTATACAAACAAGGTCTAATGTGTATATAAATATTTATTATTGCACACACTATCCTATATATACATAAGGAGCGGAACTATGGGAATCCTTTGGGTGAACATAGATGTACCGAAACTCTCATCATTCCATGGTATTCCCTGTAAACGTTGGCTGTGGTTTTTTATGGCTCTCACTTTCCAGAATCGCACAGTCAACGGTAAAGAACAGTGTAAGATTTGCTATCTATAACCTGTCGATGGACGTTTCTCTTGGAAGCCCAAGAGGTGCATCGGTAGCATTTTTCTTCTCACACGCAAAGTATGTATATATTCTTCATCAGCATCAAATTCTGAATCGATGTAAGCGATCTGCGTCTCTCCGTCTGGCTGTCTGTTCCTTCTCCTGGCCGCAAAAATGAATATATCGACTTCAAATTTGTCAAAAACATTGAAAATTCTTGTACGCAGGATGTTATTGAAATTGGGCCAAATCAGTCGAAGTATACGTCTACAGTAAACTGGGTACAACTCTATTTTTCAAAAGGCATAAAAAATTAGGTTTTGCTCATTACTCATAACCTAAATCTACAAAAACTGGACCGTATATTTTATGGGCAATACTGCAGTACCTCTACGAAAATGGAAAGATTAGCCACTTCTACTTAATTTTATGGTGTCATAATTTAATTTTCTTTTTTTCAAAACTTTTACAACATAAAAGTGAGCCTCAAAAGCCCCACAAACTGTATAAATTTGCGGCCAGTTTCAAAATCGGAATGCACTTAAGCATATCCCTCCATTCACCTGTCCATCTGTTCATCTACACAACTGCATAGTATTTGTAGTAAACACACTCCCATTCGCTTAAAAGGAAGACATTGCTCGAAACTAGCAAAAGAGTTTGAAGAATTTTTCAGGAACTACAACGCGAACACACCTATGTAACAAAAACTATAAACACTTTTGTTTTCCGTATTTGCTCTGCTTATTACTCAACAAGATTTCCACTTTTATCCTAAACATAGAAACCGTCAACCACGCCCACCCTATTTTATAGAGTATGAAAATTTAATTCTTTTCTCCTTTTTTTGTCATTTTAGAATCACGGTGGTAGGTGTAAAAGATTCGGTCACAACCAAATATAATATTCTTGCTTATTACTTTATCCACATTGAGAAGTTATTGAATTAAATACCTGGTGCTACCTAAAATAATATTTTTTTAAATTAAGATTAATTAGGTTAACTGTATAGACGTAGACAACAGGTAGATAGTTACATAACCTGATTCTCTATATAGTCCTTCACTACTTTGCATAACACATCTAAAATTTTTTTTCTTGCAACTTTGAGTTTTTACTAACTGTTTATAAGTAAATATTTTATATGTAAATAAATAAATAAATCAAAAAAAAAAATAGCAGCACATTTTCAAATATTATTATTGTCTTTTTTTTCAAAAATATATTAAAGCGAATTGTTTTTATTTTTATTTGAATTGCATAGCATTTATAAAACAAAAATTTTTATTTTTCAAAAAAAAAAATCACGGACTTATCCGCTTTAAAAAAAACAAAAATGCATTTTCAGTTACATTCGCCTTAATCGACTCATTCGCTTTTATGAAACCGAAAACCCTTGAAAAATTATCAATACATCCTAAAAGTAGGCAATTTCTTAACAATAATATGAATGCTATACGAAAGATATTTAAGCAAGTAATTGTGCTTTAAAAGAAAGAAAACGAAAGAAAGGAGACATAAAGTATATCCGAAAATAAAACATGAGAATGAAAATAGAAAGTTGTCGATTGTCTGGTACGAGAAGCAACAAGAGGCAGATAGGCGGACGGCAAGGCGGACAGACAATTGTAAATGCATATGCAAAGAATACGCAACAAAGCATAAAACTTAACCAGCAGAACCAGCTCTTCACGAAAGAAGAAAACGAAAAGAAAAAACATAAAAATACGAGTTTTTATGCTTTCAGTTAAGTATGGACGTTTATGACAACTGTGTACTAAGCCTAAGAAAAAGAATAATGACGCAGAGCAGTGTTAAACGTCATTGAAAAATACACAAACGCACGTATACAAGAAACGTGGTTCGGTTAGTTTATACATAGTAATAATGCATACATACACATGCAAACAGTAACAAAACAAAATCAAAAACTTGTTGTTATTCGAGATTAAGGCATACGGCGACGATTGTTTGCTTGTTTGGTGGATTGTGTTCGAGAAGGTAAAAAGAAAGTGCAAGTGGACGCGGATGCTTAAGTATGCTTAAGTATTCCATGGTAGTATAGTTTCTTAATCATATACAAAAGCGTATATATGTATATTTATGTACATATGTATATATGTATATACAAAAATATTAAAAACCAGTTGTCTTCGTTTTGTTTTATAGGTAGTGGCATTTGTTTTTGTGTGTGTCCGTTTTTGTGTTTGTGTGTATGGCTGTGTATGCGTGCAAATGTATTTAAGTACAGAATTGAGCTGAGTAAGCAGCCAGCGCTTAGTTGACCTACTTTTATACACAATCAGAATGTTTTATGTTTGAATTTTCTTCTTATAAAAATAATAATAACAACAACAACAAGAACAACAACAAATTTCTGTTAGGTTCGACTATTAACTTTCGCGGCTTACGTGAGTGTTTCGCTTGTTAAAGAACACCAAAATAAAATTAAAGAAATATGTGCGACTTTTGTTAGTGTAGTAAGAAAGATTCACAGTTTTATTGGGCATTTTTTGAGAGTTAAGTGCGATTGAAATTTTAACTTTTTTTCTTCTTGTTTTATATTATTTATTTATTTTATTTTATTTTTTTTTTTTACTTACTTCTTGCTGTGTACAATTGTTGTTGATTTTGAGTTTTGTTTTTTAGTAGAGTTTGCGGTTGTAACTGCTTCAATGGGTTTTAGGGCTAAGAGAAGAAGGTGTTTACACACATCTATGCAAAGCGGAGAGAGAAAGCAACAATTGGAACAGAACTATATTCAACTTAATGATTAATTAAAAGAAAAAAAAAACGAAATTTTTTGAATTTAAAGTTTTTGACACGAAAACTTCAAATTATTATGAATCCCATAAACAAATGTTCATTAACGCATTCTTGTAAACTTGAAAAGAATTTTTTTTTTGTTTTTTACCCAATTTGATATTCTTAGCCCTTGAGCTCTTACTTTGTTTCTTGCATATTGTATGTAAATGGAAAACTTTCAATTATAGCCCTTTGCACAATAATACTGGTTTTAAAAGAAGATCTTTTGCTCAAATAGATCGCTTGTACATACTGCTCCGCATACTGTCTTTAAAAACTTCTTTAAATTTATGAAATGCTTTTTAATACCTAATGAATCGCGCGCATTATAACCTGCATATGGATATTGAGCTCAATGCGCGGCAAAATTGTTTCGATTATGTTCGTTTGCAAGCAGAGCTCTGTCTGTTCGAAATGCAGAGGTTAAATAATATAAAAATTTATTAGAAGGCATTAGATGACAAAAAATGCTTTTTCTCTAAGCTAAGAAAGTATTTATATTTTTATTTACATTTCTTTCTCCTCTTCAAAAAACAAAAAAGAATATTTTTGTATAACGTTTCTCTTAATCTTTTTTTTTTTTTTGATGAAAGAAAGCTTTCTTATGTGCGTTTTTTTTTTTAAACGACTTTTCATAGAGTCTTTTTAATGTTTCTAAAAAAAATAAAAAATATATATATTTGTTTTTTCTTCTTCTTGTTTGTTTCAAATTTTTATATAGTTAATAATTTTTTTTAATTTCTTGTTTTTTAGGAAAAGAAGGTTCTTATATTCTTCATTATTTCTTTTGTCCTTATTTTAATTGAAAAAAAAGGTTCTTTCATTTCAGATTATTTTTTCTTAATTTTTTTTTTCCATTTGTTCGCTTCTCACATTTTTTTCTTAAAAGAAAATATTACTTTTTTTTTAATAATTTCTTCCAAATTATTCTTATATCTTGGCCTTGTACGGCCTATACTAGAGTCAGTTGTTTGGACTCTAGTGTTGTTATCGAAATTTCGAACGATACAATTGGCTTCCGTATCGAGTTTGGCTTCTAGTTCCTTGCATTCCTTGCAACGGATATCATCGGCATGTATTGGACAAAATAATGCGAAGAAGAAGACGAAAAGTAGGGAAATAAAAGAAATTGATGCAAAATGATAAATCATTTAAATGAAAGCTGACTATATTTGATTGCTTATTTAAGCTGCCAAGTATTGCTTTCTTAATAAGACTAACTTGAATTTTGCACCTTCCATATCTTTGGCATGTCTGTCTTTGCCCATTTGCTGTTTTTCCTTATCCATTTATATTTTTCTTCTGATGTGTGCAGCGCATGTCACTCTGTGTGATGAGAATTTGCTTGAGCTTTATGTACCGTAGTTTTGTAGAACTCATCTGCTTTCTAAATGAATAGTGTGATCTTTGTCTCCTACCTGACTAGGTGTCGACCAAACATATACTGAAGATGCCATTTACTTGGTTTCAAAGCAATTTTTCGTTTATTTATTGCTTACATATTTCGCAAATAAATTGACAAAATACAGATTTAAAGGCTGCCGGATAACTTCGACTAGATTGAGCTTCCAGTCGTGAAAACAAAATAATTTTTCTATTTTTCATAATTTCCTCCTCATTTTTCCTTAAAAAATACGAAAGAAGGTTTTCTCACTTTTTCTTATTTCTTTTTTTTTTCATTTTTTTTTTTTTTTTTTTTTTTTTTTTAATAAAAAAAAATTTTTTTTTTTTTCATAATTTCTTTAAAAAATAATAAAAAGTATATTTCTGTGTCTTTCATAACGCATTCAAATATGTAATTAGGTCAACTGAGTATAATGTTTTATGTTTTTAATTTCTTTTCCGTAGGTACACTATAACACTAACATGTAGTTACTTGTGTATGCTATTCTTTATTACACAGTTCTTTACTATAATTCTTACGGCCTTTCAGTGCTTTGGGTCAATTTTTCTTGCCCTACAAGTCTGACAAAAGCGTATTTATTGTTTATGATGTCAGCGTATGAGTCTTGGCACACTAAACTTGTGTATATTTCTATTTATTTTTAATCTTTTTCATTGTCTTAAATCATTAACGGTTTTCTCAAGAATACTTCCATCAGTGTGTTTCTTAGACTTCTTAACCATTAACCAATCATGAAAAGCAAACTAAGTTCATGAATCCGTGTGTAACACCCAATGATATTCATCTTGTGAGTTATTACAATTACGTCCATCCGTCTGTCGCATAAATTAAGATGAGATTATAAAACTTATCATATATATGGTTTTTTCAATTTTATAAAGTACTTTTGAAATTCGTTTTAGCTTCCTTTCAAACCCGTTTAGATGGCCGGAAACAAAAGCTCAATTTAAACAAGTGAGCTATAGCCGAATCTTCCATGTTTCCTACTCTACTCGCTATCTGGTGTGCTCAAAAGGTAAAGAAGAGAAATTCTAATGTTTTATGACATTAGATTGGCGTGGCTGACATTTCCGTTTCTTCATAGTTGCTGTAAGCTCTATGAATAAATGAATGTATTCGGAAACCCACAACGTTAAGAGCGAATGAACAATAAATTGAGTTTATGTTACACTATGGGCATGTACTTTAAATGATTTTATCCATTTTGATGGGGTCTTCCGAATGTCTCCCTCAATCTGAAAGACCATTTGTTATTTTGCGTGTATTTGCGTATATTTGCAGCAATTAGATACGGAGATGGACAGATAGACATGCCCAGATAATGTCAGAATTTGATGTCGTTCAAAAATGTATGCATATACCTTGTAAGGTTTCTGAATCTTCGTTCTGGATGCTACAAACGTTTTAACTATCTTTCGGTGCTGGGTATAAAAGGAACCGAAAATTTCAGATATCGATCATAAGCTAACGATCTATAGTTTAGCACAAACCTTTAACCATTACATTATATAAATAAATAAATACTTTTTAATGCGAGCAATTCCCTTAGGCAAACATTTGATTTATTTATATTCATAGCTACTGAAACAAACAGTGTAAAATCATCCTAAGGCTACAGCAATAGGTTTCTCACTAGATTACTGTTTTTTATCAATTGATGAAATCATTTCTCAACAGAATTTTTATCTTGTTTTTTTTTTTGTTTAGTTTTAATTATATTAAACAGTCCCATTTTTTCTGCGTGTGTATGTGTGTATTTCAGGTGCGGGTATTCATTCTTGCCCTTTATATTTTTCTAAGCTGAAAAGTGAAAATATCTTTTCCTTATGTGTTCTCTATCTTTACTTTATAATAAAATATTTAATTGGATTTTTTATGCTCATTACACTAACGGTATTAAGGGTTTATCATGACTGAATGCATTAGTTTGTTTCTTAAGTCTTTTATGAGTCAGGAGATGCAAATGCAATCAATCATTTCAAGCCAAAAAAAAAAAAATTTAAGAAATTCTGACTTCATTAAACCCATTTATTGTTTTTGGCGTAGTTTTTAAACCTTTCCTTTTTCCTCTCATTTAAAAAACTATTTGATCAGCTTGGGAATCTGTATAGCTTCACTATTGACCAAAACCTATTTATGCAGATACCATACGTAAGGGACTATATTACGTAGATGTTGTTAGGAGTTTTGTTGATAAAGTTTTGTAGTATATAAGGAAGTTGGGAATAAAATATCATTCCCGAGCTAACACCGAGACGTTATTGTTATGCTTATTTCATTCAAACGCAGAATAAAACTTTAGACTTTATATACGATATATATATTACGATATATTATATAAGAATGTTTTCTGTCCATCTGTCCGTCTCTCTTTGGTAAACACATTGCTTGATCACAAAAGAATCTTGAAGTACCGCCGAATACAATTTTCATATTTATGCATTATCCATTTTGCGCATTCGCACGGTTTTACATCCTTGCTAAGTTCATCTTGTCAAGTTAAGTACATCTCAGTTAAGTTAAGTTAGCTTTAGCTTACATAAAAATATTCAAAATTTATTTTTTATTGAAACGGAAAAGATATTACAAGTTCTTTTCCCCTCTACGTGTCCACCACTGTCCAAGACTTCGCCCAACAAGCAAGTATATTATGTAAAAAATTAAAAAAAGTTGAATAAGGATTCGCACTTAACTTTGGCGTACTGTTAATATTTTTATTAATTTATTTATAAAAAGCAATGTTTAAATCTGTTATATGTCTTTACTACTTTTATATGTTTTGAGTAATTCTTTAACATCCCCATCCAACCCGTATTCACGACCAATTTTCTTTTTTCTCTTTAGCCAGATGGACTTTGAAATGAAAAAATGTAACTTGCCTTAGCTGTTATCAGTTCACTCTCAATTTTTATAATTCACCTACTATTTATTCTCAGACTATTGATTTTCAGTAATTAATTCATTAATTGACTTATCCGCTTTCTAATTGAAAAACCTTCATTTCACTGAATCCATTCATTAATATTTGCTAACCAAACTTTTAATAAAATCGAAAAAAATAAAACTATCTTTTTACGGGCTTGTGGTCTCGATTAAAATGCGAGCACTGAGTGACCAGTGGAACTCGGATTTTCTTGTTGTCTTTAAACTATTATAACTACCAAACGATAGCTCAGACTTTACTTGACCTATTTGCAGATTTTAGACTAAAGGTTGTATATTTTCGTGTAAAGAAAAAAGGGAGGCATTTTCTTAACCATAGCTATCTACAACCTCAGCCATTTCATATGAAAAAAGTCCGAGCAAAATGGGAGCAGTAATTTTCAAGCTATATACAAAACAAGACCAGAATCCATGATTGATTACAATTAAATTCTGAGAATATTTATAACAGATTTTTTGATTTTTACGAAGGAAAAGTGCCCGCAATTTTTAGAAATTCTGAGAGAGAATGTTTATATGCGATTTTTTGATTTTTACGAAGAAAAAGTGCCCGCAATTTTTAGAAATNGAAATTCTGAGAGAGAATGTTTATAAGCGATTTTTTGATTCTTACGAAGAAAAAGTGCCCGCAATTTTTAGAAATTCTGAGAGAGAATGTTTATATGCGATTTTTTGATTTTTACAAAGAAAAAGTGCCCGCAATTTTTAGTTTAGAAATTACAAAGAAAAAGTGCCCGCAACCATTTCAATTTTTATCGCATGCGAGAAAAGTTCATCAATATTTTCATGGACAAAGTATGACAGAAAACTCGAACGAAATTCTTCTGCCAGCAATCAATTTTCTCGCATGCAATAGAACTCTCACGTGGGGAACGTCGTATACGATTATTGAAAACTTATTTTAAATAAGTTATATTCTAAACTCATTCTCTACATGAAGTAGATGAAGCGCAGAAAATGGGTACAGAGCGGCTATAATTGCGTAGTATTCCGCGCGCCTTCTCTACACAATGTGCAAGAATTGTTTGCAGCGTGTGAACGAAACGTAGAAATTGAATAGGAAATCTGTAAAAATCGATGCTATTCTCCACACTTGGTTCTAAGCATTTTCTATCCTAAATGCAAGGTGTGATGCGTATAGAAACACTTTCCCATTAGATAATGTATAGAAAATGAATAAAGAATAACTAGGAATAAGTACTTTTCTATACGGATCTGGTACGTATTGAGAATGGGATTGAAGACGATTAAGCATAGTTGAAGAAGATTCAATAAGGTTGGCCATATTTGGACATGACTAAACATAACGGAAGATTATTAGAAAAATTTGAACGTGATTGATCACTTTTTCTTTGCCAATCTCTTCCTCGCATGCGATAAAACTAAAATAGTTTCAAAAGTCTTTTCGCTGCAACTAAAATAGTTTCAAAAGTCTTTCCGCTATAACTTGGTAGGCTGCTCGCCTCCTCCTCGAAAAACAGAAGAAAACACTTGTAATTGCTTTTAATGCTAGGAGCATGGTTGTTTAAGACTTGGTTATTTTATACTGTAAAGAAGTCTGTCTACAAACTTTAGTAAATTTAATTAACTTCAACTCTCCTTCACAAAAGCAAATTATGAGATAAATAGCTCATATTTTTTGTCTATCATTTAAAGTTTGATCAGGAAATGTTAGCAAAAGTGTTTTTTTCACAAAAGACTTTTAAATTAGAAAGTGATTCGTTTATTGAAAATCAATGATCTGAGAATAAATAGGCTTTTCAATGAAAAGAGATTTCAAATCTAATTATAAAAGTTAAGAGTGACCTAATAACAGCTAAGGCAAGTTATAAGTTTGAAAAACGAGTAGAAAAGTACTCGCAACACGTGCAATCTTGGGATTGTAGGGAATTTCTCAAAATCTGTGAAAGAAGCAAAAAGAAAAACAAAAGAAAAATTTGTTTTAGTAAATATTTTAATAAATATTTTCTTATTTATTGACATAATCTTTTAATATTTTAATAAATATTTTTTATTTATTAAAAATAATATATTTTTTTTTACATAAATTAACATAAAAACTAAAAGTTAGACTTAAACCCTTAGATAATTGTTTTTTTTTTAAATATGTACTTGGTGGCGGAAGTGTCGCTCCACGCTTTAATATTGATTGCCTGGATATGGTAGAAAAGTTTTCAAAATCTACGAAATAAACAAAAACAAAGAAAAAATTTGGGAAATTTTTACATTAAATGCACAAAATTGATTACAAAAACAAGGTTGAGAAAGAAATTCTACTATTAATCTTATTTTACGTATTGCAAGATGTTAAAAGCAAACAAAAAAAAGATGTAGTTTCACCCTCGTGAAAAATCACTTCATCTTGAAAAGCCGCATTAATTCAGAAATCAATGTAACAACTAAGACAGGACGCAAGAGCAACGAGATGTAATTCCATATTGCGCGTTAACTTTTAAACCAGCAAGAATATAGATTCGCTTTACCTTAAAAAAATTTGTAAGTTAGTTAAATAATCTTAAGCTTTTAGATAATTAGTACATTTTTAATTTTAATTAATTTCATTTATGTATGTTTTATTTTAAATTTATATAATTATTAATTATTTTAATTTTATTTATTTTTTATTTATTTTTTAAGATTTGAGTAAAAAAAATCATTTAATCTAAAGTTAAAAAGAAAAAAAAAACTTTCACCCTATATATTAAAAAGCATTGTGCGCTACTACACGTAAGTATATATATATGTATATCCATGCATATGCACGCATATATACATATGCACACAAAAACAGGCAGCCTTATCCGTAGGCAAACTACGGCTTATACATGAATATAGAATTGCACAGACGAAAAAAAGTATATTGAAAATTATTTTCTATAAAAGAAAAGATTTTTTCTACGTTATTATTATCTTCATCTCTAAGTTTCTATATGTGTTTGCGCATGGAAAACAAACATTTACAACAACAATAGCAATAGCGATAAAAAGAAAATTAACAAACCTTAAAATGGTAAAATATACATAAAATATAAATAAAAGAAATACATACTCACACACGCATATATAGTAGTTATATGCTTGTTTATATAGATAGACATTGTGTAGCGTATTGTAGCTAGTAAGTGTGTTATTGTGCACAGAATAAATATCGAAAAAAGAAAAAAATCTCCTATTTTATCGCATGACAATAACAAAATTTGATGATATTTCAAAAGACTTAAGAAAAAAACTTGAACAAATCTTCTACAATTTTATAGAAAGTTTACGAGTTGAAGAGAAAAAGTCGAAAAAAAAAACGTTAAAAATATCCATATAATGCTTGATGATTAGGGCCATTTTGAAGGTAATTACTAAGCTTTGGTTTTCTATATACCGAAAAACATGTACATAATGATGATTAAATGAAGTACAACTAATTAATAGTTAAACAAAAACTTATAACTAGAAATTTTATTTTTTTAAATACATATTAGCGGTTTTCGCTTTCATTGAAAACTTGAATATTAAGCAAAAGTGAATTTTTATGAATTATGTAAATTATATAATAAACATAACAAATAATTGTGCAGAAAAACCTAAACAAATAGAAAAATAGACAGAAAAAAAAAGAAGAAAAAAAGTATAATACATATGTGCACACCACGCATAGAGAGAAGCAAAATGGTTCGAAAATGACAATACACTTATTAGTTCTGAAGAGATGTACGAAGTTAAAGAAATTTTTGCATTCTTCACATAACGCTAACAGTAAAAAAGGATTTATTCAGTACCTTATAAATAATTGCAGATATAATCAGGCCTTCGTTCAAACCTCCTAACTTGCACTCTGATAACAGGTAACTGCACATATATCATATTAGTGAAAAAATAGGGTCAATATATGAAATGTTGGGAAAAATTAATTTTTAATGAAATTAATAGAACAGAAAATAGTTTGTTTCGTCAATCTCGTCAAAACAAAAATCAGGACGAAAGATAACTGTTAGGATGGTAATCGGCAAAAATGAAGAAAGCTCTGTACTTACCGCACAATTTGCATATTAGAGCGCTGTTAAACAATTTAGTTCACTTTCTTCGTGGTCCAGATTTCATTACGAGAGAGGGCTGGCAAAGTGATTTAGCCAAGTTTTTCGCTTTTTTCTGTGTAGTAATGAAATAGTGGAACTTTCCAAAAAGGAGGAAAAGATCATTGGTAACGCCCATCAAGTATCACAATTAAATTCATTTTAAATAAAAAAAAAATGTTATCAAGAAGATGAAGCCACAAACTGCCTATGTTTCTTTCCCAAGCTAGTGGAATGCGTAGCTTTGAATTAATGTATGCTTCTGCCTTGATAGCTTAATCAGACAACGCTCGTAAGCTTATCGGATGACAACCAAGCCACGTTAAATACGCTTGCTGCGGAGAGTCTCTATGTTTATCATCTCCAACTGCCTTGACGGCTTAATCAGACGAGACTGGCAGACTTATCGGATAATAAAAAGTGATTTCTGGCACATCCCCAGCCTACAATGCCTACACCGAAGCTGGGGTACCGGATATGAAAGTAAGCCGATAGTCCAAGCTTTCCTCTCTAGACATTGCAGGGCCTATTATGCACCTACAATTATGTACCATTGCTTTTGGGAATAACATCCCATTTGGGGCAAACGATCACGCCTCACAGGTTGGTTCAACCGAACTAATTTTTATAATACGTAAGTTTCACTACGAACTCCTCTGGCTCCCTCAGTAACTCGAACTAGAGTCCTGTTTGTTAAATCTTGAGGCTCCATTGCTCAAGCTAATACACTAAACTTTCTTATGATACGGCCGACTCGTTCCATGTTATACAAATCCGTATTGTACGACTCACTTGGATTGCAGAAATACATAAGCCGTTCACAGAGCAAAAGGATGAACTTACTTGGTATACTTAAAATAACTTTCTTTAATAATCAGACTTAAGACTTAAGATGTAACAACAATTGTTAAGACCGTTGAGCAATACACGTTTTGTTTTCACATGAAAAGTAGGGGGCAAGAAATGCGTAAGAATTTACGAAACCACATTTTCTCTTCTTTACGAGCCTCTTTTAATGTATTATAGATATACGATCATAATTTTTCCGCCAGATTACACGAATCCATCTTGCATTTCCTCTGTATATTCAAATTGAAAAGCTTTACGTAAAACTTGGACGACGCATGTGACCCGTCCAGAATTATTTTTATATTTATTTTTGCTCTTTTACTTTTAGACGGTAAAGTCTTGTGTAGTCTTCTGTTTCTTACGAAGAACTTAATTTGTCCCTATGTGGTCAGAGTGAACGTCCGCAAATAAGTTTGCAGCAATACATTCCAAGAACGATGAGTAAAAATAATTTTGCCGCCGTGGGTAGATCACGTCCATTTTGAAACTGGATCTATAATCGTCAGTGGATCGTCAAAGTATCCTATATCGATATCAATGTTTACCACGACTCTGATAGTTTTCCTTTCACCTATAAATTGTAAAAACATGAATGTCACAGACGGACAGACATATTTAAATAAACCCCGAATCTTAGGCAGAGCAGCGATAGTTATTCTTTGCACTTTTCGCGAGCCGGGGAGACAAGTCTGCAATTTCAAATTTAATCGCAGTGAGTTTAGTAACAATACAAAAACAAGATATGAATTATAATCTAGTTAAGGCTCAATACTTTACTTCAATGTTTTGGAAAAGTTTGCGCCTGGTGTTAAGAGAACTCTTTCAGAAAAAGTTTTTAAATTAATTTTGAAAAATTTTTACAAAAAGTGGAACAAATATGAAATGAAACAATAGCTAAACTTAAGCTTAAGGCATTGAATGGTTTCAAGAATTTAAAAGAAAGCAGCTAAAGATAAGAAAACAGAAAATATCTACCAACACACCAACACAAAGAAAAACTTTCGCATACACATAAAATACAAAGCAATCCACGCTAACTAGAAAACATATGAACCAAAATGATAAATGGAACATAAGACCAACATCAGTTTAGGCAACTAAGCCAGCAAACTAAGTAAGCAAAGACTTGGTTCAGTCTAAGCTCGCTGCCATGCATTAACCATGCAGGCAAACAGACAATTTCATGCAGAAGAAGAATGTAAAGTGTTTGCGGTAGAAGCAACAAAATACACAATAAAGAAGAAGTTTTCATACACGCACACATGAATAATTACACACACACATACACATACACACATACATACATACATACATACATACATACATACATACACAAACGCACACAAACACATAGAATAGACGACGATGAGAAAGCATTTCTCTCATCGAAGCTACGAAACATTACAGTAAACAATTTTGTGAACCACGTTTTAAGCTTAAAAGTCTAAGAAGAAGAAATTGCTTTAACTTAACTTCTACAAACATAAGTCACTCGCGCACATTTACAGATAAACTACCGACGTTCAACCAGGTAAAAGAGATCTTTAAAGCGAAAGCCTCTTGTTTTGCAAGCAAGCGGCTCTTGTAAAAAAAGTCGAAACAAATGAAAACTGAAATGTGTTGAAGTGCAATAAGATTGTAGTATGTAATAGTATACATATATACATCTATTTACGTATAAGTGTATATTTTGTGCAAGCTTATATGTGTGTGTATTGTTTTCTTTTTGCTGCAAACTACTGAAAGTGTACATCAAGTTTAAACGTTTGGCGGTGTGTAGAGGATAAGCACAGTTTTCACTAACGCACGCAGCACAGACGTACCAAGTGTGTCAAAGCGAACGTTACGTTAAAAAATTTTGGTGTCCCCTTCAAAATAAATTGAAAAGAAAAAAACAAAATAAATAAAAAACAAACCAAAATATTAAAAAAGAAAAAAAGAATTAAAAAACACTATTCTATAAGAAATTTCTTAAATTATCTCTAAAGAAAAGTACAAAACTTGAAAAATTTACTTTAAAAAATAAATATATATATATATATATATATACATATATATGGATATATGTATATAAATAAATAATTGTAATTGAAAAGAGTTAACATACGAAACACCATCAAGATGCTTCTAATGCTATTAACATTCGAGAGATTTCAATAAACTGAGTGTGCCTTAAGCGTTATTATCAAGGAAAAGTGAAAGTATTGAATAAGTGTTTGACAGATTTAATGTTCCATCCAAGCATAACACTTGAACTCCTACGAATTAAGGATTACTAAGGATTATATATCACTTCAGCTTCAGTCATAACTTTTCCTTTTTTTTTTTTTTTGTTTCTTTATTTACTTATTTACTTTTTTTCAAAGCAAACTTTTCCCTCTCCTTTTCTCTTTTCACGTACTAAGTGAGAATTTTTGCCAAAATTAACAAAAATTTTTTATATTTTTGTCTTTATTTTTTGTTTTTTGCTCTTTTTTCTTTTTCTTATTAAAAAAAAAAAAAAAAAAAAAAACGGAAAAAAAAAAAAAAAAACTATTTTTTGGTGAAGCTTTCTAAGCTTGAAACAATTAAAATCTTTTCAACATTTTACCGTTACAATTGGATAATAAAATTTCACCATCACCGATGGATATGGCTGCCAATGATATTATGGCACCCAGTGTCAATGCAAATTGTCAATACTCAACAAGATATTGCTGTAAGTATTTTTCATCTCTTGTTAAATAAATTTTCTTTAATTTTAATTTTGCTTTTTCTTTTCACTCGAAAAAAATTGCAATACAAGTTCCATACTAAGATCGTTATAGTGAAAAGGTTTACTTATTCGCACCACTTAGTGCACTCTTAACGCACAAGTTGATTAGTGCTATCGCTTTACGACTCTAGGACAAATATAATTGATTTTGAAATAAATGTAAAACTTTACTTAATGACTAGGTGGCTGCTAGTGGTTCTTTGATAGGAAAAAAGGAAAGGAATAATAAAAAAAGAATAATGATTGAATATGATTTAAAATAATTCACCGCAAATTATTTCAAGCCAAGTATTAGCTCTTAGGCATGGATTGGAAAACTTCTTAAATAGATTCCATTACGAAACTATGTAAAGAGACTTCTTAGAAATACTCTATCTATGTACTTAGCTCTCCAAAATTTACGGCACAGTTTCTATAAGCTCAACTTAGGCTCCATGGAAAATAATCGATTGCAGACTATCGCTTAATATACATTTTTGGGACAAATGCTCAGCTGATTTATGCTTCTTGAAGAAAGACAACTAAATAGGCCTCAGCAAGAAGATGAAGAAAAAAAAAAAAACACCCCCGCCCCACCAATCCACACTGCTTTTCGAAATAAAGCATTAAAGTGGAGCTGCTCCGATTCGAACCATCTTCTACACGCTGGTGCACCAAATTTCTTTAAAATATCTCGAAAATTAGCAACCTCTAGATAGAACGCAAGAAAACAACACAGAAAGGTGGACGGACGGACAAACTTACATCGATTTAGGAAATGATTTTGAACTGATCGGTATGATAAAAGGCACGTCTATCTTAATTCCCTCTCCAACTTACCCTGGCACCACAAATGCTTTAGGGTGGCAAAATTATATAATAAGTAAACAAGTAACGACAATAAATAACATTAAAAGTCATCCGACTTTTTTCAATCATTCCTAATCATCCTTCGATCCATTTTGGCATTACCTTTCCATCCTATCTTTCGCCCATTCTTGTATCTGTTCTTGCTTTCATTTCCTCCTCGGCCTTCCTTTGCTTCAATACGTCATAGTTCTTGCATTTTTCGTATCATCACTATCTTCGTGTATCCCTTCTTGCTTTACTGTGTACGTCCCTTGTTCCTTTGAATTTTTTGCTCTTCTTTCATTTTTCCTATCATAAAGCTTATCGTCTGTCTCCTTTTGCTTGAATGTTTTCATCCGTTGTACCTTTCTAATTCTAATCTGTGCCCTTCCTCTCATTCCTCCTCTCATTCTTCCTCTCATTTAATACAAACAGACGGATGGCTAGACATGCTTAAATCGATTCAGAATTTTATTCACTTCAACAAGAACATATTTCCAGTCGATATTGTACTGTAGGCGTGTCTTTTGATCGATTTGGGTCACTTTCTACAGGAACCTTCACACAACAACAAAGTTTTTTCCAAATTTTGAGCCCATGTGACGGGGGTACATTTAATACAAACAGATGGACGGATAGACATGATTAAATCGACCCAGAATTTTATGCTGATCAAGCATTTATTTGTTCTATAGGGTGTCTGAAGCTTTCTTCTGACTATTGCAAATGCAAAAATGAATATATCGACATCGGTGCCGAATATAGAAAGGAGCTGATCTGTCAACTACTGCCAAATGATCCTTGTAAAGTACTAGCACCAGGAATTTTCAAACTATTTGTATAACACAATCAATCTGTGTTAGTGCTTTGCTTTCATAATGTAATTATATGTGAAAGTAGATCGAGCAGAACTGTCAGAAAAAAACAGCACAAAATCCCTATTTTTAGTTAAGTAAAATCTTTGATAATTGGGAAAATACGGGCGCTCCGATCGACTTTGTAATAACTATTCCAGCAGACAAAAAATAAAAATATATATGTGATCACGAGAGGTTCTAAAAAATTCTTGCGACTTTAAAAGTTCAAATAATCGCCGTAGAATACTCGGACAGACCGCGAAATGTTCGAATAAATAAATTCCATGCAAGAATTATTTCAATTCTAGCTCCAACCATAATATTATTCCATTTAGCATAATAGTGTGACTGTCCGCTAAAACTGGAAAACATCTAACGAGTGCTTAGGTATTCGAATAGCATCCTACGTTACGGCTCTTTTGTAATCTCAACAGTATTTGGACCATCAGGTAAATGTATTTTTACAATTCATACGCAATTTCTCTGCTCTACAATAGGCAGACGTTGATATGATTACACACTTGACTTAACTTCGAAACAGATCTTAGTGTTGACGTAATTCCTCAAAATAAATCGTACAAAGTATTCGATGGAGATTAGAATGTGTGCTGGCAATCATTACCAAGCCAGCGTGTTTACGCATCATTATCAAGAAATGCCTTATAGTAAAATAGATTTTGTAACAACAAAGTTTACGAATCCACAAAGATTTGTTTAAGTTTTTTTTTTTCTTGTTTTCTTTCACTGAACTATTAAACAGGCAAAGACTTCCTTAAACAGTGATGAGGTGAAACAAAAATTTCACATTTTCTCAGAAGATTTGCTTTTCTTTATTTTCCTCATTTTGTCACATCATTTCTATCGAACACACTCAAGCTTACAAGACCTTCCCAAAAATACTGGAAAAAAGAAAAAAATTAAAGAAAACAAGTAAAAAATATCTAATCGTTTCACGACGAATCTTGCACACCCTTCGGCTAAGACTAATCTATGGAAACGGATATTAATTTTCGTTTTCATTACTGTAAACGAATTCGTTTTACCCTAAAGTTTTGTTTTATAATTTCGTATACGCAGACATATTTTGAAAACAATATTTCGAAAAGTTTGGTTATGCGATTTACGATGCAGGCACCACATCGATTTTTGTTTCAATTTTGTATATTAATTTTTGCAGAATTATTGGCAAACGGTAAAGAGTCCATAAACAGCTATACAAAATAAGGAAAAAAAGAAAAATTCGGAAGAAACGGTAGAAAGAAAAAGATGGAAAGAGAGACCGAGATGACAACTGACGTTCGAATAGATTGCTATGCAAAGAAGCATTGGAGAAACCCCATAGAATATACAAAAGAACTTACTAAAGGACTATTGAAACAACGTTCAGAAGAAAGTGCAGAATGAAGAACTAAAGAGCGGAGGACAACAGGAAATGGAGCAAAGTACAGATAGTTAACTAGACAAAGAATGCTTAGAAGAATGAACAAAAGCAGTTGTCAAAGGCAGGAAAGATAGACGAAATGACTGAAGGACGGATGAGCGGACACAAGAAAGGACTGAAAGGTGGCAAGAAGAACGAACTACATGATGAATAAAAGGTAGTTCTGAAGGAAAGATAGGAGATAGAAATGAAGAAACTAGAAAAGGACAGGATTGAACAACGAAGTGAACAGAAAATTTAAGAATGGAAAAAAATTGCAGGGAAAACACATAATCCAATAGAGGAGAGAATTCTTGGACGTATGTACAAAAAAAGGACTGAGGGATGCGGAGAAGAAATTAAAATGAAATGAAGACCTGATAGTGCAACGCATTAAAATATGTCCGGATAAAATAGAAAATGGATCAAAATTAAACTAATAGCATAAAGGCCAACAGAAAGGGGAATGGATGTAAGAGCAGACAGAAGAAAGCACTGAAGAACTTGCAAAAGAACGAACTTAAGAAGGGGCCAATAGAAAAAATGGAAGCAGTAGCTATAACAAAGGATGGATGGAAAAGCTCACGGAAGCGTAAGAAAAATTAGAACAATTCGAGCGCGGAAGCCAAGAGTTTAGGGAAAGCATAACAGAAGTCAGGACGAATCCAGTGACAATAACGGTTGTTAAAATGATTGCACTTTTTTGTGAAGCAAACGTAGTGACACCTTTAATATACGTATAGCGATGCCTATAGATGGTGGAAAGAGTGCAAAAAAAAAAACATAAATAAACCAAAATTTTAAGTAAAAAGACAACATAAATACCAGTGACAAGCAGTGGAAAAAATGTAGAAAAAAACAAACTCTCAAGACCAACAACAATGTGTATACCAGCTAACGGTGAAACAGTCATTGCAGGCATGATCGCTTGGAAAGATATAAAAAAGTAAAGCAACAAGAAAAAAAAGAAAAAAAAGAGAAAAATGAAAGAAAAATTTCCCTCCTCGAGAAAAACAATTTTCTCAAATCTTTTTCAACGAAAACGTTCGAATGAATTGTATTTAAAAAGTTTCCTTCTTTTACAATGCAACGGAAAAGAAGTCCGGCACTGATCTATGCTGCTTCTGTGTAAATGCAATCATAGCATATGCATACATGCATAGTGAACGGAGGTATGACTGATGCATTCAAGCTTGAAAAGTTGTTACAACTTCGCAGCAGTAAGTAAGAAAAGCTGCTCGATTACTCGGGTTTGACCAAACGAGGATGAATGGCTAGTGAAAAATAAAAACAAAGCAAAAAAATAAAACAACCTGTGCCTATAGTTTTCTTTACTTTGCAATAAGAGTGCAAGTTATTCGTATATACACATATACATACATATATATTTATATATACACATAAACACATGCCCAAGCATACGGTCAGATAAGCTCTTGAGCATATTTATTGTTAATCAAACTTTTGCTGCTGTTGTGGTCGTTATTATTATTGTTGTTGTTGTTGTTGTTGTTGTTGATGTTTTTTAAGAAAGAAAGTTTTCGTTTTTCTGCTTCTTCTTCTCTGTGCCATTGCATCGAGCAATTGTCGTTTATAGTACATATACTTTACACTTGGAATGCTGTTCGTTAAGTATCAAGCGCTTCACTATCACTTGTATTAAGTACATTTCTGTAGTACCTCTTTGACTGCCACTACTACTACTACTACCACCACTACTAGCACGGCTGCTGGAACTAAGAGCTAAAAAAAAAACGCATAAGTAATGTAGCAGGAGATAGTGTGTTGAGAGATGATGACTGACTCTAAGATATTGTTGTTCGACTGGTTGGTTTGTTGGTTGATTGTTTGTTTGGCTGCTGTGGTGAATGCGTTATACGAGCATGTATAATGTTTTCTTTCTCTCTGTGTTGGTTAGCGTATGAAACTTCAGCTCATAACGTTGCTTCTTTCCTTCTTTCTATGCTTTTCGTTACTAAACTTCTTTCTATGCAGGTCTCTAACATTTTGAATAGACTTAAGACGTAACTGCTTGTGTTGATCTTTTAAAGCATATTCAAGTTAGTGCTTTAGAGATGTTGCTATTGTTGCATGGAAGTTTTTTTTTTTTTTTTTTTGTTATTTTGTGTTATATTATTTATTTATTTATTTTTGCTTCTTTCATCTCTTATTTTACTAAACGTACGACACGAAGAATATTAATGGGTGAAAGTTGTTGCCATCGTTATCTATATGGTAGCTGCAATAGCATTCATTACATAGATATAATACCTGAGAGATTTTTTTTTTTTTCGTTTTTTCTTTTATGTCTTTTTATTGAACTTCTCACTCATATGGTAATATTTGAATTTTCCAAGATTTTCCGAAAAAAATATAAGAAAAAAAAATGAAATAAATGATCTTTAATTTAACATTTTGTTTGGTTATCGTAATGCTGTCTTATAAATCTGATGTGTGGGTGCCTATGGTATCGCTTAGATGACTCTTTAACTTCAATATTCAATTCCGTTTTATTATGATTCATAATTGAGGTTAGAATGAGCTTGACCTGGAATTTTCTTAAGATCTTTTCGGATATATTTTTTTATTTAATTATTTTCTTTTAATAAAAATTTAAGTAATTAAGATGAAAATACGATTTTATAAACTTTCTTTCGCTTTCTACTTCGAGAAAAATATTTTAGAAAAAATTCTCAACAACCGAAATTCGAAAATTCACTTGAAAAAAGAGAGTAGAATTTTTGATTAAAAGAGTGTCTTAATACAAAAAAAATTTAAAAAATTTTTCGAAAGTTTCCTAAAAAGAACTTTCGTTTTTTTTTTCTACTTCAAGTAAGTCAAATAATGTCGACTATTAAACACCGTACGCCATTTCACTTCATACAATTCTTCATATTCCATTTGTGGCATTGTTCTCATAGAAACGGATGGAGACTTCTCAAGAGACACCATAAAGGAGCAGGAGTCCGATTCGTAAACCCATATAGACTAAACTTGTTAGAGAAAACTGATATTGTAGTGTAACTATCACATCTACACGAATCAATTAGAAGAAAACTATCAAAAATCTAATTCAATTAAAAAACTCAAAGCGTCCAATGGCAGTAAGTGCCAATAGAGAAATTTCATTTCATTTCGTTTCATTTATTTCATTTCAACTGAGCTACAATTTTTATATTTCAGCTAAATTAGTTATAAAATAGTAAGAGAGTTATACTATTTCCAGTTTTTATATATATGTAGAAAGCTGGTAAATTATTATCTATTAGGTTGTTCGAAAAGTAATTTCGTTTTTTTTTTTTAAATGAAAATGAAAGGCGATTTTCTTATAGTGACGTTACACTGTCTTCGATAAATTTAAGGCCTCAGCGATCTCCAATCGTTATTCGGCAGTGTCCATTAATCAATGCCTCCATTTTACCGTCACCAGATCAAATTGGCCTTTTTCAAGATCAAAATTTGTTGGAAAGAAATTTTACGAGTCAGTTTTGGCACTTCCGTTCTGTCAATACGTCCTCCCTTGGAAAAATACAAAATGACTTTCCGTACAACGGTAAGCTGCAAAGAGAGAGAAAATCGGAATCATATTTGCCTCCCATTTCGAAGCTTAAAGATCAGTAGCGTGTAGGGTGTAGGATGCAACCCAGAAAAAGCCGGTTAATCCTTAATTCAATGCCGTACACTGTAACGATACATGACTTGATTAGTTTCACAGGTTGCTTAAGTACGTCATAATTAATCAATGCTTTATGTTTCATTCTATAAATACTTATTTTTAGCCAGAGAAATAAATTCTAAGAGTAAAACCTGAAAGCACTAGCATCTAAAGCTGTCGGCTCTCCCCTTCATATTTGAATCCTTAAGATTGAACGACTACTAAATTGTTAGTCGACATCCTTCGCCTACTTGGCGACTCAGGCGGATAGAAAAAGCATATTTCCAAATATCGAATTTATTTATAGAAATAGTATATAAGCGCCACCACTTTTCACTAGAGCTATCTTTTGGCTTTCCGTTCCAATCAGACAAACTACTCAGCTTCGGAATCAAAATTTAGAGCAACGACATCCCACTTCTTTTGATTCTCAGGAATTGGTTCCAGAAAACATACTCCCCTTACATATAAAATTTGCACAAATATTAAAAATGCGAAATTTTCTTCATATAAGAACTTTGTGAAAAGATGGGCAGACCTTCAGAACTATATTGGGAAATAATTTAAAAAGAAAATTGAGGAAGAAAAAATCGACAGTGCGGCCTACTTTTTTTTGCTATGACCACTCAGGATATGTCCGCTATTCGTGTAACACGGCGACGGTCAGGATGAAGAACAGAAAAGAGGAAAACAGTAGAAAGGTAATACCCGCAGCCCAGTGGATGCGCGTCTACTTGTTTAGTGTTATGCCTTCACTGAGTGAGCACCCAGTATAGCTACTACCAAAGAATACTTCACCGTACTTGAGATTTGAAACCGCGAACAATAAGTTGGCAGGCGTGGTTCTTGCCTATTCGCGTACTCACTACTCTCATGTTAATGGTGACCTTATTCGACTTTTATATTTAAACAAGGTTGAGAAAAAAATATTCAGAACACTTGCACCACCTGGAGAAATCCAAGCAAATCTTTAGAAAACGATTCTGATTCGATCGGTATAATCAAACCTACGCCTATCTCTAGTCCTTACGGATGTTGTATACATTCTCAGCAACTTAATATTGTGTAGGGTGTAAGAATAGAAATTTGCATGGAAAGTGATCGCAAAAATGGCCTGATCCAATATAAACTTTTCGTAAGGTTTGTCCTTATGTCTAAAAATATCTGTGTACCAAATTTCATCAGAAAATCTCAGTTTAACACTAAGTGTTTGAGCAGACATCAAAGGGATGGACAAAGAGGAAGACAGATAAACAGACAAAATGACATTGTTAAATACATTCGGATAATAGTTCCAAAATTGATAAAATCATAAATCTATTGCAAGTCCTTGCTCGTGTATGCTCGTTACATCTGTATAAACGTAACATATCCCTATCGCAAGTGATGTAGAATATGAAATGTACCTCGCTTATGAAACTTGAGTTGTTAACGCAACATCTCTCTACGATTTATATTTTCAGAAACATGCTGCACAGCATTACTATGTTCATTCGATTTATCTCATTTTGCTTTTAGTCTTGCATTATTTACTTTTTTCTTTTGTTGAAACAGGCTTAACCTACTTGTTGGTAGCATAAGCAACCTTTGTAGCTTTTAGAGCGAAAGCTAGTCAGCTAAATCAGTGTCAAATAAACCAGAATTCACTTTGGACTGCTCAGTAAGAGTCTCCCAGTAGCAGATTTATTATAATGAAAATGCACTTCAAGCATATCGTGGAACTATTCGTCAATTTTAATTTGTTCAACTCAATCTCCTCTTTTCTTTGCACTTTACAACATGTGACATTGATTGTAGGATTTGTCACACTAAACGCCAACGTTCACTAGCATGCTTCTTCCGTTCACCTGCTAGCAGTGAATTTTGTAGACCTTATGAAATGTTACTATGAAGACCTGCTCCAAGAAGGCTTTTCATACATACGAACATATTAAAGAGACAAAATCGCTTTAAAGACATGCATTATGCCAAATAATGTAAGCAATATTCATTATGGATATCACGTTCAAGAGAGCCAACAATTTTTGTATATTGTGTAGGTAAAATGAGAAAAGCCGCAGGAAAGTCGATTGATAGTCACCAGCATGCTAATGGCTTTTTATAACGATGCCAGACGTCATGCCTATATAAGCTTTGAAAGCTTAGCGCGAGACTATTCGCCAAGAGAGGCAGAGGCAGACAAGTGTTGCAAACATTGCCCCTTTCAACCCGAGCATACACATAGATTACACTCTATCCTTCTCCTTGTTTCGCCTATAACCCTTTCGACCGTCGTGCCGGCAATGCTTGCATTTATGGTTAACATACAACTTAAATAAAAAATAAATAAAAAAAGAGTTACAAGAATCTATTTTCCGGAAGTATTTCAGTCCGAGGCGTAATTCTCACAAGGAATCCGAAGCAATGCTTTTCTCAAATATCTCAAGGTCGCGCATGATTATTTATTCTTGTAGAATAAGGAATACTTCGAATCGCAAAAACTCCGCGCACTTCAAAGCTAAAGTAAAGTTCAGCATAGCAACAGACTTCTGCGATATATTTTGCTCGGACTTAACACAATACAACAAAAATTCTTCTTCTCCTCTTCGATATCAAATTCACCACTTAACCACTATTGTGCGCTCAGATATAGAAGAAATTTCCTGAGTGATTAGCTAAATACACCTCCTAATCGCCTTAATCATATAAATGGACCCTTAGAAGAGAAAAAAAATTTAATAATTTTATTGAAAAAATGTTCATTACAGAGTCTCGGAGAAAGAAAAACACAATTCTTATAGTTTTTTCGCACTAATAACTGAACTTATTACGATGGATAGTGAGGAATATCTGATGATGAAATAAAAAAAATTTCCTTCCTTGAAGATGTTTGGCATAAGTCAAATCGTACTTTTAGATCGTTAATTAGTAGGAGATTATCTACATTTTATACACTTTACTCAATAAGTTCGCGGGATCAGATATATTACTTTTCCACATGCTTTTAAGCTAATAACAATCTTGAAACGAAATATGTCAAAAGGTCATGCGATGACGATAATTAGTTTAAAAGTTACAGTTGTCTTCAATGGGGAAAAATTCCGTTCAGGCAAGGCAACGGCTTCACAAGTGTTATTTGAAGATTGCATCGGCGCAAGTGGTCGAAAAGTGATTCATTGATTTTAAATGTGACCGTACAAACATCAATGATTTTAAGGGTTAAGCGATGTGTCATATGTAAATGAACTCATCTGTCGTGAACTGTACTCGTTACCACACGGATTGCGGAGTAGGTAAGAATCGGAGCGTAAAGAGATAGATGGGCTATGGCCACCTGCCTAACACTTTCTCCTTCCTCACTTCATTCTAATCGTCATCGGAGTAGATGACTAGCGGACATATCTTGAGCGACTGAAATGAATAAAAAAATGTTAAACTCATGTATAATGCATGTATCGACTCAACGAAGCTATGATATGTCACTTAGTTTCGATAGATAGTGCTTTACACCAACCTTTATCTTAGTTCAGCGAGTTGCAAACCACGGATACTACGCAGTTTGATAGACGGACCAATGGGCGTACTAACAGAGAGACAAATTTGAAATTGGCCAAGAATTTATAAACTTGATGGGGTTTTGAAGCTTGCTTTTGCTTATTATAAAGGTATGGAGAAAAATATTAAATTGTGATAAACTCTAATATAGGGCAGACGTAGTCAATTTGAGCCATTTTTGTACACGTGCTACAGCATCACGCATAGAATATACGTTCAACTTTTTATAGATATATCTGCTGTAGCTGATGAGTAGTGAACAAAAAATTAATTTTTTATTCCTTTTGAAGAAACAGAGGTGTTCTCAGTTTACGTGTGCTTCTAGCGATTTGGTCAGTTTTCAATACCAAACTGCGTGCAAGAACTTTTAATGTTACTGCCAAATTTGAAGTTAAGTTTACAACAGACTTTGCGCAGACAGACAGACAGCGAGACCTAAATCGATTGAGAATTTGATGCTGACCAAGAATATACGTACCTTGTGGGCTTTCTTCGCTTCCTTCTAACTGCTAAGTACTTCTTGAAAAAATGAACTCACATCTCATTCCTCGGTAAAGAATATGAAAAAAAATTTCAAAAATATTTCTTTTTACAACAACAACAGCACAGCAGATCCACGTGTTGGATATAAAATTAAATGTTAAGTCATTACTTAGTAAAATAAATTAGAGTTTTATTACAAATTAAATTGCGAGGTATATTTGGAACGAAAAGCATTGGCCACTCTTACCCTCTTAGCAATGCGAACTCACTACGGGGAACTCATCGAGAGTAGCGGTAGTTTTTCTGCCTGCAAGCTTCTTCAATAGCTCAATAATCAGCTGCTATGGAAGATCAAGACTTAACACATCTCCATGAGAATAGCTGGGCACTGCTGATGCGATATCTACTTCTTGCACATACAATTAAAATCCGCGAGGAAAACTTTGGATGGCAATTCGAAGTGAATGGATAATCCGAATGCACGAGTAACTATGAAAAAAGTGGCGTAATATTAATAATCTAAGGCATTATATAATTTAAACTATTTAGTTGTATGAAAGAAAAAGTACCCACAATACTAAATCGCTATTGGCACACGGCAGCATACGCCAAATTTTTACTTAACTTAATTACGCACATCCCGTAGTAGCAACAACGTCCAACACTCCTGTAAATGTCTTGCGTATGAGCCAATAAACGCAAGTTTAATGAGACCAAATAATTGAATAAACCCGTATAGGACGTAAACTAGGCGGTTGGTAGCGAAAGTGTTAAATTTAGCACGAAACTCTGCTTACACGGCATAGTGTTACTGTAAGGTTTAATCCAATATTCTAATGATATAATCATTTAAATAATATGGTAATCGATTCAAGAGGAGAACAAAAAAATAAATAAATAACCAAAGTCACAAAAGCACTCTCACTTATATTTACTATTTTTTGTTTGTAATATCTATTATATTTTCATAGATAATTTATTTTTATTTCTTCTCTTTATTATGATTATTTTTTTTTTCTTTTTTTAATTTCTATAATAAAAACCAAATAAATTAAATCAAACAAAGAAATCTTTGAAGAAAAAAAGTTTCTTTCTATACATACACTGAAAATAAGATTTTCTTTCAAGTCTCTGCAAAAATTCACATAAGCGCTTGTTTACGGTCGCGTAAGTGTGCGTGTGTTTATCAGAAATGTATGCAAAGGTTGATGTAAGTGTGCGTGTATATGTTTGCTGCTATCATACGTTTACTGGTATTATAGAGTAAAGTGAAAGTTTTCGTTAAAATTAATGTTTGGTTGTTGTTGTTGTTGTTGTTGTTTTTCTTTTTGCTTTTTTTCTTTCCTCCATAGTTAGCGCGCCGCTAGGCTATGTGTGTTGCATATCGCTGACTGAGCTAAGTGAGTGTGGATGGGTGGATGTGCTTATGTATGTATGGTAGGTAGTGAGAGATGATAAGAATTTTAATTCCGCTTCGTTTCAAGTTTGTTTCTTAAGTCTTTCGTTTCTTACCTAAGCCACTACAGTTAATGTTAACAGACAGTGATAGTGTATTGCTTCGCTTGCATTAGTTTATATGAAGTGGATTTGGTTGTTGCTGTTGTTGTTTTTTATGTGAGTTTATGTTGTTTTTTTTTTTTTGTTTCTGTTTCTTCTTCTTTCTTTTTTTATTTTTACTTCTTTAATAATCTTTTTCTTGATATTTGTTTGTTAAAATCTAAAATCGTGTTGTCACTCTTCGTCTTTTTTTGTTTTTGCTTTTTTTTTTGCTTTTGACTTTTGCTGCTTTTTGTTGGTTGATAGGTAGGTTGGTTGATTGTGTATGTTAATGTTTTTTTATGGTGATATTGTTGGTTTTGCTTTTTTTTTTTTTATTTCTTTTCTTAATTTACTCGTTGATAGAAAATAAAAGTGAATTGTGTATTAATTTAGATTTTTTCCATGCTTTTATTATAATGCTTCTCGCATTCACTTCGTAAGCATGTAAATGTTATTGCTTTAAATCACTTTCCCAAAAAAAAAGACGAGAAGTAAGAAAAAAAATAAATAAATATTTAAAAAATAAAAGAAAAGAAAAAAAATCGAAAACGAAAACGAAAACAAAAAGAGAAATTTTCACAACTTATTTAAGTCGTTTTCTTTTTGCTAATAAATTCTTAATTTCTTATTAAATTTAGTTTCGATTATATAAATTTTTTACGATTATCACACGATTGCGTTAAAACTTCATTTTAATTATTGGGTGAAAAAACTTTGCTCTGAAAAAAGTTAGGTCTACATTTTTCCATTCTCTTCTCTTGACATCTTCTGTACCTTTGAAAAAAAAAATTAAATCTAGTGCAAGATTTATGGAATCGAGTAAACTCGATCGTAGTTTGATTACTATACTCGACGGCAATATTCCAATTAAACAATTCTCTATTCGATGATACACTTTACACTCGTTACAATGCATCCATAATTCAAACCTACCAACTTTACCATAAACCTATGCCAGGATCTTTTCGCAAACTGCTTTAAGAAGAGTTCGCTTTTTTGTCTAAATTGCTTTTAAAAAATAAAAAAAAATTTATTTTTGCGCAATCTCTATTATAATCTTTCTGGATTGGCATCGGGCCTCCTTTTAGAGGAGACATGCATTGAGTAGCTGATAAATCATAATAGAAAACCAGTAAAAATACTGTAGTGGGCCACGAACCACCATTAAATACCTTGCACCAACCTACAGTAGTGAATGTAACCAATTTTTACAATAAGGCCTTCTACGGGGAGTGATCCAAAAAGTGGTCGGTGCCCAACCATGTTCAAAAGCTTTCGTGCTTAGGCCTAAAAAAAATTGAGTGTACGAAATTTCATCAAAACATCTCAAAAAATGCTGCGTGAACACAAGACAAGAAGACAGAAGGAGGGACAGACGGGCTTAAATCGATATAATAATGCATCGGTCTATTTAAAGTTCTTCTGAGTGTTGAATACAAATCCACAATTCCCCCCCGCCCTCTTCACAAAGTACAATGGCATTTGTCATTAACGCTAATAAGCGCAACTTTCACTGTGTGGCTCAATACTTTTTTTAAATTCATTTCTATGGCTATCTACGATTGCTTATTTATATACAGTTGTAGTTAAAGCAAAAATCGTCGTGTGCTTTGTATTTCACTTTGCGTTTCACTATTTCTTTCTCTTCCAACTACTTAGTCAAGTTGAAAGCTTTCCCATCTAATATAATCCAGAAACTCATTTCTTTTTTTGTTGTACTACAATATGATTTGATTTTATAAGCTTTAGAAAACAAATTTTTTTCTTTTTTTTTTTTTTGCTTATAACATTTCATAACAAAGCATTGAACTTTTTCTTATCGTAATGTTGTTGCTACTGTTGTTATTAGTATATATGTAAACTCATTTTTTTTTTTTTTGTTTTTGTTTTTTAGCAAGTGCGCTTTTTACTTAAGCTTACGTAAAATTTTCTACAATATTCGCATGCATATAATTTATGGTAAGAAGCCATATATTCATAACTTCATAGACTTGCAGATACGAATACTCGTTCACAGTAACGAACAAACAAACAAACAAACAACTACACATGCGCCGGTTCAACTTACATTCATTTACTACACTAAACCAAGCTATACTCTGTAATTTTGGTGGCACAAGGAACAAGAAACTTTTCCATGAATCATTTTGGAATTTTACATAAACTTAGTGCAGGTTTTTTTCTTCTACATTACAAATAAACCTTAGCTTTGATTTACCTTGGTATGTATGTGCGCTCAGAAAATTTCCTAGAAAATGTTTTCAAAGAATGCGAAAAATTGATTTCAAAATAAACGGCAGCAGAAAAACACAATGAATGCAATCTAATTGATGATGTTGACGGAAAGACTGAACGACTGAAAGAAAGATTTTGATTTAAATTAAATGAAATTTTTCTTTTTCTTTTGTCACCAGCCATTTTATTAACAAACTAATGTACTGCCTTAAGTAGTTTGCAAGAAACCCCGAAAAAAGTTTTTGTAACACAAGAGGACACATTTTTCGAGTTTCAAAGAAAAAACTAGAAAATAATTTAATCTAAGGGATTAAATTTGACCTTTTTAATTATTTATATAACAAATAACACACCACTTGTGGTGCAACAGTATATTAAATTTTTGCAGGGCTTGAGATAGAGACTCGCCTTTTAGTTAGCCGATCGGTTCAAAATCATCTTTGGGTCAACTTCAGCTTGTCTGTCCGCCTATCCGTCTAGACTACCTGTTTGAACCGACAGGCCTCCTATTTTTGAGATGGTTGGGATTGGGCCTCTTTTTCGAGCGCTTTGCTTCTAACACCCTGTTTTGAAAATTCGATGTATGAGTAATTAATTTTTTTATTTCCTTTCTCGTTCTGCCGGCGTCCCAATTTTCTTTTCTGCCCTTTCTATATATTGTCTTTCTTTTGTAATATGACCAGTTGCACAGAGGACCTTCCCTATATGCGAACCCCGATGGCGGTCAGAAGGAGGCGTGGAAAGAAAAAGATATAGTGGGTTGGGCGCCACCTGGGGGGTGCGTGCGTAACAGTTATGCCTTTGCCGAGTGGGCATTGACTAAAGCCACGATCAAGTCTTGCCTACGGCGCTGAGATGTGTGCGCTTACTTGGTAGTCGTCGTTCGTAGTTGAATACATCCGACTAAACGGCAACAGCTAGTTGCCTTTCTAAATGCCTGCCGGTTGATCTTGAACTTGCCCATCTTTCTAGCTGCGAAGTTGGCAGAATGTCGGTTTGCTAATACATTTGCTCATTTTCGTTAATCACTCTGATTGGCAATCTCTCTACCAATCGGTCAGTCCGTCCCTTTACTTAGCTATTATTCTGCTGGGCAGACTGACTCTGCCTCAACCAGTCACTCTCTTCACTTCTTTCCAATTAGCTTAGCTATTTTCTCCTTTGCTAATTAGTCAGTTGATCTGTCTGTCTGTCTGTCCTTCTGTCAATTCGTCACCCTGTTTGTCTATTATTTTCTGCCGGTTGGTTTTGCATTTGCTCATGTTCGTGACAGTTAAACACACAAATTGTTATTCTACTTATCTCGATTTCGATCTGTCCATGTATTTGCTTTTTTATTCTGTTAGCTTAGTTGTGTTCTTCTCTGCTTGTCTTTTGATCTATCTTTTATTGCTTATTAGTCAGTCAGTAAATGTTGTGTGTCCCCACTTACGTGACAATTTGTTAACCTATCGCTTCGTCAATTTGCAGGCCGGTTAGATGGATTTTGCATTTGCCACTCATTGTGATCATCGTAATCACTGAAATTGTCAACATATCTGTCAGTCTGTCAGTTCGCCAAATTTTTTTCGGTTGACCTAAGTGTCTTCTCCTCCGCTTATAAGTCTGCTTGTCGGCAAGCAAGCGTGTCGGTCTGTTAATGTGTCAGTCCGTTTAGTTAGACTTAACATTGCCTTTCATCCCGTTAACTCTCGTCCTATATGTACAGCTGTCCACGTTGCTTACATGGTCTAATTTTGTCCCAAATAAGTTATAGAGTAAAGAATTGTGGATTTTCCAAACCTACATAAAACACAACAAACAAATAAATAGTGCCGGATATTAGTTTCTTTCTTTTTTTGGGTATTTTCTGCAGAAGCTCTTCGCCGCGTTACGTAACGTTTATTAAACATTTATAGCATAATTCGATTAATGCTTTATTATCTTGATGAGCTAAAGCCAATATTAGTTAAAACAATCTCGCTGTTTTGGGTGCGCATTGATGCTTATTGAAAGCGAGCAACAAAAATAAACTAAAGTGAACTAAAGTTTTACAAAAGCGTATGGAATAGTAACGATTGAAAGTTAATCTTCAACTCGATCTTAGTTTTATTTGATTTTAATTAGATATGCAATCAATGCAAATAATGAAAATTTAAGCATTAACTCTAAACATGATGAAACATTAATAAAAAGAAAAAAATATGTATGTATATATATGTATATATATATATAATGATTCACATCAATAAAGTACATAATAAAAATCATAACATAGTGCTTATATAATACACGAAGCGTTAGAGCGCGTGCGTGTATGCGCTGAAAGTTTATCTTATTTGCGCAGTAAATTCTTTTATAAAATTCGTACAGTTTACATATACATATACATATATATAGATATTTATTTTTTTTTTTTGATCAATTTCTATACGCAAACATAATGCATCTACACATTTTTCTGCTTATAATTGCTTAACACTAAAATGAATTTAAAAAATAGCAAACCACGAGTACGAATAAAACGAAAAAAAAAAACAACGCAATCAAAAATATGTATAAAAAAAAAAGAGAAACAAGGCAACAATAACTGGATGACCATTCCACATACCTACTCTAATATACACGTAAGCACACACACACACACACACACACACACACACACGCGCGCGCGCGTACATGCATACACAAATGTAACGATCAAAACAACACAATAAAGGCCAAATTGATGATTTATGCAATAGTTAGAGAGAAAAACAAACAACAAACACCGAGCGACAGCAACAACAACAGTAAGAGTTTGTTTAAACATATAATGATTAAAATCGTGGTAAACAAAAACAAACCTTCGAAGTTATTATTCAATCAACAAATTGACAAAAGAAAAAGATAAAAATTTAACTGATACGATAAAGTTAATCAACGATACGCAGAGATTGGTTAGGAGAGGCGAATGAACTTCAACGGCCTTGATTTTGATTTTGAAAGCGAGAGTAAACTAGTGAGTGTTTGAACTTAAAATGCGATTTGAGAGTACCGACCGAGTATTATATAAATTTTATCACTAAAACGGTTTATTTTTTAATACTAACATACTTTTGGCCCAAACAAACAAACAAATCCGCTTCTCATTCGTGCCGTTTGGCAGAGCGTTATAGAAATGCGTTTTGAAAGCAACTAAGGTTATCCAGACGAAATGCATCTTTTTCTCTACATCCATCACCAAAAGATGAGGGACGTATTCATTTTATCAAAAAGATTGCAACGCCCACAGGGCTTTGTAGAGCTTTACAGACTCCACAATTATATATTATGCTATGTATCCATGATAAGCGTAAAATTCTGATTCGATTTAAGTACGTCCGTCTGTCCGTCTGTCCGAGTGTTCATTTGTCTAATTTCTACTTTAAATATTCTCCGCAAAGATGAACCTATCGAGTTTTAAATTGGCAGCAACATGGCAAGTTCTTGCATGGTAATGAAAATTTATTAAATCGGTAGAAGGGCACGCAAACTAAGAAAGCTTCTATTTTTCAAAAGGAATAATACACTCATTTTTTGTTCACTACTCATTAGCTATAGCAGATAAATGTACAAAAATGAAAAGGCACCTTCTATAAGCGATTACCTGCACTACCTGTACAAAAAAGGAAAGAAATGGGGCACGCATATTATAATGTAACTAAATTTTATTTTTTTTTTTCAATACGCTTATTGGTCTACTCTGGAAGTGACGTAAACTTTTGAAGAACACGCCTAACAAAAACTTTTATTATGAAAGTCCAAAAAAGTGGCCGCGCCGCTCCATCTTATAGAGCATGAAAATCTACCTCCTTTTACTTGTTTTGTCTTTTTCTTTGAGATGACGATGATTCGATCACAATCGAATGTAATTTTCTTTACTTGGTTTTTTTAATGCCAGGACACGTAGAGAAGTCCTTAAAATCAAGTCTCCTGTAAATTGCTTTGCTGAAGCAAAAAGGAAAAAGATATATAACAGAAGTTACATGTAGAAGAAACTCGATAGACTTTCAGCTGCATTTCAATCGAAATGACTTTACTAAAAGAATGTCTGCCATTTCTGGGCGAATCTTACGTAGGTAGTCATTGTCCTGATAAATACGATCGCTACTCTGCGTGACAATCCATGTACTTGACTTTGAGCTGATAACTTATCATCTGTTTGGATTACGTTGGTCTTTAGCCCGTTGGGTAATCAATGTAAAATCAAAATCATTACCTTGTCATCTGTTCTTCTGTAAATCTTGGGAATATGACCAATGCGTTGTTGAACACGATTTCTACCTTATTTATTAAATGAGAAAAAGTAAGATTTCGAGTCGGCAAACTCACGTTTTCTACTCAAGACCTTACAAATGTACCTCATTGCTATTGTCGGTTTAGTTTATTAGTTAATTATAACGATTATTAATGACAATGCAATTATACGATAATAACCATTAGTAGAAATAGAAAGCATTTACAGTCATCTGGGCTAACAATCATTTTCGTATTGATTAATAGCGAGCTCCATAATTTAACAGCATGAACAAAAATTAGTCTTGGAATACTTATGGTCAGGCAAGATTAGATTCGATGCCCATTTTATTGTTACGCAAACAGAGTTTAGAGCCAATATACTATCGTCTGTTCACCTCAATCAGGCAAACGGGTTAAATGCTTTCGTCAATACGAACTGGACTCTTTACCACTTATTAAGATGAGACTTAAACCTAATGTACAGCACACGAATGTGTGTTCAACGTGTTATTCAATATCATATCTATTTTCTATTGAGTAAAAGAAAGTAATATTTAGAGTCGAGTAATTACCATTTGTTGCTCCGAACTTTGGCAAAATGTCTCTCCAGTGCACTGATCAACACGATCTTCCATTCATCCGTCAAACGAAATTTAGAATCGATATCCTGCCGTATGCTCTTTTGAATTTTGTAAATGTCGAGGATACGTCCTACGGTGTACTTCAAATCTTTTTCTAAATATTTATCTAGAGAGACAGACAGCAAGTGCATTAAATTCCAAAGCAAAGGAAAATTTCACATCATTCATACGTTACGATGGTGGTCCCACCACCTTATGTTGTTTTTGTTTTATTTGCTTTATTTCATGTATGTTTTAGAGAAAATTTTCTGCGAAAAAAACAGAAAGAAAGAAAAAAGAAAAGCAAAGAAAATCAACTAAAAATCTATGTAAAACCAACAACGAGTTCATAAACCTTTTAAAACGTAGTAGTAACAGCAAAAAAAAAAAGAAAAATACCAACAACAAGAGCAATGATGACGACTGCAATAACAGTAATAATAATAATAACATATATTAATGGCAGCTTTGCACTTCTTAACAGCAGCAACGGCAGCAGCAGCAACAGCAGAAACAGTAACACTAACAGCAACAGCAGCCAACAAACCATCAATAATAATTTTCTGGTTTTTTTGGTTTGCCTTTTTTTTGGTATTTTTTTTGTTTTTTTTTTTTTTTTTGATGCAGACTTACATGCATATACAACAGCAATAATCATATGTATCAACTAAACAATACAATACAATTGTATTAAGCACTGTGCTGTGCCACGCCATACATCATCGTCGTCATCATCATCATCATCATCATCATCATCATCATCACCGTCATCATGCTAAGCTACCCCAACTACGTATCTGTGATTTTTTACAGGGGTTTTGCGGAGCGAAATAAAGTAAAAACAAACACAACAACAAATGCACCATCGAACATTCAACTGTGTATAGCCTTCTGTTAGAGAAAATGAAAAATCAACAACAACAACAACAACTTCTAAACCATCATAAAAGCAAAAAAAATCGTCCAAAGACATACACACACACATACGCACGCATTCACATTTTCATGCACATATGTATCTTTTAACTTTTATAAAATCTGCGTCAAATGTTTTTCATTACTTGTTGTTTTAGTTGTTGTTATTTTCGTACTTTGTTTGTTTGTTTGTTGTATTAAGCATTTCACGTCGGTTAGTGTGTAGATTTTCTAAACTTTCCACATCAGGCGACCATGATGCTGCAGTTAGTTATTTACTTATTTAAATGTAAATACGTAGATGTGTGGGTATGCATGTGTGCACGCGTTATGCAGCGATTGTAATATAGTCTAGTGTTTCGCTTCTGGCTTTCTTTCAACATATTCATATTTTGCATTCTTTTTTTTTTTCTTTTGTTTTTCTTTGTCTCTGCGACACCATACCATACCACTCGCTGAGCGCTGAAAGTACTTTTGGTATTTTGCTGGTTTTTCCATAAATTTTATCTGAAAAAATGTGTGATAGAATTTTCTTCTATATAAGCGCTTTGAGATCTTATTTAGTCGCATTAAGTGCGAAGAAGAATTTCTTCCTAACATTACATTAACTAACTCTCTTGTCCGAAACTTCTCGTAAAAGCTTAATTACGCATTCCGGATCCTCTTAATCATTGCAACATTTCAGATTAAAAAAATATTAAAAAAAAAAAAAACATTTTATGCAATGTATTTAAGCAAGCAAGAGATTAATTCGTTAGACAATTCGTTACCATAACATAAGTAAAAAATATCCTAAAAGAGATGAACATTTTACACAAGCATAGCGATAGCAAGAAGAATTGTATTTTAACATTTTTCGTTGGCTTGGACGTGAGGCCAGCTAATATTTGCTTTAAAATTCAATATTCTATCTCTCAGCAATTAATTAGTCATCCTTCTTGAAATTTCAATACGAGCATACGTGCTTGGCCGCTTGGCTTTGAAACGATCCGCAATAACAAGATCTATCCTTTTCCAGATTTCTATTTCTGGAAGGACTTACGGACAGATACATCTAAATCAAATCCTTTTTCCGTGCAAAGGTTCGTACTACAGTATATGGTATACTACAGTAGATAGTATATACTATACTATACTATACTATACTAGTATATGGTAGTAGATGGTATTTCTCCTATCGTAGGAAGAACACTTATTGCTTGGAAATCTTTATTATTTTCATGGTGATATTTAAATATCTTTTTTTATTTACTTATTTCACTTTTTATTTCTTTTTTATAAAGCCGTAGACCAACATACATAGTTACACTAGTACAAACCATGTGCACAGAAAGAACTAAAGACTAGCCGAATAATCAACTTGCTCAGCACAAGGCCAATTTTTTCTTTAGAACATTTAAAGAGTCACCAAAGGATCTCAAATCAACGGCAAAGCATTTCAATATCGAGCCGAGCCGACGAACACTTTACGAACGTTCACCCGAAGAGCTCGACTTACTCGGAATTGATATGAAAAGGTTCCTACTTGGCATAGAAGGCTTTACTCGTTCGACGAAAAGCTTCAGCGCTTATAACTGAACAATTTTGTAGAGCTGTAGAGATAGAGTAAAAGTGTAAATTTTAACTAGTCGTAGGAAGAGAATTCCAAAATCGCCTGAACTCGCTGCAGTTCACATTATAAACTAAGCTTGTAATGCGGTTGAGAAAGAGTTCGAGAGTGTCTCTCCATATGATAAAACGTGTAGGAAGAGATAACTTCAATACAGTAGCTTACAGGCGGCATAAGAAGAGCGTGCGCAATCCTATGTTTAACTTGAATCGGCAAGCACAGTTTCAGAGTTTACGATCCAAAATTGCCCCCAGACACGACATAGAATCCACCAAAATCATAGAATTCTCACTTAATCTAATACATTGAATAAATTGAAGGAACCTCTACGAGGCGAGTTATATAATATAGCTTTACTCTTACAGCATATTTTTTTCTTCAACCAAGAGTTGATACATGCTACGAAGTCGTGAATCTCAGTTTTTCGATGTTGTAAATGTCATTTCGATCGCAGCTAGATATCATCTGCATAGGCAAAACGTCTACAATTGTCACCTGCAGAATCGGAAATGATTGAACAGAATGGTATACTCGATGTGGTATCAGCCCGAGAGCAACTGACATGATCTACTGAAACAAATTGCGTGAGGTTAGAGACATATGAGTACATAAGTTGACATGCTGAGCAGAAGAAATTTGTTTATAAGTGTAGTATGTTGGACGTTATCCTTTTGTTACGCTTTGGCTGGCTCAAGAGAGACAACAACGCAAAGTTTCCCTCTGCTAAGATTCCCCCCGATAAGTTCGATAAGGGAAACTGTAAGCTTGAACTTCCTACGGCGGGAAGGAAAACCGAATTGGCCATCATGTAGAACATTACCATAATTCTTATATATATATATATATATATATATATAAGAAAGCTATAGTGAGTGCCGCGGGCACAACCTTTCTATTTCTTTCTTTCTTTCTCTTTCTCCAGTTCTTTCTGACCGCTACCGCGGTATGAGAATAGGGGGCATCCTCTGATTGATTGGTCATATGAAAACCAAAACAGAAATATATATATGTATATATTTATACATATATATATATATATAAATATATAAATATATATATAAACTTAATTCGTTACTTTTTCTACTGTTTGAAACTCCATCTAGATACTCGGGGTAATAATTTAGCAGATAAGCATAATAAGCCTACCGAAGGATATCTAAAAAGTATCTTAATGATACTCTATAGATCTACTACTACGACTATATCAATTAATTCATTAATTCTTTCAAGCGAGCATTGTGTAATAAATTTTTAAATATTGGAAATAGATGGTTATGCTATTTAAGCTTATTTACACAATCGTTTACTTACTTATTTACTTACTAACTTCTTACGTAATTGATGTCGAAACTTATGCATATCTAATACAAATGCAAAAATTTTCATTCAAATGCTGGCGTTTAAAAGAAAACGAAATTAAAAATTTGACAAGACATTGATTGTTTGAAGATCAAATGCGTACATCTATTATAAAAATAATAGCAAAAAAGAAAAGTTTTTTTTTTTTTTAAAGCAATTACTCTGTGCACACAATAAACCGTAAAAGAAATCTATACAAAATGCATTCAAAAGCCATAAAGAAAGAAGAAGAAAATAACAAAAAAGCCTCATACAAATTTAACTAAATACGCCTTTATAGACCAACCTACAAACCGTGCATAATAAATCAATTGATGGGGTGGGGAAGAGGGAGGGAGGGAGGGAAGGAATATAAATGGGTAAACATGGATATGCTCACGTATACATATGCATTAGTCCGTGTGTGTGTGTGTGTGTGTGTGTCTGTGTGTGTGTATGTTTGTGTGTTGACCGACCACCCCATAATACACTACAAATACGGTAAACTAAGCAAGCATAGCTTAAGTATGTTTCAGTTTCAACTTGAAAAAGTATAATTTTACGTATTGCGTACGTGTTTAACTGATTCGATTATAGTAGAGAGTGCTGATGATGATGATGATGATGACGACGATCATGATGATGATGATGATGATGATGGCATGTGTATAATATATTAAGTGCTGTTGTTGTTGTTATATAGATATATATATATTTATATATATGTGATAAACGACAAAAATTTCACTTTCTTTTCAACTCGTTTTTGCTGTTTGCGGTTTATTTATTTATTTTTTTTTTTTTGCTCTTTTCTTTACTTCTTTTCGCATTCATTCCGTAATTATGTATAGAGTGCTGCTAATGCTGCCGTTGTTATCGGGTGCTGGGCAATACCTGGTACGAATGTAAAACTTCTTTTCTATGTGTATGTGTGTGCTTTTAAACGTAATTGTATGTATGCATCGATGTATGGATGTCTGTGTGTATATGTCTACGTCTTCTTTCTCAAGACTTTCATAGTAACTTCTCATACCATCACCAGCAGCACTAGTAACATTGCCAACGAAAAAACTAAACACATTCACTTATTATATACATGAATTTTCTTACCCCGAGATCCGTAAGTCTTTAGCTGATCTTTGCTATGCAATAAGCCTTTCATTTGCACATATACCCTATTTGCACTCGCTCACTTAAAAACACACACACACAAATACACGCAAACAATTTCACACAATCACATTCATATTCTTCAATAGGATGAAGAGCTCTGTAGATCTTTCTTCTTTCTTAAGTATCTATTTACAGTAGAAATGTGAAGCCAAACACATATTTAAACATCCATAGTCTTATACACAGACAGCTGAATCTTACTGCTACGTCAGTTACCGTTAGTTTCTCTTTTGACCTATATTTCGATTTTCAATGAAAAAAAAAAAAAAAATCACAAAAATAAAAAATTCTAAGTCGATGTGTAAGTAAACTAAAAAAAAGCTCTGTTCGCTTGTGTGTGCCTCTCTCAATTTGTCTGCCAGACTATGAGTCATCACTTATCGTTTACGTTGTTTTGTGCAAACTATTATTATTCTTTATCATAATTTCCTTAGCTTCTGTTTTGCTCTTGATTTCTTTTATTAAAGTCAAGTCATTTTAACATCTGCTTACATGTAGATTGTCCGTATGCATGTATGTCTTATACTTTCGTAACTTAAACATACATATTCGTCGTGCCTTGCCGAAGCTATATTTTAATTCTTATGAAACAAAAAAAAAAAAAAATCTTATTTCTTTCTTATTTATATCAGCGAAAAGAAAAATAACTCTATTGCCTATGGTTTCCTTCACTCTGTTACGATATCGCGTTAGTTAGTTTTCTCTATAACGGCAACAATTCATATTTTAAGTAAATGAAAACTTTGTAAGCCTTAAAAAACAATCTCCAAATCTCGAACACCGCACTGGGATCATTGAATTTTGATTAATCGAAAGTAATTTATTGCAAAACTTTTTATAAACCGGAGACGAATCTCTTTGGCTTTTAATAAAAATGCAAACAATTTACAAACATTCTCCTTTCTCGCTTCTCGATTTTATGCTTTTCCAAACTTTATAAGCAAATATTTACTTAGTCACACATGTTTACAACAGCAAAAGAGCCTTCAAGCATTAATAAATAGAAAGACGATATTCTTGGTCGCCGATTGCCTTAGGTAGATAAACGCATGAAAACAACATTGCGGGCCTAGCAATGAAACCGTTGATTTTTAATTTGCTAGAGAATATTTATAGAATTCTTATAAGTATGTACGTTAACCGTTAGATCAATGTCTGCTATAAGTCTAAATTTATATTTCCATTCCTTGATGTCAAACCTTATCTGTGGCACCAAATTTTCCATTGCCTGACGTCAAACCTTATCTCTAGCACCATGGGCCACGTTTTAAACGTTTTTCTCAATGTTAATGAATTTAGAGAATTTTTTCGATAACTGAACGGATAAACGCTTGTTGATGTAGACGAGGGGACGTATGGGCTCCGGAGCTCCCATATGAATGTACGGTGCTAATATATGTCCGGCGAAGCGGAAGGTAAACAAACGGACACATGGACGTGGACGTATAGACTGCAAAACAAACATATTAACGGATGGTCCAGAGTATTTACGTAGACGACGAAAAAAAGGAAAGATGTACGCACGACACGTAAGACAATCGCTACACTTACGCGAACAAAATAGAACGTATTTGGACAGACAAGAGTGCAAACTAAGAGACGAGCGTGTAAATCGGCCTTTGCTCAAATGCGCGGGCGCGTAAGCACACAGAAAGGCAGATGCATAGAAAGACGTAAGCTTAGCATGATCTTGAAGACGGGACCTACAGACGGAAGCACGAAATGACAAAAGCTTCGCCCATTAACATATGGACGGACACACTGTGCATGCAGTCTACAGGATGTGTAGCTCATGAAATGACAAGCACGTCGCGAATTGACACACAAGTAAGCGAAAGTAAAAACAACAGAATGTGTGGAAACTAAGAAGTGGCTGCACGTAATGATATGTTAATCGCGGATGTGTGCGAGTGATTAGGAAGTAGAAAGAAATATGGGACGGGTCTCTAGACTGCACTCCACAGAGTCCCCTGCGAGCGGGTGCATAAACTGACAGTCGCGAAAATAGACAAATGGGTGCGCGGAATGACGTTATGAACTACGAACGAGATGTGAGCGTGCACCCAGAGGAATGAATCTGCTGTCTGCAGGCTATATGAACGGCCGTTGAAATGGGTGAGCGTCCAAACAAGGAAAAGCGAGGAGAAACAAGGAAAAAGGAGGAGGAAAGGCGTGATAGTAGGATAGGTTTGCGGCTGCAATGTGCATACCAAGGCCAGAATGCAAAGAAAGCAAGTGCAAAAGCCAAGAAATGAATGCACATTCCATCAAAGTGTGTGATGTAATGGGCAAAGGATATCATCCCATGGCGGGCGTAGACAAAGCCTTGGCCAAATCAAGTCGCACTAATCGAGAGCACATTTAGATCGTTCCGATATTAATTTGTATAATGCCGATAGTCTAGAGGCGGAATGAATCTATCACTTATCCTGCTGTGACTGTTTGAAAGGTAACTAAATCAGGATAAATAAAGTTTTTCAAACGCGCCAATCTAGAGTGGAAGCGAACAAAATCGAGTTTCTCGTAATTCTTAACATGCATCCTAACCACAATTCTCTTAGTTAGTCTTAGTTAGTCTAACAAACGAATTGCGAAATTTAATTGACTTCTGCTTGTTGGTGCTGCTGCTGGATGTAAAGAAAGTAATTTTTTACTTTTACTTGATTGTATTGTATTTTTAGCACTTTTTCCTTTTGTGTATTTTCTCTTCTTTTTTTTTGTTAACCGATTTATTTACATTTTATTATAATTTCTTTTGTATCCCCTAAAGAGAGAATGGCAGGAAAAGAAATATATTTTCAGCTTAGTGTAGGTTTAACTTCGACATTATTGTTTACATAAGTGCTTATGTATGCGCTCGTGTTGATTTTGTTTAAAATGCTTTATGGTTTTGCCGGTCTCGTGAGAACCTCTAAATGGGTCAAATGTATTTAAAAATATACTCTTTTTTTTTTGTTTTTGTTTTCTTTTTTTATTCAGTTTTCTTTTTCAAGAACAACCAGCACATTTTTTGTAGTCTTTTGTTTATCTTCTTCTTTTTGCTTGATGCATGTTAGCAGATATTGTAAGAAAATATAGGTGCGCAGCAAAGACCTTTTAACACAAATACATCTTGACTTCAATGTTTTTTTTTGTTCTTAGAATCTTTTAAACAAAATTTTCGGGTGAAAACATTCACACACATTTGAAGATGGAAAATTGGGTCAACCTCTAACTGAATACATTAACCTATTTTTTGCTTTTTTTTGGAGGGATTGGCGATGGGGAAGATTCGAAATTTTTCCTATAAAATACATAAAAATATAGATTTTTTTCATTTTCTTTGTCTTTTTATTAAGACCGTTCACTTAAATTATGTCCCTTGTCCCTTGTGCGTGTAGACGCACGTAAGGAAGAATTATAAGTAGAGGGGGGAGGAAAGAAAATTTCGTGCTTGCTCGACTTCAAAGCGCCAAGCATTTGGAACGTTCTGCCCCTTCTGTTGAATAGTTTTACGCTAACTCTTGGGAACCTTATACGGGAAGAGCACTGGGATCATTGAAGATTATTTGGCTTTTTGTTGACTGAGTGATTATCGTTACTATGAAAGAAAGAATGAAATGGCAATCTTTAAATACGTAGCAAAAATGTGAAGAGGTTAGGTCGTCGAGAATTCCCGCCATGTCATTTAAACAGAGAAAAAGATTGGAATCTTTTGACACAAAAATAGCTCATCACGAGGACGCAAATGTATTCCTAATCCTTCAACTGTTATAGCGCTCTTTTCTTGCATCGGAGGTCAGAGAAACAGTTGAGAAGAATTTTCATTTGTCATCTACGGCACAGCCCAATAGCTAAGAAGGTCGGTTATTAAGCAGGAACACGTCAGTTCAATCCATGGTAAGGTAAGCCATATTGGCATGCGACCGCAACTAATCTAGAAAGGCATAAGGCCCTTGGATCCGCCTAGTCTACGATCATGATCTATTCCATTTCCCTATTTTTTTCTTCTTGATCGCCACTGTTTGTTATACACGTGTAGTGGGCATTTACGGAGTGGACAAATAAATAAAACAAATGAAAACGCGACAGTGGAACACGGCTTACCATTAAATACGCTCCGCCATTTTGCCCAATATTCATATGACGACTTTTCAAAATAAGGTGTTATACGCGAAGTGAAAGAAAAAATGGTCCGTTCCGAACTATCATCCGGCGTCGGTGGACCGAATTTCATCGGAATATCTCGAAAATTGCGACCTATACCTCGAATACAACAACGACAGACAGAAAATGATTTTGAATCGATCGATGTAACAAAAAGGGGATCCAGCTCTTCCCCGCAAACCTAATATATCTTTGTACCATAAGTGGTACAGTAAAAGTTTACAAGGCTGCAAAGGAACTAAAGAAGGTTTATCTACCGTTCTCGTTATCGAGCATTGCGGAATACCTTCAACTCACTTCTGATTAAAAGTTGCTCGACAACGAGAACCAATATACAATATATTCGAAATTAAGTTCGAGTCAGCTCAAGTCACTTGTGTTCAAGGATCGACGCACTTGTCGCACTTGAAACATTTGATTATTTTGCCAAAAACAATTCTTGACGATGATAAAGGAATGGGATAACATAAAATCTTCTTACAGAAGCAACTCTTTCGAGTTAAGCCCAATTAGTCCTTACATAACACTAGCACTGTATCCATTTCTGCCAAGCAATGACGATTTGACCGTTTTATTGGTTCTAATGTTAACATTGACTTATGATAATGGATAGCTTTTTCTTTCTAGCTTTTTAGCTTCACTAAAAGCGCAATGCTTTACTCTATGAATGCTAAGTAAAATTTATTACATTTAACAACATTTGCTGCGTCCGTTCGATCATCTATTAAAATAATAGCAGTTTTTAAAAAATTGATTTAATTTTTACCTGAAGCACTTTTAAGAAAATGTGTGTGCGTTTATATATATACATGGTGTGTGTGTGTGTGTATAATTTTTGAAGCAAATCGATGTGGTTGTTGTCTCCGTTTATTGTACAATACCAAGATCCGGTATTGCAATATTGTAGTTATGTGCTTTGGCTTTATAGCGGCTTTTTTCATTCAGTCGTTTTTTATTATTGTGATCGAAATAAATAAGCAAACGTAACAAACGGCATCTGAAAAAAAAATAAAAAAGAAATTTCGAATAACTTCTGATTGTTTTTGAAAAGAAAAAGAAAAATGTTTACATACTTACTGTCTTAGCTCAGCGAAAGAGAAGAAGAGAGCGAGAGAGAGAGAGAGAGAGAACGAGAAAGAGTTAGAGTGAGGTGCATTTACCGTATCTAGCAAATTAATGATATAGAAACGTTCGCGTATTATAAGAAAGCAAGAAATGTACATACATGCACACTCAGCCGTGGAAGCAAATAAGAAAAAGACTATAATTTGTGAAAAAGCAGCCACGAAAAGAAAGAAAGAAAGAAAAAAAAGAAAGGAAAGAAAAAACTAAAAGAAAAAAAGAAGCAAAAGCTAACGTCATAAGCGAAAGTGAAATCTTTTCACAGTGATTTTGCTAATGAAACGAATGAATTCTTCAAAGTTGAATAGTTTTAGCAGCCTGCTGTCACTGTCGCTGCCGCTGCCGCTGCTTTTGCTGTTGCTGTCGCGTTTGCACTCATTGTTCGTCGTTGTTGTTTCTGTTATTGCGGTCTAAGCATGTTTTTTCTGCTCGTCCCGACACCTCGGCGTAGTCGAAGAAAAGAAGTTAATGTGTGTTTATTATTTTATAGAAATTTCTCGGTAAAAGTTATTCAAGTCCACGCAAAACAAAAGCTAAAAGCATTAAACCGAATTTAGTTTCGATGCCATAACAAGATGTTTTCGGTGTCTACAAACTTGGTTTTGTAACTGATCATTATTGTCATGCTGATGACAACATTGATGATGAAAATTATTATTTATGACAAACACTGTCCAACATCATTATTATTATCATCATCGTTATCATTATCATCATCATCATTATCGTTATAATTATTTTCTTTTTAAGTCCACTGACATAACGTTGAAAAACCTGGGTTCAGCGAAACTCTATTAAGAAATTTTTTAATTTTTTTTTGTTTTTATTTTTTCTTTTAAAAAAGATTTAATTTCTCTTTCTAAAATTGTTCAAATTCCAGGGGAAGCCGAAAAAGTCAAGTCACTTATCAGGCTAAGAGCTGAACTCTCTCCTTTATTCACAGGCAAGCGTAATGCCTCCAAATATGCTTGGGCGTAAGTATGCATTTACATTACAAGGTACAAGAGGCGATACCTTTCTTTGGTCTGTCTCGCCTTTAAACTTTCTTAATAACTATTTACTTTTACAAGTTATTTCACTGACTTTGCGTTTCGTTGTTATTTTTTTTTTTTTCTTCTCATTAAAAATCAAATAAAATAAAGTGTTGTTGAACGCGAGCTCAATGTTCCTTTACCGCTATCGAAAATTATTAAAAAATGGAATAATCTGTTGCAAGAGTACAAGGTCAGTTGATCAACATTTTCACAATCGTTTGAGTTAATTTTTGCTCCAAATATTAATAAATTCCTTATTTCATTCTTCACTATTCTTGCCTCACTATCCGTTCTTCTATCAACTCCGATTATCGTTGGAAAGGCTATTAAAATGTCTGAAGAACCTAAACGTCGCGAGTGGCCGTTTTTCACTTTAATGGATGTTTATTTCAGCGATCAAGTGAACGATCCTTCGTTGCGTTTATTCTCATCAACAAAAACTCTTAAGGAGACCATCGATGACAGTGTCTTTGAGGATGATCCCATTATAGCATCCGCTATAGCAGCGGCCAGTTCGGGAGCCTATATGAATATTGAAGAGTTGGTTAGACGTCAAAAGGAAAGAGCTGAAAAGAAATTTACAATGAGTGATTATAAATATGATATTAAGCCTATGCTAGCTAATAGTAATAAGTTCAATAGCAGCGAGACTATTAAACTATCGAAAAGTGTAGATGACCTGAGTATGCAACAGTACAAAATCAAAGACGAATTTTTGCGTCAACGTGAACATGAACAACAAGAGAATCTAAATAAGCTCAAACAACAAGCTAAACAACATCAACAGCAGCAACAGCAGCAACAGCAACAACAACAACAACAGCAGCAGCAGCAACAACGCTTTTTGCAACAGCAACAACAACAACAGCAACAGGCTTCTGCTCAACAAACTGGACAACATCCTCATATGCTGCCACAACCTACCCCACCGCCACAGCCCCCACCCCCACTTCCAAATACCGGCTTACATGCTGTTTTACCACAACAAAATATCTTACAGCGTCATCAACAACAGCAACAACAGCAACAACAACAGCAGCAACATCAACATCAACATCAACAACAGCAACTACAACACAATCTAATTCACTCACCAGCACAGATATCACCGAACCAACCACAACAGCCGCAGCATCAGCTACCGCCACCGCCGCCACCCACGCCGCCCACAACCGCACAGCAAATACATTTACAAACCGCTCAACATCAAGCTGCCCAACAGCAATTGCTGCATCAACAGCAGCAGCAACTGCAACATCAACTTACCGATCCCAACACTATTGATCAGTATTTGCTGTCTTGGAATAATTTTCACGGTAATATGTGCCGCGGTTTCCATACACTACAAAAAGATGAAAAAATGGTTGACGTTACCATAGCAGCTGGAGGCAAAATCTTCAAAGCCCATAAATTGGTAAATAAAAAGTGCTTTCAATTTTAATTTTAGGACTGCTTTACATTCACTTTTCTTTAATCCGCTCTGTTTTGCTTTCTCTCCCTCTATATTTTTTTGCAATCTTGTTTCTTTCCTCTCACTTCTTTTTCTCTATCTCTCTCTATCTCTCTCTATCTCTCTCTATCTATCTCTCTCTCTCTCTCTCTTTCTCTCTCTCTCTTTCTCTCTCTCTCTCGTTTCTCACTTCCTAGGTTTTATCCGTTTGCAGCCCATACTTTCAACAAATCTTCCTCGAGAATCCTTCCAGTCATCCCATACTATTAATGGCAGATGTCGAGGCTAATCACATGGCTGGCTTATTGGATTTCATGTACAGCGGTCAGGTGGGTATTTAGCACATATATCTTTGCAATTTTAAATACATCTTTCCATGATTTTTATAATTCAGGTTAATGTTAAATTCGAAGATCTTCCAGTATTCCTCAAGGTCGCTGAAGCTATGAAAATCAAAGGTTTACATACCGAGGTAAGTTCAAGCAAATAAATGAAAGAACAACAATAACAATAAAAGGCCTAAATTCTGACTCATCTCTTATCGGCCATCTATATCCGTTAGAGCACTAAGAAGAAGTTCATTTTCGATTCACTTTTAAAATTTCAAAATCGAAATTTTCAATTTTAGAAAAATTTGGACGATGATAATAAGGATATGAGTTCAACGCACGAGAGTGAGTCTTCTGCTAACACAACCACCGGGACCACCGAATGCCATTTCGATCGATCAACCCACAGCGTTAATATCACCGGTCAAACTTACGATACCCGAAAATCGATACTCGATCTTAATATAAATGGTTCACCACACGCCGCCAACGGTAGTAATAGCATACTTATGCAACCGGGTTTCCCCAGTTTTCGCGATCACATTAAATCGAAAAGTACACTAACGGAGACTTTTATGAAAAATCTTAGTCGCAATAACAATAATAATAACAACAATATGAACGAGAGCAGCAGCAGCAGCAACAGCAATTACAATCATTTACCGAATAGCAATAGCGTGAACGATCATCTCAAAGGGAATAATTATTCGATATTACAGGCGAACAGCAAAAAAATGTTAGACTCGACACGTAAACAACATAAGTATTTGGCCAAACGTCGGATACTAATGCATTATAATGAGGAATTAAATGAGAAGCGCTTCAAAGAAATGGAACGCTACGGCTTGGATCAGGAAAGTGGCAGCAATAAAACTAATACAGAGGTCGCCATCCGTCAGGAAGCCATATTACCACAACAGCATAATAATTTCAAGATACGTTTGATGGAAAATCATTTGAATGCGAACGCGAATGCGAATGTGAATGCGAATGCGAATACGAGTACGAGTACGAGTACGCATGCGAATACCAATGTGAGTGCGAACGAACAGCGTGAAACTACGACTGCTATAAACGACGACGAAGAGGAAGCTTTGAATTTGGTACAGAATAACAATAATAACAACAATAATAGTAGTAATAACAGCAGCAACAATGGCGGAGCTCATGATTTTAATAAATCAGAAGTGAAATTATTGCGAGACTTAAAAGGTGCAACGGATGCAACGGCAGAAGGCGATCGTATGGATCAAAGTTCGGAAATCGATAACAATAATAGTAATCATGGCGGTGGTCTTAGAAGAAACGATAACGATGGTGATGATGATGATGATGATGATGATATTAACGACAACAATAATAATGATAATAATATAAGAGATACCATGGATATCGATAGCAACAACAATAATAATAATAATAGCAATAATAATAATAATAAAAAGCACAAAAACACAGCTCTAATAAATGCCATCAATCGTAAAGTGCAACACGAGACGAATCCTACAGAATATCACACTCAAATTCAAATTCACACTCAAAACGATGAACCAGAAGCACAAAGAAAGCAACAGGAGCAACATGATTGCGAATCGCCGTCCTATCATCATCATAGCATTCAACAGCATTCGCATCCGAATCTACATCATCATCACTATCAGCATCATCATCGTGAACATCTGCATCATCATACGAACGCAGGATTCGGCGGTCATTGTCCGAATGAGCCAGAAAGCGATGAAAGAGCTGGCAATAATAATAACAACAACAACAACAATAATAATAATAATAATAATAATAATAATAATGATAATAACAATAACAACAACAGCAGCAATCATCAGTTGGACTTGAGTACAGTGAAAAGTATAGCGACAGCGGAAATATTATGTGGTCTTAAGAGTAAAGTTTTCAAAATGGAAGAAATCGATTCTAGAGAAACGGTCGCTTCGACAGCAGCCAGTACCGCTTGTCGAAATCTCAATGAAATCAAAAATGCCGAATGACAAATGAAACGAATTATAAAACGATAATTTTCTTCCTCTTTATTTTTTTGCTTTTGTATAAAAAGGTAGTAACGAACAGGACAAAAACGATCGCGCTTAAGGAGGGCGGATGATGACGGGATGGGGGGATGAGGGGATGTGGGGTTCGGGGGGAGGGAAAAAGGAACATGTATTAGCCAAGATGAGCCTAAAGGATTGATTGTGTAAGCGTTTAGCCGGCTAAGCGAACTTGAATGCGAACTTTCATCAAAACTTATTTATTTTGTGGGGTCGGGGCCGAGGACGGGGGGCGGGGCAGACAAGGTTAGTTTATGTGTATTTGTGCATTTGTTTTTTATTATTATTAATATTATTATTATTATTATTAACATGATGCTTATATTTAATTATTAATGCAATCGTTTTTGTGTAATTTTAGTTATTATTTATTTTTATATTTATAAACTTTATTTTGTAGAATTAATACGCAACACAGTAACGTAAGTTTTTTCTAATAAATAATTAAAACTGAAAAAGAAAAAAAAAGTGCAAAAACTTTTAAAGGCGCATCCGCCTATTAACGGAAGACGCAATATACTGCATTTTCTTGCTTGCCAGTGCATCAGCTCTTTTTTTTTTTTTTTTTTCGTTTTTGATGACACACAGTGAGTGGTCTTTAGAAAATCTTTGCTTTCTCGAAGCGAACAGCCAAGCATGAACAGCATGAGTTATGTAGTTTTGTAAGACGTCGCTATAAAAAATACGATTTCATTCTCAAATTTTTATAAATTAAATTTTAACGCAAACACACACACACACACACACACACACACACACACATACGCACACATACTGATTATTTATTTTACATCATATATCGACTTTTCATTGTTTTCATTTATCTATAAATAAATATATATATATGTATATATATGTGTTTATGTATATATATATATATTTTTATCTCTATTTATATTTATATTTATACTTAGTTAGTAATGAGTTTCATCGCTATTTTCGGCATTTTTCCCCCAATTTTATTCTTTTTTCTTATTATTAAAAAATTGTTACAAAAAATTTGTTTTTTTTTTGTGTTTTATTTAAATTCATAATTTTTGTAATAAATGGAATATTAAAATAATGTTAATAAAATTTTTAAAAAAACTTTCAAGTTTTTCTTAATCAAAAGAATTTTCACTTTATTCCTCATTTACCATTGATATTGACATTGAAAACAAATTTCTCGTTTCGTATGAATCAGCAAAGAGGAGCCATTTTTTCTTTTCCAAATAGAATCTTATGTACATCAAGAGCAGTTCTCGTGTTGTTGTTTTGTTCATCGGTTTATTGTTAAGTATATTACGATAGCGAAAATTGCGAAGACTATAATTTACAATCATCTCTTAAGACGTATTAAAGGGGTGGGCTGAATCCCATCTTCTTTGCTTCATCGATGCTTTTGTTCCTTCTAGAATGCATAAGGAAAAATTCACACACGCCCACAAAAAGCGTTTTCCTTGAAACATCAGAATTTTCCGTCTTGGACACAACGACTGACATTGCTGTTTGTACTTTCATTGATGACTGATCTGACTAATATTTTAAAAATAATGGAAATCTTGCGGATGGATATTGCCACCGAATCATGCAATTTTTGCTTTGAGACCAGCGCTAAGTGAAATCTTCGAAAAAGGACAAAGAAAGAGAGAGAAAAGAAAATGAATATTTCCACATGGAAAGGCAGTTTTATCGTCCCGGAATTTCTTGAATGATTGGTTGGAATATTAAATGAGGCAAACGGCAAACCAGCATATGGATGGTTCAGTTGCCAAATCGGTTAAATCCATTTTTGAGATTTTATTAAATGTTAATATCAAAGCACTTCATTAGCTCCTAACTGTACACGAACTTCTCTAATAATAAGTATTCACACCACTAAATGACAAAATTGTTTTGGCCACTAAATAATAAATAATTTTGGTCAGAAGTCAATCTGATTAACTCCATACTATAACGTATTTATATCATAATAAAAGTCTATTTAAGCCGCTGCACTATTTTTGCTCTCCTACGGGGGACATCTGTAAGTTGTTCGTTTAATTTCGTTATTCCCGTTAGACGAGAGCTGTTATCGCTCACACAAACTAAGCACGAGATAGATAAAATATAAATTAATTGCATTCCATTGCATTGCCTGTGTATGTATGTTAATAAGAATTATTTGAGTAAGGGAAATAATGCATCGGATGGTTCGTCCATTCAAATTATTGGTAGAAAGCTCGTCTCAAGGAAACGATTTTGTATGTATTCGGATATAAATTGAGGAGTTTATCTGCATAAACTTAATAACATAGTTATTATTATTCAAACTTTTTCTCAATTTTTAATATAAAACTTTATAAGCCTTTTAACAAACTGTACTATAAGGAAGGCATTGCAAGCTCAAACACTTTGTCTAAGGCCGAAATCATCCAACTTCGCCGCGCCTAATAGCATTACAAACTGCATCCACAAACTAAGGACATTCGACGTTTTTTGCTTTTGTCATATTTGATGCTTAAATTTTTGACCAAAAATGCCATTTATTGCGTTCAACGCTAAGTAAAGACAACCACCATTGCTTTATATTTTAATTACGTATCTAATAAAAAGAAGCTCAAAGAAGCTTTAGAAGAAAAGCTTGGTTCTTCGTTTCACAGAAAAACATACTTTTAGGGAAACGTTGCCGGCAAAGGGGCGAAAGGGGTTTCTCTGGAGAGAATAAAGTTCGGAAATTTCTCTTTTATTCTATTTTTTATTTTTAAAAGCGTTTTTTTTTTTCTATCTACTTTTTATGTTTATTATCTCTTTATGTTTTTCTTGTTTGTTTTCTTTGTGTGCTTTCTATTGCTTCCATGCGCGACAGCGATAAATATGAAAATTTCAAGTTTCATATATCGAAAGAATGAATATAATGTGCATTATCATGCTCATCATTAATTGAATCGAAAATTCGATTTAATTTTGAATGAATCATAACTCAATCTTGAAGATAACGACATTTTGCCTAAGAATCTGTTCATTTTGAAGTATCTGACGAGAATCGCGAAGAATAAGAAATATTAAGGGAATACTTTTCCAGTGCGCCGAGAACGAGACCGCCATTCAAACGAAGCAAAGAAAAACAAAAAGCCGCTAAACACTTTAAGGAAAACTTGAAAAAGAAGACAAAAGCATAAAACAGAGGGTTAGCTGATTAAAGAAACTAAGTCAAGCAAAGCAAACGCGTATTGTAAAAAACGAAAAACCGGTTAAGAAAAAAAAACATACACAAAAGTTAAAAAAAAATTACATATTAATAAAAAAAAAAAAGAAAAACATAAATAATAATTAAAATAAAATAAATAAAAATACAACACAAACATACATTTCATGTACAATAAATAAAATTTTGGGAAAAATTTGTTGGGGGAGAGACACTCCTTTTTTGAAATTTTCATGTCAACTTTAGGAAAAAGTCAAAGAAAAAAAAGCAAAAACTACTTCCCGTAATACACTCAACCAAACTTCAATATCCATCTGTGGCAATCTGTATCTGTATTCAAAAGTTATGCTTCGGCGGAAGAAATTCTAAATTGTCGGGGAAAAGCAAAGACTAAAACAAATATACATTAAGGCACTCCTGGGCTCACTCATCGCAATTACAGATATTCTACTACTACTACTACTACTACTGCTACTACGCACGCATTACAAAAATTGACAAATTGAGTATTTTCAGTAGATTCGCGCCAAGGCAAATTTGTCAGCAAACCACCCTTAAGAGAGTTTTTCGGTATTTTTGAAATATATTTAAAAAAAGGACTTGCAGTTGAAATAAGGATAACCATAAGTGGTTAAATGTTAACAGAACTATTCAATGTTACTTATGACAGAATTTTAATAAAAACTTCCCTCTAACTCGGTATTTAAAAAGGATGGCGGAGAAAAGGAGAGAGCACGCGGTTATGGCTAGAATTAAGAACAAAGGAATTTAGAGAGCCATGAAGAGATAGAGAATGACAGGACAAACGCGAGGATATAAAAAGGTTTGATGACGGTTTCTACAGAGAGAGAAAGAGAGAGAGAGTGCGAGAGAGACCAATTGATGGTTAATACGAATTGGGCATCAGTGAGTTTATAAGAAAATATTTCGAAATCATATGCAAAGAATTGTAACGGCTACGGTGCGCCAACAAGTGAGTAAGGATACATGACTATGACGAAATCTTTAAAGATAAAAAAAAAGAAGAAGTTAAAGGGTTAACAACTAATAAAAATCTCCAAAGCAAAACTACTGAAAACGCAGCTACATATAAAAATTATCAACCGATATCTTACTACAGGTAAGAGCACGATAACGACAGTAATATAATATACTTCTGCTGATAACAAAAAATAGACTAAGACAAAGTGAGTGAATAATCATTCGAAAAAGAAAGAAGAAAGGAAAATAAAACGCTGCTTGCTTTTAGGTAAAATTCATTTTCAAAAATCGTTGCTTACTTTTAAGAGAAGAAGAAAAAGATTTTTGTTTTTTTTTTTTTTTTCAGTCAACATAACAGAATCATCTGTTGTTGATTTGGCGGATTGCAGAAGAAAAAGAAGAAGATAAAGTTTTTCAAAAATATCATTTAATAACAAGGACGCGACTAAAAATAATGAAAAAGCTCTTTTGCTTTCTATTTTCATAACTAATGGACGGTGTTGTACTAGTCTTGTGAATCCATGGTTCACTTCTACACAAGCTTCTTAGATATCCACATAAAATGGATTATCTTAGATTAGCTTGAAATAGCAAAGATATTCAGCAATCTTCATGGTTCGTTGGGATCTGGAAGCTAACTTATTTCTATGTTTTTGATTTAAGTTTGCAGATTACATGTATAAATGTGTATGAGATGCGCCCAAAAGAATGATTCTAGTATATGAATAAAATCAAAATGTCTGGAGCGGCATGAAATAATTCTTGAAAAACTTAAACGATGAACAAACAAAAAATGAATTGAAAATGCAATACAAGAGAATTTTACTACGGCTTTTTATCAATGATGGGCCTATTAAGTCCGCGTAATACTTGCAACGCATAAAATATGCATCGGAACCCAATCTGTTTGTAGATATACATATATACGCCTTATTGATGAACCTGAATAACAGAACCGAGTTAGCCATGTCCATCTATCTGTCCGTCTGCTCTAACTAAGGTTCTCAAAGAAATTTAATCTAAGCGATATATATTCGTATTCTGGTGATTAAGTTAAAAAATCAGGTAAAAGTATCCAAATGCAATTTTGAGCGGATCCTATTAAATACAGAGACCTCCATTGGCGCTACTTTTGAGTGATTGAGTGATTACCCTTACGCCGTATGCGACATCGATAAATTGTATCAAGACGAAGTTCGTGACGGGTCTTAGAACTTTTAACCGAGCCGAAGATAACCCTCTTTGCCTACCATAGGTCTCTTTTAAAGAAAATTATAATTTATCTCAGCATTCAAGCGTAGATCATAAACGTTTGTGACGCTTTCTTAAAGGAAAAATTTAATAAACATATATTTCCATTATCAGGGATATGCTAGATATATGACTTCATATTTTCTTATAGATTGTAAGTGTAAAGATTTTACTGCCTACTTTTAGACAGAGTGGTTTGCATTAAACTATTGACTACTATCAGGCGGAAAATAATGTTTATACCAATCCGTCAATCTTTTTTATTGTCACTTTTATTTATTTTTTAAGCTCAAAAAATCCTGTATTTAGTGTGAAAAATCTTAATCCAGTTTATATTTCAAGTAAACGACTTAAAAAGCGTAAGAATGCTATGTCACCTTGTTTCCAGTAGAAAAATTAAAAAATAAAGTGCCCATGTTCAGCAACCGTGACTGGTGAGAGTCAGAAATAAATATTCTTTTCTTTCTCTTTATCTTTTACACTACTTTTCGGTTTTTCTCTCACAGCGTTTTTATTATTTCTTGCTTTCGGAATTGTTTTCAACTTCTTGCAACCTCTGTTAAAATAACCTTCCTCCCCTAAAAATATACTAAACATCTTAAGTTCACAAATTTTCTGAATTTCCGACTCGTTGCTATTCATGGGAATAATGATGAATATAATAAAATGTAAAGGAAGAGAAAGACGTACGTACCTATGTACGTACGCACGCACAGAAACCCATAAATGTTTTAAGCCTCTATATGATTGTGATTGTGATTGTATATCATGTTACATTTCCTCAGTTGTATTTCGTAGTTGTCGTTGTGGTTGCTACTTCAGTTTTAAAGTTCGATGTGTGTGAAAAATTAGTAATGTATGGATACGATATACTTACTATTGTTATTGTTGGTATGTTAAACGTGGTTACTGTTGTAGTTTTTCTTACCGTTATTATTATGATTATTATTGTAGTTGTTACTATTATTATTGTTGTTGCTATTGTTATTGTTGTTGTTCTTGTTGTTTGTCGTGTTATATATTGTTATTTTTCTATACGTGCGCGGCTTTTGAGTTGATTGCGTTGCCGGTTGAGGGCGGTGGTCTGGAATTTTATGTGCATTTATATATAGAAAAAAATAATAAAAAAAATAAATAAATAAATAAATATTTTATATATATGAATATATATATATATATATATATATATGTATGTATATATGTATATACATGTATTCATATATAAAAATATATTAAAATAAAAATTATTAAAGCAGCAAAAAAAGAAATGAAAAATTTTTTGAAAAATAAAAATCATTTTAAATGCTCTTAGAAGAAAGAAAACTACAGACTTCGGTTTAAAAAAAAGGTGTATGTTTAAATTAACAAAAAGAAAAAAAAAAAGGTGTACTGTAATAAATGTTAAATGTTTTTTATACTTTTGATTTCAGAAGGTTTATTTTATTTTTTGCTTTTTTTTTTCCTTTCTTAATTTTTGCCATTAAAAACTTCGATTCGATTTCATACGCATCCAGCACGGTCGAGCAAGAATGTATCCCAATTTTTTCCCTTTTTTTACGTTCTTCTCTGTTATACTCAAAATATATTCTTACATATACTCGGAACATTTCTATACTCATACATTTTTATACGTTTATGTACTACTTAGTTGTTTGTATGTATTATAAATACTGATGCGGTTTTTTTTTTAATTTTTTTTTTTTTTTTATTATTTCTTTAGATACATCTGCCTCTGCTTCTTTCCTAATTCATTTTATGTATTAATGCATGAGTTTCTTGCAAGTGTATGAGTGTGTGCGCGTATGCATGTGTTTGTACGTTATAGAGAAATCTATTCCATGATACGAAGGCACTTTCAATGTCATCAAAAGGGGCTGTTGTATGATATTTTTGCATTCATTAAGTATCACAGCCAGCTTTGATGAGCATTGCAAAAATACCGTTTAACCAACAATTCTTTACTCTTGTACGTGAAATTTATATATAAAAAGTTCTTCACAATAATAACATGAGAAAAATAAAAAATAGATAAATAAAAGAAAGATAAAATCTAGTAAAGAATATTTCAAGCAAAAGTGACTTTTCGCCTTAATATGGCAGAGAAACTCTTTAAAATGCAATTATTCGTCCAAAAAGTATGCTACTTAAACGATAGTAGTAGTAACAGTAACAGTAAATGCAGGTGCATGTAATTGTATATGTGGAAAGTGTAAAAAAAGAACGGTGTGTAACTACAATACAATGCTGCCTCCGTGTTATTCGCATTCATGTGGTGTTCATGATAATAATGATGATATTGTTGCTGTCTCTCTTGTTGTTGTTTTTGTTATTATTATTATTAATGCCAACAGTGGTAGTGTTGTTGATATTAGTGTGTTAGTGACGATGGCGAAAGAGATGATGATGTGATTGTGTTTGTTGTATTACTTCCGGTGAGATTCAAACAAGTTGTTAGTGTACGTTTGTAAATGCTGTATACGGACGGTTGCCTGACTGGCTGGCTGCCCGACCGACTGCCTGGCTGGCCATTTGGCTGTGTTGATTGTGTGCGGCTGGTAAAAAAAGTCAACATTTTATTACTTATACATACGCAATAACATACTCTAACCCTAATCGGTCCTACACTTTACAACGGTTAATATATTTATGAAACACATGTACATACATGTAAAAGTGTGCGCGTTCAAGTACACTTTTTTTTTAAATATATATAACAAAAAAAAAGAAAAAATTCCCTTTCTTTATCTCAAATCAGTTCATTTTCATGAAAATGAAAAAATTTATTTAACCAAAAAAAAAAAAACTTTATAAATAGTTGAACTCTTATGAAGAAGACAAAGTCTTGACTTTGTGATTATTAAAAAATTCTTGCGTAACTCTTCAAGATGTTGTGAAATGTCGCTTTGGAATTTTTCAATTCATATCACAGCCATTTTGATGAGTTATATGGGAATTACTTGAAACGCATCTCAACAACGAATACAAGTGTTTATGTGCCTCTACATAAAAAAAGAAAAAAAAGAATGCGTGTTCACGCGTATGTATCTTCATATTGAAATTCTATAGAGAAAGTGTTCGTGCGTTCATACATGCGTGCCTATGTGTGTGCGATGCACAGAAATTCATCAATAACTTTAATGATTGGTATTTGAGATTATTCTTCTTCTTTCCCATCTCTGCTTCTTCTTCGTCTTTTTCATCATCTTCTATACCACTTCGTTAAAAAGGTTTGTGACTTGTGCTTGCAAAATAATTTTCATTATATGCATTAAAAAATGAAAAAAAAAAATATATATGAAATTTAAAAAACGACATATCACAGCCATTTTGACGAGTTTGGGTAGAGAAATATTCAACAGCACTCATATATGCACACATAAATAAATTATAAAAAGGATTCACGGGACCATCACATGAAAAGGTTAACTTTACTTTTACAACTTTTATCGGATCAAAAATAATTCATTATTTCACTTATACTTTCGAGGAAATTCTTCTTTTCCAGAATAGCTGCAGCCATTACTTGATTTATTTTAAAGTCATAAGTAACGGGGTATGTATATGTACGAGTATACTGTGATTAATGCGATTTAAAATTTACTGTGTTGATGTTTAGGAAAAAATTGAGTCTAAAGACGAGCGAACACACGGCGCCTTTCAGAGAAATCCAACTGACCGATTAAATTATAAAAACATCATTATAATCATTTTTTCTTTGTTGCTGCTTTCAAAGACGATCAATCGGCTTGCAGGGAATATCTCTTATATGCGTAAGCAAAAATTATAAGCGGAGAAGCTTTCAAATCATAGTTTAACTACTAATTATTTAGTATGGACGTATCAATGCTTTTTCATTCATCTCTTTCTGTAACTATAACAATTACTTGTTACCGACATTTCAGATCAATATCGCTTATGGTCTCAGTTGTTTGCCTATCTCGGGCAGACTCTATTCAAAATCTTTTCAAAATTCGTTTCTAGCAGAACATTTGCAAATATCACAATCTTAAGCATCCCAGTAATAAGAGGTGGGTACCATCCCGTACTTTGGGCATGACAAGCAACAAGAACAACTAGGATATAATTGAGTTAGACAAAAAGGGTGTATATGCTTCAATTAGGAAATCTCTACCCAATGCACTTTCAATTTTTCTAATAATTTTCCTTGCTCTTGTGTCTTCGCAATGCAAAAAAAAACAAAGGAACATTCTTTTGTTCCCATTGCTCATTAAACTATCAAGTGGAGCTTCTACTCAGCTGTTAGTTAGTTAGTTAGTTAATTGCATTTGATTTCATTAATATGCGTACAAAAGGAGTAAAGGACACCCGCTTCCTTGAAAATATCTAATGAAAGTTGAAAGCGAATCAGTTATCAATTATCGAAGTGCGTTCACTATCCTTGTACATGTACACATACATATATAGGTGAACCATCTATCAGTCTATTCATTGAAACCACAATAACTTATGCGCAATTATTATTAAATTTCCTCAACCTTAACACACAGACACACAGACACACACACACACGCATACACACACACTACGTGGGTGCTCTAGATGCAATGGCAACACGAAGATGATATTTGATGATTGGATTAAATATTTCTAGAATTTTCATATGAGATTTCTTATGAAGTCGTAAAATCTAGATGACTATAATAAAAGTGCCGACGTTAAAGAGACTTCCCAACTAAGGTAATAAATTGCGGAAAACAGATAACTGAAAATGAATTTTCCAGAATAATAAAGCGCGTCAAGGTAGCAAAGCAAGACATTAGATAACACTAAGAGTTTATTTATGGCCCAACATAAAGCGGAATTAACGAACAAGATATTGTTCGCATATGATGAAAATTGCATGATAAAGAATATTGGAAGTATTTTTTGCTTTTTCCGAGAGTTGAGAATGAGAATATAAAGCTGTACGTCTTAGAAAGAGGTAAGAGGTAACTGCACTCGCTTTCAAGTCGATTTTACAATTTTAACCAACTCGAAGAAATACATGACGTAACATTTACTTGGAGAAGACGAAAAGAAATGTATGGAATGAAAGGGCCAGCTCCTTTGGTGGCGTAGGCTTTATTTCGCCAAAGCAAAAGTGCAACGAAAGTGCGAAAATCACTAATACGTGAATAAAACTCATCCACACGTTTTTTTGCTGTATTTTGTTTCTCGCTTTTTCTTTTTTTTTTATTATTATTATTATTTAATATTATATCATTAAATCTTGGTTATTATGCACGCAATTGTTTTTGATTTTTACTCTTCTCGTTGTTACTTTTTATTTTAGGCTTTCTTTAATTTTTGCTAATTTGCTCTCTTTTGAAATTTTGTGTTTTGGTTTTTTTCTTTTGAAAAATTATTGGAAATCAAAAAATAAACGACACAATTTCCTCATTTACTTTGTTCTCTCCCTCTCTCTCTCTCTCTCTCTCTCTCTCTTTCTTTTCCTATTTAAACATTTATAACAGAGATACGAATTCGAATAAATGGAATCAGGTAACGGCAACAAACGAAAGGCAAAATATTGATATAAAATTAATGTTGAAAATTTTACTCCGGTCTTCCAAAAGGAATAAGCAATGAAGAAAGGAGAATTTGTAGCAAACGTATATATCACCTACTGCTTATGATTTATGAAGAAATATTAAAATATGTTGTTTGTTTTTTTTTCTTATTTATTTCTTTTTTTTTTTATGATTCATATGTGACAATGATTTTATTATGTTTGCTTTTCTTTTATTTAACTTGAAATTGAAATCAGTTGAAAAACATACATTTGCCTTGAGACATAAACATAACAGTATTTAAAAAAAAAAAAAAAAATTTTAATTTCCAAAAAACTTCAAATTCCTTTTGAGACAACATCAACAGGCTTTCCAACTCTTTTTTTCTTTCTCCTTTTTTCTTTTTGTGATATTAATTTAGACAGAAAGGACAAAATATGAAACTTGTATGAAAGTAATAATAAACACGAGAAAATAATAAAATGAATTATGAAAGAAATATAACACGACATATAGCGGACGGCGGCTAAACTAACAAAATGATCGAACGATTTTTAAAGTGGAATCATAATTTTTTTGTTTGTTTTTTTTTTTGCTTTTTTAAAAGAGCATTTACTTGCTTTCAACAGTTAACAGCGCATTTTCTAAGTTTGTATTTTTCATTAATGCATTTGATGGTTGTTTTTTTTTTTTCTTTCCTTTATTGTTCTCCTTCTCCATCTCCCTTCATTGTTCCCGTTCGCGCGATAGTCAGTATGAATGCAGGACTGAAAACGTTCACAAAGTAATCCCGAAATTTATGCTTGTGTTTTTACATCATTTTTTTCATCTTCTTTTTCTTTTTCTTCTTTGGCAGGAATAGGGATTAATTCTCCCCTTCCCCTTTTCTCAATTTATTTATTTATATTAAATCAATTATATTGTGAATCGTTTATGTGGTGGCGTGTAATTTGTCATCCATACTCTATTGTGCTGGATGTTGTGGCATCAAGATCTGAAATTGCTGACCTTGTTGTGGATGTTGCGGTGCCGCGGTCGGATAATATGGTGTAGGCATTAATTGTGTGGGATGTAACGTCAGGGGACACATGACATGGTACTGCGGCTGAGTCTGTGGTCCAAATGTAGGCTGTGGTCCCCCGCCAGCAGGGGAAGGTTGTGGTTGTGGGTGAAACGTTTGATGCGGTTGGCCCGGTGAAGGAGTAGTCGAAGGTGGCGTTTGGGTCAAAAATTGCAATGGTTGCGGCTCGTACATGCGTACCTAAAATGCGTAATTTTAAACAAAAAAAAAAAAGAAATTCTTTTAATAAACAAGAAATGAATAAATGTTATACTACGCTTTGACATTTTAACTGACAGAAGTGTCACTAAAAAATATCTGACAAGCATGCATAACTAAAGCGGTATGCAAGCGTTAGCCGCTTATTGCGATATTTCACAAAACTGCGCTCACTTACTTATTTCTGTAATTATTGTTGCAAGAAACTAAAGCTTAACAGAACATAGATTCTGTCTATGTGACTAACAGACAGTTTATTACAAAAGAGGAGTGGTCTGAGAAGGCAGATATATTTATTAAGATTAGGACCATAAAATCGGAATTTTTAGTTCACCGACCATGATCTTGGGCTTTATAAAAATTAATAAAACGTTGTTAATAATTAAGTTTTCTGAATGCCCTTAAATTTTCTAAATATGTCGACACATGATCCTTAATTTCAATCAATAAAAGCTTTTAAAAATAAAAATTGTATCTAAACAACTGAACGACTCTTAAAAAACTTCAAAAAAAAGTAGCTTTAGAAAATTTCATTAGAAAATTTTCATAATAAATAATAATTTAACAATTTTTACTTACCATTGTTGGCGCGTACGGTTGTGATTGAAAATGTGGCGCATGAGGGGTTTGAGGATACGGTATGAATTGTGTAGGCAATGGAGCGGTAGCCAGCAGCGGTTGTCCCGTAGCGGCTGAAGCATGCATTTGTGAGGGTGTCAAGGGTCCGTAATTGCTGCGCCGCATACGCTGTTGCTGACCAGCTTGGGGATGAGTGGGCGCGTGGAATGCCGCTGACTGTTGACTTTGCATCATGTAGACTGGCGTTTGTTGTCCGGGTACTGCAGCCGCTATAGGTGCACCCGCTGGTGTGTAAAGCGTTGCCAGAGGCACCGGTGTTTGTGGGGTATGAGGTCTTGACGGATTTGGAGTGCTGGGACTACGAGGCGTAAACGGCTTGGCTGAGGGATTCAGTACATGTGTTTTCTTAACCGGCGCAGTAGTTGTATTATTGTTACTTGTATTCGTGCTGGTCGTGTTTGTTGATGCAGGATTATTGCCCGTTGGCGATGCATGCTTATCAAGGATTGAAGATGTGGCTGCCGACATATTATCTGCTTTGCTAAGAGATGTTTGCTGTTGTTGCTGTTGATTAGGTGTTGAACAATTATCTGCTATTGAGGGGGAACTTTGCTGTTGTTGTTGATGCTGGGCTTGACCGTTACCCGCCGTTGCCACGACATTCTGATGCAATGTTTGTGTTTGCTGTTGCGGTGAAACTTGAGATGCTGCATGTTGATGTTGCACACTTTGCTGTTGATGGATTTGCGGAGACTGCTCTTGTTGCATGAGTTGTGGTTGCTGTGATTGCTGAGGGGGATGTTGATGTTGTGTTAAATTATGTTGTTGCATCGTTATGTTGTTTTGCGGTCCACCCTGGTGCGTCACATGTAATGATTTCTGGGTTTGCTGTTGTTGCTGTGATGGTGCTTGTTGCGGCTGCATGTGAGACGACGATGATTGTTGCACATGTTGTTGTTGCAAATGAGCTGGCACATAATGCTGCTGCTGTTGTTGTTGTTGTTGTTGCTGCTGTTGCTGAGGGTTAACGTGATGTTGCTGTACTGCCGATTGATGCTGTTGGGATACATGTTGCATAGAAACACTGTGTTGCTGCGTTGTTACTATGTGAGTCACATGTTGTGGCATATGTTGTTGCTGCTGTTGCTGTTGCTGCGGTGGTGAGACTGGAGGTTGAGGTTGATGATGACCTTTACCAACATTCATGTGCTGAGTGGTTTGCTGCTGCGAACTTATTGTTTGTGGCTGTTGAGTTTGGATCACTGCTCCGGGAGTTGATGAAGTGTTTGACAACTGGAAATCTTGACCGAATTGTCGCAATTCTTGCAACTGACTGTCTCGTGAACGCATTTGGCGTTGCGGTTGTGGTGGTGGAGGTTGATTGCTGCCTCCTGTCTGCAGCGGTGGCGAATTACTATTACTCGATTGCTGACCGGGACCACCATGCAAAGGTCCATGATTTGAATGTCTTGTCTGATTTTGAACGTCATTGCTATAACTTATATTGGAATTCGTGGATGATCCCGAATATTGACGCATTGGTCTTTGAGGTAAAGGTTTACCGCCGCTACCACTTCCGCTAGACGCAGTGTCGCCATTCAATTTTGAAGAGCCTCGATATTGCCCACTACCACCCCCACCATGCATTACCGCCGTAAAACTCTGGTAAGTATTTTGCTGTTGAGTCTGCATGGATACCGATTGATAAATGGTACTTTTACTATTACCCACTCCCGAACCGTTTTGAGGCATACCGCCGTTGCCGCCTCCGCTTGATGCAGCCATTTGATTTGGTCCGTTTCCACTGTTCGGGGGCGGAGTGTTACGCACCAACTTTTGCCCTTGTGGATTGGATTTGCGCTTCATCATTGAACCACCGCCGTACTTATTGCCTCCGCCACCGCCACCAGCACCGTCTTGTTGTATCATATTATTATTTATTTGATTTGAGGATGGGGCCGTCGAGCTCTTCATTCCACCCATCATACCACCAGCGGGTGTTTGCGTAGAGTTCGACTGGCCCAACGTAGACGATGTTGATGCTGAAGCGTTAGCATTGCTCATCATACGTTCGCCACGGTCGCTCATCAAGTCACGTTCGTGGCTGTTGTGAGCGCCCCGTGGCGAAGGTACCGACCCAATAGATTGGCCGGACATGGCAGTAGTAGGTGGCGGACCGGAAATATTCCGCGACGGTTTGCTTATATAACGTTCCGACATGACGGGACCTTCAGAGCGCGGTTTACGTTCTCGCTCACGCTCATCCCTTTGATCGCGCTCACGCTCGCGCTCACGCTCGCGATCGCGTTCCAAATCCCGTTCCTTTTCCCTTTCAATCTCGCGTTCACGCTCGTGAACTTTTTCTCGATCACGTTCTGTTTCAAGTGAGGGTCTAGCAACAGCAGCGAACATGGCCTCTTCATCGCCATTTTCCAAATCTAAGCGATCACGATACGCTGGATTATTTTCAATTTCGGCAGCTAACTTTTCAGCTCGGGCTTCACGTTCCTTAAATTCCTCCGAATCAACTTTATCTAACGGCACAGTATACGACGACAATGAATCATCAAAAGTCGATTGTACACCGAATTGATTTTCATTTTTACGAAACATCTCATTCGCGTCCCAACCATTGGCCGCGTCTTCCAATTCTATGTCAACGTCTCCATTCATACCTGCAGGATCCCAAGGTTCCAATTCTTTCTCATCAAAACGAGAGCCTTAAATAAGTGATAAAAATTTTTATTATGTATTATTTCAAGTGGATTTGTTTTTTTTTTTTTTCGTTTCTTTTTTACTAGACATACCGTTACACTTTTCAGAAATCGCAGCATCGGTTTGGAAAGATCCTACGGTGGCATATTGCGAATCAAAATCTTTGGCCGAAATGCTAACGACAGTGTCCGAGGGGAATATCATAAAATTTGGAACAGATTTAATCTCCTCTGGAGTGTTTTTACTCGATTTAATGCATGACGGTAACTCAAGAGCTACATCGAAACCTTGCGAAAACGTACGAAAGACACCTTCATATATGTTACCAGACCTTAAACGCATTTGAACTACATTACCAACTAAAGCGGTAGCGGCATGCATAAAATAGGCATTATTGTAAACGCCCTGAGCCGAAGGACGCTGCGTCTTATTAGATGGTCTGTTATCGTTTGAATATCTGGAAAGGAAAAATCGTAAAGAATTAAATTAATTATTAAAAATACACAAAAAACTTTATGCAGGCTTCCAAATGGCATCTCAATTTTTTTCCTGTCTATTGCTAGTTAGTTAAATGGAAAAATTTTGAAAACTTATTTTGCGTAAATAAAAAAAAATAATGATTCAATTGTTCTGCAGCTCACCACAGAACGAAAAAAGAATAGTACAATTGTAGTTTGAAGAACAACCACAAGCAAACATTGCAATCGTATTAAACATTGTATATATCAAATCAGCAGCAAGCTTAAATGAAAATAACAGAAATATATGCGGCTGAGACCGAATATTTATGTACCCATCGCGTATAAGGTTATAATCGTTTCGAAACTTATTCCAACCCACCCAAGTAGCCCACTAGATTACAAAGACCTGAAAAGGCCGACTTGGGGTCACTTCTATCGATTGTTACGAGACTTTTCTCGCTGTTTGGACAATTTGAACGTATCGTCCATCGTACATCATATATGCTTCGAAGAATGAATTGTGTTTGTTCCTTTTCATGCTTTTACGTCAATGTCCGACGATTGTGTCTTGTAACGCGATGTCAAAATTATTATAATTGTAGTGAGTATATGATATGGAATCCGAAGTGAGATGATTGATTATTATTAGTTCGCAATTGGTCTAGGTACGGTTCAGTTATGCGAAAAAGGTCTTAAGATGCTCTTCAGCATGCACTTTTCGAAATAATTTTGAATTCTACCATCTACTCAAGCTCCTCACATTACTGTTAGACAAACATAAGTGCAAACTAGTGTGCCGATGTTAACTCTACACTTTTGTTAATGGAATGACAAATTTAATATGCTCTCCGACGGTGTCTACAAAATGCAAAGAAAAAAAAGGGTTTAAACATATGCGTATAAGCATACATTTTTTTAAGCATTTTTTAAACACATTTGCATATTTCATATTTAGCACATTTACTTTTTATTTATGTTGTCCTCGTTATTGTGTTTGTTGTCGGAATTTTATTGTTTTAAAGGTTGCGATACAAAAGAAAATCAATTAAACATGAATTTGACCCAAATTCGGTTTCTCTTTAAGGTTGTTCACATACAAACGGGAAAGTGCGGAGCAATCAAATAACGACACAACGAGGGTAGGAGAAAGAGAAACGAAAAAGAGGCTCGAAAGCTTATAAAACAGGACAATACTACATAGTAGCAAGTCTATATACCACGCATAAATTATGTATCAATCTTACGCCTAAGAAGAATTAAAAATTGATAAAGCAACGAATAAAAAAAATAAATAAAACACAATATTGGTTGTGCAAATTTACAGACACAAAAATCTAATTGAATTAAGCATAAAATTGACCTGAATGCAAGCGAGAATAAACATCCCGCAATGCATATTTAAATATGTATTTATATATGTTTATACATATATATATCGATATACCTAGCGATTACAATCATCAATTACAATAATGCATGAGATTGGTTAGTTCCAACCATTTAACGCTTTACACTTTTCTTTTTTTGCATTTGTCCAGAAATTAAATTTTGCTAAAATTCAGATTTAAAAATTTATACCAAAATACGATAATTTTATGATTCGATTTTTTTTTTCAAAAGAAAGCTTACGGAATCGACTTCGGTCTCGATTCCTCACGCATTTAACAAAGAGCTGTTTAGAAAAGTTTAGAAAGAGAAGGCTTTCCTTCCCTCCGTTGTGTTAACAAATATATATTAACGTTCCTGATGAGTGCAGACCATTCATATAAACCACCAGATAATCTCTAAAGTGTATAGCGAGATTTGGCTTTGAATAGGCCATGTCCATAGTAACCTACTAACACTTGACTAACATAGAAAAATTAACCCCCCAACAAATATCTTTTAAAACAATTCGAACGTTCAAAAAAATATAGATGAGATCATTCCGCATGTAAGTCTGATCGAAGCGCAAAAAAGAGGCAGCCTTTAATGGATCATGATCTAAAATTTGCTTCAAATTTCAATAATCTTTTCTATTTTTTGTCAGTTTAGGTGGAACTAAATGATTTCCAAATTCAGCCATGTCAAGTTTCTCAAAATAGCAAGTTTTAATGTGACTTCCTTCCAGCAAGCTACACATTACGATCAAGTCAATACATAAAAAATTTTCAATTCCCGCCGATGTGCATCATAATCAAGCGATATTGCAAAAATTTACTAGGAACTATTCCTCTATAGTATTCTTGTTAATTATTAGTACAATTTATTTATTGTCAGATTAAAGCAGGATGAGTACTAGTCGCTTAATTTAAAAGGTGGCTGCAACTATCAAACTTAACCATATACCTACCGCTATGTCCCAAACATTTATCATCTAAGCTCAGATGTCATTTTTCAAAGCCGCATTAAAATCGCTTAAGAAACAATAAAATTAATGATCGGTTTACAAGCAAATTCAACATGTTACGAAAGTTTCAGGAAATTCACTCAATATGTGAGAGTTTTAAGAAATTCGCCAATTAATTTTCCAACCATTATTCAATTATTGTGTATTAAGTTTATCATGTAAATATTTAGTTAAGGGACTTTATTGATATTTATGCGGCTGCCTTGCTCACGTTACATGTATGTATACATTTTTCTCAAAAATCCAAATATTTGTTCAATATTAATTCCCTAAAAATGTAGAGTGGAAAAAATTTTTTTTCTACTAAAGCGTAACTCTTGATTTGTTTGTACTGTCTTTTAATCAAAGAATTTCTTTCTCAACAAGATCGAAATTCCGTTTCTTCGTCTATTTAGTTAGCGTTTCAACAACAAAACCACCCTTAAAATAATCTATATTAATAAAGCAAAAAAAGTCGAAACAAAAAACACATTAGATGCAAGAATAGAAAGACACAAGATTTTCCAAACGACAAACACATGGCTGAGCGAACAACAAATAGAATTTCTTCGAAAACGTGCCATTGAATGTGAGTTACATAATTTTAAAAGTATTACCAAAAGAAACTTTTATCCTTTAATTGAAGATTTTTAATAAAGTATATATTTAATAATTTTAATTACAATATGCGAATAACTTACCTTGACATACCACCACCAGAACCACTGCCACCGCCACCACCGCCAGTGGGGCGATTTTTGCGTTTATTATTGTTGTTCATTATCTCTGTTTAGTTCTTTAGCAATCTGCTGCACACACCAATACCTTTTTCTTAAGTTTTTTCGCTTAATAAATTTCGTTTCTGGTTTTTGCCAAAATTAATAGAAAATTTTCACTAGTTTTACTCGAAACAATTTCTTCTTTTTTTTTCCTAAAAAATCGTAGCTTTTATAATGCTTCCGTCTTCTTGGCAAAATGGATCTGAGAATTAGTTTTTTTCTTTTTTGTATTATCCTTATGCGGAATTTCACGCTGTATGCTCGATTTATTTGTTTATTCAAAGCTCTCGCTTGCCTGCTTGTTTTCTGTCCATGCAAATTTCTTGATTTTCGTTTTCTTTGTTTTTCTTGCTCGCTCTGCTCGCCTGTTCAAGATGGACTAATTTATCTCTTGTGTGTGTGACTGTCTGCTTTTCCTTTCTCTGTCTAGCTTTGCGTGCTCGTACGTTTATATGTATGTGTCCGTATGTGTACCTGGATCTAAGTGTTTCAATCTGTGTATAGTGTTGTATTCTTTGCTTTTCGGTTTTATTTCGCTGTAAAATTTTCACGTTTTTCTCTCTTCTGCTTGCTTCCTTCCTTTTTGTTACTGTTTCTCTTTAGATATCTTTGCCAAAATGCTGTTCAGCCCGCTGCTACGGTCTCACAGCACTGCACTTTTTTTCCCACAAAATTCTTTACTTAACTTTCGCCACGTAATTTTTCACGCTTATACTTTTAAGTTGCTGCTTCGTTTGGTTTACTATTATTGCTGTATGTATGTATGCAGCTTGTAAAGTTACTCGTTTACTTTAATGTTTATTTTATCGATTTTCTAACAATTAGTTTTTTAACAAATTTTAATTGCTATTTAACTTTTACTTCACAAATCTACATATGCATGACAATCAATGATGCCAGATCGGTAATATTCTAATCAATTAAACGGTAGGGTTGCCTTCATTTGAAATATTTCATCAGTAAAAATTTCCATCTATTAAAATAACCTGTACATGTTAATATCTCAAAGCATCTAAAGCAAGAAATCGTTCTTATGTATTTGTTGTGAAAGTAATTCAAAGCAAAAAGGTAGTTATATCATAAGATGTAATCAATTACAACAAACAAATTCTAAGCAATCCTCATATGTAACTCTTTATTTTATGAAAGCACCTAGTTACCAGATTTATGCGATGTAAATTTTTTAGATATGCTATAAGAGAAGCGAGAATAACAATTTTTAAGAAAATAAATATATATTGTTTTGAATCCATAATTTCCATCCATTTTCCATCCAGTTTTCATCATAATAATTTTATATGTACATTATTGCAGTACATATTAAACTAAATTATAAGCATGTAATCTAAATTGTAAGTTTAACGTAACAATCATATTAGTTTTAACTTAAGTCGAATACTTTGATACAAATGCTTTTTGTTATCTTTTAAAACGTTGTTATAAATTAAAAAGTATATGTTATGTACATACACCATTTTGCTTCTTTTTTTTTTTATATTCAGTGGACATGTACAGATAGTCGCTCGATGTTCAGCGTTACCTTTGTTTTGATCCTCCTCAATGAACATTTTCAGACTTTAAAAACCTGGCGTGTGAAAGTTATCTTTTGGTTTCAATAGGTGACTACACATAAGTAGTGTTATATTCGCTTTAAAAGCTAAAAAAAAAAAAATACAACGAATTCCATTCCAAGGCGAGTAACATTGTGGAAAAATTCATTGGAGTGTATAAAGGTATTACAATATTTAATATTTCGAAAATCGAAGTACAGTTTTTGAACATATCTCTAGATTGCTCGCGTATTCTACAGGAGAAACGATAGAGCTACTACATCCCAAAGAAGCTGGGAAGAATCGTGTTTGTACGGCGCTGTACAACATTTGCGTCCAGTAAAAGGTGAGAGAAAACCATTTGCATACCCCAGCACTCCAGGCGCCCTATGAAGATCATGTTGTTTGCGTGGAGTCACCATAATTGAATTTGACTCGGTGTCTGAATCTGAGTAATTTTGCAATTGAATTCACTTGTTTAAAGTCTTGGCAAATTTGTTCTGTTTGTACAGAAAGCCGTTAGTTGCGTTTTTCTTTTCTTCTGTTTCTTTTACACCGTCTATAAAAAAAGTGCTAGTGGGGTAAACGGAGAAAGCACAGAGTTGCTTTCAATAAATAAGAAAAATGGTAAAAAAAAATTCACCAATTTTTGCACGAATTATGATTTGAATAGGTTCTACAAACTCCTAATTACCGCACCTTGCATGAGTTATGATTGGATGCAAAATTTCAGTAAAAGCCGGTACTTTTAAATTGCAACTAAGAATATAAATTGATAAAGGAACTCATGGATGAAAACGAGGGTCCCGTCACCAAAAGTATTCATTTAACTGCTGCCTTAATTCTGCGAAATTTAGTTACATACATAACGACTGCTAAACGCAGCGTACGACGTTATGAATCGCATTTGGCTAGCGTTGCTCTGAGTAATGCAGAGTCAAGCGGAGCCATATCGAATATTTTTGCTGAATTGAATAACTAACTGAAGGCAATCTTTTATTTGATTTGTTTCTACGTTATAGACATATTAGAATTAAGCTTAAAAGTGTTTTTATTTTCATTAAATCCTTTTTATTAGATTTACCAAAACTATATCGATTTTCTTGCGAACGATGAATGATCGAAATTCTTTTCGTTTTGGAAATTTTACATAGCATAGGATACAACCAATGGTATCTTAAGTTTAAAGAGATGAAATTTTAAAATAAATCGATACTAGTATATCTAGAATATCTTGTTGTTCATTACAGTTTATTAAGTTGATCGTGCTTTATAAATAATTCGCATAAGGTCGCGTAATGTCACTTGAAGGACTGCTGTCACTTGATGAACCTTTTGTCCGAAATGCCTGCAAATGCGAATAATTCGATGGCATTAGGGATGGTAATTGTCACATATCAGGGATGATACTTGTTCATATCAGGGATGATACTTGTTCATATGAATTCTTAAACAATTTATTATATATGTTTATTTGTATTTGTGGTGTTTTTCGCGGTCATACTGTCCTGCAAAACCGCCTTATATGTGTCGCAGGCGCTATAAAATGCCTCATACACTTGAGGCTTTCCGAACTTGGGTGCTAGGTATTCGTATGCTGTGATGACAACGTCCCTCAAGTCATTTTCATCTGCGATTCGCTTGGTGAGGTCGTTCAGGCATGCTTCACAACACAGCTGCTCACGTATATACTGCGCTATACCGTAGCCCGTGAGCAGCCAGATGTAATCCTCCTCATTTTTGCTCGCCTCTGTGTATTTTAAATTTTCCTCGATGAGGTATCCATGTCCATCGGAGCGGGTGATAGGATAGGCGCTGATTACCATGTTGAACGCCGTCAACATGCTGCGTACTCCAAACACGAGTATCGTCCGGTACTCCTCCGTCTTCGCTAATTTACCGTTTAAAACGTACCCGCACCCATAAAGCCTATCCTCTGCACTCGAATACACCGATCTTTAGTCGGTGAACACTTCATCGAAGTGTAACTGTACAATTTTGTCATGAGCATTTAATTTGCTCACAACCTCACGCAGTGCACCAACGTTCGGCACCACTCTGTCAGCTTCCTCATCTGCGTTTACGAAGGGTTCAAGGCGTCGAGCCTTCATCCTCCGTGCTGCCTCGGCCGACATTGTCAGTCCCTCGTTGTATACATTGTCGATGTCTCTCTCCCTCCGTTTTTCCGTTTGTTTTCTTTCTCTTTGTTCTGGCAATTTTTCTAACTCCCGGAAAAACTTGTTGTTGTCCAATAAGTTCGTTCCCTCAAACCCTAACAAATCTTCTTCCACCGCCACCTCTTCCAAACCTTTTTCCACCGGCACTTCTCCTAAATCTACTACCGGCACTTCCCCGCGCGATAGCATTTGTGAAGTCATCTTGTCCACTGCGTTCGTCAGTCTTAATTTGTGCGCGTACCACGCATACATGCACAAATTCGCGTAAGCTTTCCCCTCCGAGTTGTCCAATCTCCTTAGGCTCGTTCTAATTCTTGTGCGTTTCTCCCTCACATCTTCTACTGTTATAAGTCTACCCGTTCTTTTTGTCAGTTCGTCAGCTAAGCTCCCACCAAGTATCCTCCAGTTAATCAAACCCTGTTCCATACCCCACAATTCTGGATAACTCTGTAAGAGTTCACTTAAAAGTGTGTCGGGTATCACAACCATTTTATAATAATAATATATCTAACAATATAAAAAAAAGAAAAATATTTTTTTAAATTAATTGAAAATAGCCGACCATGAATGCCTTGATGGGTCACTTAAAAAATCAACGCAATAAAAAAAGTTAAATGTCCTTTAAAATTTTTAAAGTTTTCCGCAACGATAAAGTGAATAGATTTAAAAAACGTTCTACATATGTCAGTAAACGAGAAAGAAATGAATAAAATAACCCATCTTCACTTCTCTGATGCGTCCAAGAATATTTTATGTATACCATGCAAAAGAAGCAAAAAATCGTATTCTCTATTTTTATACCTACCACTGCAATCGAGCAGCGGCTTATATACGCTTAGATGAGAACGAGCTAGCGGTAGTTGATTGTAAATTAGCGTTGGTATACAATTCCAATTACGGAAAGGCTTGCGGTAAACTTGTGATAGCCTACTCAAATTTACGAAGAAGCCCAACAGGCTTATTCCAAAGCTATTGAACTAGAACCAGACAATCAAGATTATCGCAATAATCTAGAAGTGGCTCGTAATGCGCGGAATCATGCCCAAAACAATTTTAAACGTAAATTTTCACTTATTCAAATAGAGTTATTTATATATTTTTAAAATAAATTTAGAAAAACAAAGAATATCAGAAGAACTACTTATTTATATATATTTTTGTTTGCTTTGCAATTTAACAGAGGCCAGCTAGGTTGTTTTGCCGATGGCATTGCAATTTAACAGACGTGAGCCAGCTTTGCTTTGCAGTTTAAGAGAGGCCAGCTAGGTTGTTTCGCCGACCGCGTTGCCACTTTTTTTTTCTTATATATTACAAGCAACTCTGCGATATCTTCATTCTCCGATAAAAAAAAAATCGATTAAAATCGATTAAATAAATAAATGAAAAAATAATAAAAATACGAAAATATAAATATAAAGTTTGGGGGATGATACTTTTGTGCTTCATACTTTTGGTAAATGAAAAACCTTTAACTGTTCTCCTGAGCCTGCTTTAGCCTTTTTTGCATTTTGGGCGTGTCTGTGAACAGATTGTGATTGACTGGAATCTCTTTTATGCAAAATTGCGCTATCGAAAATAAACGTTGTGTTTTCTTAAGCAAGCTACAATGAATGAAAAACAAATTTTCTTTTATTGCTATGAAGACTTAGTTTACCGACCATTAGAAAGAAATGGAAAGTAACAAACGCCATTGTAATGCACAAGTGCAAATTCAGACTCGCTCATTTAATTTGTCTCATTGTTATTGTGTTTTCATTGTACGAATTCAAACTTTCTCTTTTCAGCGCGTTATCACATTGAGACATCAAATAATTGGATTAGTTAATATTTTCAACTGAGCATTCAATCGCGACTGATCATTTTGCTTGTTATATGCTGTAATATCTCCAAATTCTTCGATAAGTCGTACCATAACTTCAGCATCAGTTTGACCTAAGAGCCGCTATCATCGCCCGAAGAATGAGGTGAGCAAGTTAGAGGACAGCTGGCACAAAACTTATAAACATAATCTTAAATATAAAATAAAATTAAACTTGTAACTCACACAAAAATTTACATAAAAATTAAATAAACACTGAAAATAAGACTTCTTATATACTTTTAAATACTTTTTGCTCGTTCATATATTAGAAAAAAGGATTTGGCAGGAATGGAAGAAAAAATTTAATATAATTATATAACTGTTAACATTATATATAACATTTAATTAATATTTTCTGCAATAAAACATCTAAAAATTTAAACACAGGATCTAACTTTATTGCCTTTTTCAATTATCAAATTCTACATCGTTCTCTCTTCCTTTCATTGTCATGCTCTTTCTTCTCTCTTCCTCTATTCAGCAAATCATCAACCGTAAATTCGCTGAGTTTGTTTATAGAAAACAAATAAACGTCAATTTGGCTCTCATTTTTTGCGGCTCTCTCAGTTATTAATGTATTGTAATAGAAAATTTGTGTGGAAGTAATGGAAAGCTGGCTGCTTCTTGGCGATAATCAATTGCCTGCTAAAAAAACGATAATCACGGCGATAAACGCCTGCATACATGATTATCCACCTGAATGCGACGGGGAAAGGTAACTTGCAGCTACATGATTATAAACAAAACGAAGAAGACGGAGGAACAAGTCGAAATATTAATGATAAATTTTAAAGCAAAAATACCATTTATCAAATTTTATTTTTACATTGTCTTATTTTAAATCTCTTTTATATTTTATGATTTGAAAGGTGATTTATACAAAATATTATCTTTTTATATTCTTACGATTACTCTTTAAAGCTTATATCGTTTATCATCTGTGGCACAAGGTATGTCGTTTGTGTAATTTTATTCTTAAACTTGTAACAAATATATTATAATCAGAAGTTTTCGACTGTTTAAGACTTTTTACAAGTGTTCTTAGATTGATATATATAAGTTTGTATGAATATATGCAACACCCAAAACTACGTGAGATAGATTCGCTTTTTATTACACCGATCGATTCAGAACAAATATTCTAAACGTGTCCGTTTGTCTTGTATATTTTCTTGTATTGTATAATGTATAATGTAAGTAATTGCGTAATGCACTCGTTGCAAATTGATAAAATTTGTCTCTTGGCGCAGATTTTAGAACCTTATGTCTTCTGTCTCAAATCTGTAAGAACTGAAGTAAAATCTTCAACTTAAGCTTGAAGTTATCTATTAATCACTTCAAAGTCTTACAATTAGAAGATAGGTATTTCAATAAAAGGGAATATAAGATGAACATGATTCCTTTATTTTGAATTATATTTATTTATACAACATAACAATATTGTGAAGCTTTTGGTTGCCCGTAAAAATAAACAAATTAAATAAACAAATGGTTTTGAATGCGACATTATCTAAAGAGGACATACTTTTACATTTGCAATGCGTTCGAAGAAAACCCGTTTAAATAAAAATTTCATTCTCTACATCGTTCTTATCAATCTGAAGTAAGAAGTTGACAGACAGACGCTTAATTGACATGTTATACAATGCAAGTTGATTTTTATTTAGAACAAAAAAATACATATAAGTACATATATATAGTTCATTCAAATTTGCTAAATTTGGATCACATCATACGATATTTTGGCCATTCTCCGATATGTGGGATTTCATGAAAAGTATGCCTTTGCATAAAAATAAGGTGTACTTTTTGAATTATTATCAGAACGGGCGAATAATTATATGAAGGAATTGATCTAGGGTGTTTAATGGTCAGCCTTGCCCGACTACAATTTTCTCACTCGCTTGTACATCAGTTAATTGTGGGTGAAATCCCAGCTGAATTTATTTTAGGAGGTATTTACATATGAAAGATGTAGCCTTCACTTTCGCTTTCGCCAGCTAACTTTCCGCTATTTTCACCCATAACAGTGGGGCAAAATTTACAGGGAAGAGAATATTATTAAAGATTGCGGTGGTAATTGTGCGTCCGATTGCGTCCGTAATGAAAATTTCAAAGGTCGCAGAATATGCATATTGAGAGTGAGGTAGATGACTATGACCAAATCGATTGCTTAATTTAGGTCAACTAAGAAGGCTTTTAATGAAAAACGTAGCTTTCGTTCACGTCAACGAGTGATCCATAACACCTTATCTTATAAAATTTTCGATGCGTATTGTGAAACGTTAGGGAAAATCTCTAGTAAAATTATCTTTTTAATGGATGTTACTAACCATCGTAAATTCAAACTCAAGTCACGGTCGGCAACAGTGACGATTGCGACTTTTATTACAATTTGATAAAAGAAAGGCAACTTGTTGTTGTAAAAAAAAAAAAGGAAGCAAAACTTTAAAAAGTTATAAAAATATAAAAATATTCTATTGGTGTTGATATGAATCTTGAATATCCGTCGTATAAATTTAAATTACAAGGACTGATAGTAACGCTATAGATTTGAAAAAAAAAATTGGAAAAGTTTTCTTGAGGAGATGCAATACTTGAATAAAAATGAATTGTTTCCTTCATACGTTTGTCGACACTGTCCTATGTATTCATTAGTGTCAACTAGAAATTCCGAACCTAACTAAGGCACAATATACTGCTTTTCCTTGCACTCGTTTGCCATTTCAGTTACAATATTCGCTTTCCTTTACTTCTGACCACTTTTAGCTGAGAAATCAGGGATATATTCTACCAGGAATAATACCAGGAAGAATAACAGAATACACAAATAAAAGAGCTCTGCAGGACCTTCTGGGCAATCAAAAAATCGGCTAAGTATTTAAACGTAATATTTGTCTAAAGTGCCAAGCTTTGTTTAAATAAAGTCCTAGTAAAGAATGCACATAACAGGTGTTTGCGTATATTTTGGTGAGCGACATCTATTGCGGTAAAAAGCGGTAAAGTAATGCAAATTATCAATGTACACAATGATTAAATTCGGTGATTTTAAACTTCATCTGATATTAATGAGTTCTTCAGGTGCATACAGACACTAATCGTAGAAAGCTCAAAATTACGTTTCCGACATTTATTACTGTTGCTGTTCGATATAAAGAAATCTGTTGCCAAAGTCATTTTGATGTCAAGAGCAAAGAACGGCCTGAAGGAGCAAACAAAGTTCGAAGACAGCGAACTCCAACACTTAGTGGACGTAAACCTAGACCAAACTGTCAAAGAACTTTCGACCAGCTTAACAGTGGAAAAGACCTAAAAGAAGAGCAAATGATCTGAAAATGATCGTTCGAATCGCTTCAGCATTGCTTGTCAGGCAGAAAAAAGAGGAGTTTTCTGTGGCGCGTTCTGACTGGCGATTAAAGGTGGATCTACTACGACAATCCCAAGGGCAAAAAGTCATGGCTTTGTTCAGGAAAACCATCCTCATCGACACTGAAGCGGAATATTCATGGCCATAACGTTTTGCTGTGCAAATTATGGGACCAGTAAGGTGTAGTGTATTACGAATTGCTAAAAACGAATGAGAATTTTACTGCCGATCTCTGCTGACATCAATTGAACAAAATGAACGGTGGATTGTTGTAAAAAAGACCAGCACCAGCAGTTAGCAGACGCAAAATCATCTGCTCGGCTACCGTTTGCAGGACTTGTCAGGGATGCACTGTTGCAGCCCATTGTTGTTGACATAGCGGCTTCTGATTAGCATTTGTTCGGCGCGGCAGGGCTTGGCTGCTGAAGAAATGCGAACATGTGAAGAAATGTGTCGATGATTGGATCAGTGCCAAACCAATACCGTTCTTTCCACACGGCATCACTAAGTTGCCAGAAAGACAGGGAAAAGTGGTAGAAAATGGTGGCAAATATTTTGCTCAATATATGCTTTTTTCAAGTGAAAACCTGGAAGCATCGACAGAGAAATAAGTTGGAACGTATTCTTTTCCATTTTCCTCCCATTACATCTTGTACCTTTTATTTAGGGAGAAGGATGACTTGCGTCTTTAAAAGTGATTTTGCGACTAAAAGAGCTTCACTTCAGAAACATCACAGGTCTGTAGGCGCACCTGTGGACACTAAACATATACAAAAACTTGACAAGAACTGAATATTTTGTAACCATATTTTATCGAAGCAACTTCCATTCCTGAAGTGATTCGCATTGTCTCCATTTTTCCTCTAACGTAGCTCTTGTGTCGAACGTATTGTGACAGTTTGCGGCCTCAGGAACATCTTTGATGTGAATTTAATCTATACGTACGTATGTGATTGTTTAATTTTTTTCGTTTTTTTTTTATCTTCTTCTCATATTAGATATCTTAACTGTCATTAGAGTTATCTTATATCTCGTATCAGAACTAGCTCTTCTTTCTTATTATGTGAATTTTCTAGCAGTTTTTTTTTAAATCGCTTCGGGTAAAGAACATTTAACTAAAATTGTTAATTTTTTTAATTAACATTAATTTTGCGTCTTTTAAGAAAATAAGAAAAAAAAAAATTAATTAAATGAAAAATTCAAAAAATTTTATATTTGAAGGTAGGTGGCGCAAGAGTTTCTGTAAAAAACAAGGGAACAACATGGCACATCACTAAATACCCTACACCATCCTCCAGTTATTCATATAATGAACTTTTAAAATAAAATGTTACATGAGAAGTGGTTGGAAGAGCAGCGCGATCCGAATTATTTTTAATAGCGTTTCCTCTTGGCTCAAAACATGTCGCTGTACCAAATTGGACAGACGGACAGACCAGCTTAGAGAATGATTCTGAAACGATCGATATAATAAAAGATGATCTTATCTTAAGTCTTTCTGGATATTATATACTTACACACAAACTTAATATAATCTTGTCGAAAGGAATCAAAAGTTTTTCTTTTACGCTAATCTTAGCCGTGACAATATGACAAAATCAAAATAATAAGTGCAATGGTTCCATGAAAGTGGCACAGGGTGTGCGATAAGTGGAGGCGATAATGGCACAACGAACAAATAGATGCCTACACGGACTAACGGGCCTATGATCAACTTAGGATAACTTGCGAACGGAAAGAATATGCGACACCTCAACGGACAGACATAAAGTGAAACAGCTCGAGTTCGTTTGTGTATAATATTATTATTTTTTTTTCTTCTTGTCGTGTCAGCATATTAAATTTAAGGCATTCTCTGCTCATTTACTAATACATGTAACGTCGTAAGTGTGCATTAAATCGCGAGTAGAGAAAGCATGTTGTGATTTTTTTTGTTCTCTCTTTTACTGAAGTTAGTAATCATACTTACTCAGCCTGGGCAAATCGGTTTAATAGTTTCCGTCGACATTTCGTTGAATATAAGATCACGCGATATATTTATAGATACATATTACATCCTCTCCTTGTATTGTCGATGAACATCTTTGCTCTGTTAAAATTAATTTCAATATTTTTTCAAAGATCTATCAACCAAGTAACTGTGTACGATGAGTGTACTTGTCATGAAAGAAGAACAAAATATTTGGTTGCGACGAGTATGTAGGTCATGATCCGTCCGTCCCTCCTTCTCGAATTATCTCACAAAATCTTATCATTATGAATGTATATTTGCCATAATAATGTAGTTTAGGAAATATTTTTGTCACACACACGCACACACTCTGTTAAGCCATTTCATTACCACTTAATTTCATAATACACATACACTGTGTACGACGAGTATACTCGTCATCGCTGAATTTTTACGAGGCAAATGAAATGCGCCTATTCGACACAGTTGACTATGTCCGGGGTAGTCGCGTGGCTGAAAGTTAGCTTTTGCTTTTGTATTCATCCGTTTTTATCAAGTAGCTTCTGGTTAACCTTCTTAAGGACAATCGTAAAATTGGGGTCGTAAAGTTTCTGCCTGTGATTGGAGATATATAGGAATTCGATGCGGTTTTGTGCATCGATGAAACAACGTACATAGGTTTTTCATTGTATCAATTAAAATATCATCTACTCGCACTCCGGTCTTATGGTGGAAGCTTTGGCCAAAGCGAAAAAACTATGGGACTTGATCGTCCCACACTTCTAGTTGGCGTAAAAAAAGTCCATTTTGACCATAAACTGAAAACGTATATCGTTAGTAAAATAATGAGATTAAGTTAAGATTTTTTAAAGCTTTTTCTCAGCGAACATATCTCGCTTGTGCTTGTGTTAAAATTAATTCATTTGAATTGTTTATCGAGTCTTTAATTTATCAGACAAAATGTGGACAATAACGGCAACAATTGCATTTATGTTTGTCTCACTCTTATTCTATATGAGATAATAATGTAATTTCTCAGGAAATATCTCAGTTTTCAATAGAATTATATTTAATTCTAATTGAACAGCAAACACTATCGCCAAAGTTGAGTACAAGCATTAAAAAGCAGACACTTTGCACATTTTGCAAACAGTAAGTCAGAAAAATGGTCATTAAACGCGCTTTGGAATTCACAAAAATCAAAACTAAGAAAATATTCAAAATATCGAATGAAAACAACGCGAATAATAAAAATCTACAGAAAGTGGAAACTTTTCGCAAAAGTATTTTTTAATCAAAATTGATTTTTTTTTTTATATTATCAGGTGTTTGCAAAAATTTTGATCACTTTTTCATTTGAAAAAGACATTTATTGTGAACAATTGGTACAATAGTTTCCATCATTTTCTACAACATTTTGCAATATTTTTGGCGACATGACGACATAGCGATATCATGTCAAAGAACTTACATTGATTTGGCAGCGATCTTCTTGAACTTTGCGGAGCCGCCTGCTAATCAAATCACGCTGCACCGATCTGCACAAGTGCTAAACAGAAGGCGCCATGTCTGACGAGTACGCTGACTGTGGCAGAACTTCCCATCCGAGCAGCAACAGTGTGTATTGGGCAACTCTTGCAAAAAGTGGCCCAAAAATGGCATTTTCAGTTAATTCGTGTCGTCACTTTTAAACCGTTGAACCCGACACCGACATTGTGAATACGATGGAGTAGCATCACCATAAACTTCCGAATGTGCTTGGGGCGCTTTGGCAGCAGATTTCTGCAATTAAACAACAAATGTCATGAATTTGGTAGAGGAAGAATTTTGAGGCCCCCAGCATACGCTGAGTAAATCAGTAATATTCAAGGGAAAACTATTATTTGATGTAGGGGTAGGTTAAAACCATCGAATACAGTCGTCATGTGCACTGATATTTCCTATTTCTTCATCATTTTTACCTGTACAAGTTGTTGATCAATATTTTTGCAAACACCTAATATTACATTTTTAAAAAGTTGAGGTTATAGTGAAAGAGAAAAAAACTATTAATTTCTTTATTAGATGATGAGGCGTTGCCTATGAAAAATTCGCATTATTTTGACGACGATCAAGTGGATCTTAAGTCAAAATACGAAAAACCTGAACAACCCAACTGGTTATTTAGACGCATCTACATATTAACCTGGATTAGACATTATGACCGGGAAAAGGCCATATCTGATTTAATAGCCGGCATTACTTTGGGTTTGACTATAATACCTCAAAGTATAGCTTACGCTGCTTTGGCTGGACGCAGTTCGGAATACGGTCTCTACACAGCTTTCATAGGTAACCGATGTGTGCCTCTCATTAAAAATGTAATTCTTTATTCACCGATAAGTGATTGCATTTCAGGTTCCATCATTTATGTATTTTTTGGTACCATTCCGCAAGTTTCAATCGGTCCCACCAGCTTAATGTCCCTTATGGTTCTCCAGTATTGCTATGAGAAGCCAATTGAAATTGTTATTGTTTTGGCATTTCTAGCCGGTTGCGTAGAGTTACTAATGGGCGTTTTCCAATTAGGTAACGGGTATTTTCCAATGTAAAAAAAAAATGTGTTTGCATCATCGGTTTTCGAAATGCGTTTTTCTTGCAGGTTTCATAGTCAGTTTTATACCTTCAGCGGTAAATAAAGCTTTTACTACCGGCACTTCCATAATCGTAGCTTTATGTCAAATTAAGAACCTATTGGGTGTTAAGCTAAAGGGTATACCTACACCGAGAGCTTTCTTCGAAAACATTAATGTTGCAGATGCAACTGTCGGTATAACATGTTTCGTAATTTTATTGGCTCTAAGGGTAAGCGTAAAGTTCAGAGATTCTCATCTGACTAGATATTGATAAATTTCAATAAAAATGTTATTTTTTTTTCAATTTAAAAATCTAGCAATTGTCGAGTGTAAAATTCAAAGAAGAGAGCCCGGCTGCAAGACGTTTGAAAAAACTTTTATGGTATATTAGCATTTCTCGGAATGCTTTAGTTGTATTCACTTGCGGAATGATAGCTTACTTTTGGATTCAAAAGAGCTCTTTTGAAGCTATACCTATCACTTTGTCTTCGAAAGTTGACTCCGGGATACCGACAATAAAGCTTCCACCGTTCGCTTTTATTCACGATAACAGAACGTATGTCTTCTCGGATATATGCCGTGAACTGGGCAGCGGTATTCTTGTCGTTCCTATAGTGGCGGTCTTGGCGAATGTTGCAATTGCTAAAGCTTTCGGTGAGTTACATACTTTCCTTATTTATCTTTTATTGATTTTTCTTTGTCTTTCTCGTTTAGTCAAAGATGGAATATTGGATGCATCACAAGAAATGCTTACTTTGGGTATTTGCAATGTGGCAGGTTCGTTTTTCAGTGCCATGCCTACTTGTGGGGCTTTTACACGATCGGCCGTCAGTCAAGCCAGTGGAGTTCGAACGCCAATGGCTGGTATATACACGGGTAAGCTATATTTGTAATAGGAATAAGGATAGGAATTTCAATTAAAAAGAATTAGTGGCACGATATCATAACTGATATCATATGAATATATTTACATTCAGTTCTTTGCTTCTTTCAAGCAAAGGAAAAATCTTAAAGCGATAGCATTATTCAGCCTTACTTGCTAGCTTAAGTCTGACGCGTTCAATGTTTCAGAGATTACTTCGCTTCCGGTTGGAAGCTTAGATATTATACGGACCTGTCTTTTTCTTTTCTTTCTTTTTTTTTGTCTCTCATCATTTACTCCGAAAGACAATGTTACTGCAAACTTTGGAACGATGGGGGCAATTATCTTAGCATGAAGATTTTTGCCTCAAGTCGAGCTCTTCAAGTTCGTCGTTAGTAGCAAAACGTATCCTCTTCAGTGTATTGAAAAAGTTGTGCGCACGCCTTTTTAAAAATTAAACATCGGATTTGTGATCTAGAGTCCGTTGAAACGAAAAGATCTTTTCGTAAGTCCAAGTTTGAATTCAATCTCTTTGAGACAAACCCCAAAATCGGAATTTCGACTGTTTAGCTTTCGAAAGAACTTCAGTTCACTTTCATGTATTTCAAAATCTTGTGAAACTTTAACTTCAACTAACGGCGAACAGCAAAGAGATCATAAGCCTTATACAGTAATTGTTAAGAATAGGGAGTAAAAAAAGCTTAATAAAAAATTTCACACTTGTCCGTATCCAAAGTGTTTTCCTATTTGCAAGCTCCAAACCTACTTTATTGTGGCAGATGTTAAGGCTCAGGATGTTAGGATCAAAGATTCTCTACACATTATTTCTCCACCATCGTCAAGCTTAAGTAGTAAATTTTAAAGGATCACTTTTACAGTCAATAACATTTTTCGGCTTCGCAATTATTCCATCACTTGGAGGGTTAGGCTTTCACGGTAATGCACTCATAATCCAAACTTCCAAATCTTCTGTATTGTGGCAGATGTTACGGCTCAAAATCAAAGATTCTCTACACATTGACTCTCCTTCAGTTTAGAACAACACTACATCTTTTGGGGGTTAAACCTTTATGCTCGTGCACTTTGAGACATCTGCCCCTATCTACTGTCTGGCAAAAGTATATTATTTTAAACATTCAATGGTATTTATTTCAGGGATCATTGTTCTCTCAGCGCTTTCGATATTAACTCCATATTTCCAGTATATACCAAAATCTTCGTTGTCTGCGGTTCTAATAGCTGCTGTCATTTTTATGGTATGTCTACAATCATTCAGAAAAGAGAAATCGTTTTAATTATATCGAATTTAAAACAGGTCGATTTCAAGCCCTTGACCGAGCTATGGAAGACAAATAAAAAGGATTTCATAAGTTGGCTGGGTTGTGTGATAGTCTGTTTGGCGGCCGGTGTTGAAATGGGTTTATTGTATGGCATCATTTTGAATATGATCTTCGTCCTGCTGAGACTGGGTAAACCCAAATTGGAAGTCAACTTAAAGAAGGTAAGTCCTGTCAAATAATGAGACCTGAATGAGTGACTGAATTGAACTTTTTCACTTTCAAACTTCAATAGTCTGATAATTTAATTTATGTGCATATTAAACCAATGTCGGACATCTATTATACGGGCGTTGAACCAATACGTACTGAGATAAGATCAGCTTGCGTTTTATATCGAAATGATTTTCCGATCGTTTTGGATTGCTCGCGTTTTATGTTATTTGATACGACTTTCTTGGAAATGTTAAACGCCGTAGCCAAGGATTTACGTGAAAATAATGTTTTACTGATTTTACAATTTTTCCCCGATAAACATAAAGAATTTTTAAATGAAAACTCAAATATACGATTTGCAAATGATCGCACACTCAGTGAACTAATTGTAAAGACATAGAGCAGATTTTCATTTTTCAACATTCAGTTACAAAAGTCTCTTAATATATTTTCCCCCAAACACCGTACTATCGCTTAGTCGTTACGATTCGTTTATGTGCATTTTTGTTGTTGTTTTTTTTTTTAGTTAAAATTTGTGTAAGAATCTCTTTTATAGCTTTTTTTTTAGATTTTACGTTTTTTATATACAAAAGTGTGCGCATGCATAGAGTAGATCGCCTGTAGATAAACGAATACGTAATTATTTTTATTTATTTATTTGTTTGCTTTATTATGAAAAATTATTTTCGCGTTTATCTCCGCTTTCCTTTAACTCAATCATAATGACATTGAAACAGACGTTGTTGCGCGCACGCACGCGCGCTATTATTTGGTCGTCATCATTAATTTTTATTACCACTGTAGAGTATATTAAAAAATTAAAAACAAAAGCAAATGTTTATCACGTACAGAACTCCATAATTAAGTATAGTTTTTATCAACTTGAATAACGGAAAAATCTGATAACGATACCTAACTATCCATCGGTATATACCTGAGTGTATAACAGATCGTTCAATTAGTTCGTAGTATGACAGACACAGGTAGAACGACTGTCGGCGAATCCAGGAACGGGGTTTCGAAAGTACGAATCTTTAAAAAATGAAATGAGTATTTGAGCGATGTGCTAAGTCCCTCTACTAAGGATATGCAATATTTTGATATAAGTTATTATACATGTTAAGTAGAAGTCGGGTTCTTAAAGTGCATTCAGTAGCTCTTCAGTAGCTTGCGAAGGGTAAGGAACCCTTTATGCCATGTTTAAATAAAATACTTATTATCACTCACTCACTTGGAATTGGGGCTTTTTTCCTTAACATACCGTGAGTCTAAAAATACTTAAAAAAACTTTTTAAATAAATTTCCAAACGCGTGAAATAAATTTTTGTATAACAACTCCTTGAGTGTGCCATTGCCTTTACTTCAGTCCTTAAGCGATTAACTTCAATTATAAAACACGCAGTGTTATAGCTGGGTCAAGCTGGGGATAGAGAGGGTGTCTTTCACCTAAATAAGTCAATTAAAGAAAAATCGTACCATTTTCACCACACACTCACTTACTTCATATTACAAGGTAAAATTGCTCTCTAGCTAGAGTTTACGCTTCTATTCGACGTCTTTTCAGCTTAAGGTCGCACCAATGAATTGCATAGAATAGGTTCTATTTACAATTCTTAGAAGATCTATTTCCAAATTACGCACATATGGAATCGGTCTTGTCCGTTTGAATGTGACGTGACGTTTCACTTCGCTTGCTTCAACTGACTTGACTTTGACAAATACTCTGCTTATTTACCCTTGTTCAAGTAAGTTGCCAGCACTTAACTTCACTGCGACATTTTTGTGTTAAGTCCTTTTTCCACGAAATCTTGGGCGAATTATTGTTATTCCCGCCAACCAAGTGGATGGTAAACGATCATGAACGAGTGTTTGGTTTTAACTTTTTTTTTTTTTTTTAAATTTAGTTTGTTAGACAATCGTCTAGTTTTCAGAGAAAGTAAATTCATTAGCTGCGGATTTTCGTAATAACATATCATATAACGCCGTCAGATGCTTTCACGATATGTCAGACTTTCAATTCTTTTATAGCATACGAAGTACATTATATAATATAACTTGAATAATGACAAAAGCCCGCAAGCGCCAAAATATTCGGTTTGACTTAAACGTAATGTTTTTTTTTTCACTTTTTCTTATTGTAATTCGCTTTTATTAGTTAATTTACACATCATCCAGTTTTTTATAAACTACCGTTTATGAATCGCAACTATGTTTACATATAGATAAATACGCGTGTGCATGTATATAAACACACATATATCCATATCTAGATTAGTGTAGTGTACACTAGTTTTAAGTCATTAGATAATTAAAAATGTAAAAAGCTTTCCCGTGCTTTAATTATTTATAGAACTAAGGAAATATTTAATTTATGTAAATATGTGCGATAATAAAACTTCTTTTGATTAAAATAACAAGAAATTAGTTTCATTTATCTGTTTGATTCAATTTCATGAGGACTTAAGCCGTAATGGCTTGAAATTTGATTTAGAATAGAAGTCTGTAGCACTCGGTGTCTCCAGTTAAAAATGTAACCTAACGCAGACCATAGGTTAGGCTACAGACTGGCTTTGGTGATAACATCACATCCAATCGGTTAGTTGGGTAGGCTTTCTTTGTGCGCTCTTTCCTTCGTTAAGGGTAACAATGACATGTGCACTCCTCGTTGTCAATTCTAATTGTGTGCAGTGTGTCCAACGAACGTTACGTGGTGGTTATTCATAAAAGGAATTTTTAAAATATGCTCTAAGATTTGCTATTACATGGGACGTATTCCAATCCAAGCTATCTGTAATAACATTCGGTCTTATATCAAATTTCACCAAATATTTCAAAAATGTGCGAACTGTACATTCAGCACAAGAAAGCAAGACGGACCGACAGAAAGTTTCAGAAAGTGATTCTGAATCCATCCGTATAATGAAACGTGGATCTACATCAACTCCTTTTCCGTCCTTTTTCCACCACCACCAACTTAATATACTTTTATATCACATGTGATGTACGGTACAAAATTTTTTACCAGACGGGCTAACTTTCGGAAAAGGCTCCTACAAAGCAATGTTCTTCTATGCGACTAAAACGTTTAATTTTTAATATCTTTGATCAAAGAAACTAATTTTGCTAAATTTGGCCTACGGCAGCCCACATTTTGCGCGAAGGCAAGAAAACAATGCATCACATTTTTGGTATTTTACTACGAAAATAAATGAAGAACAGTATTACATATATACTACGAAGACCAAACCACCAATGCTAGACGTGAAGATTCTATATAGGTATTAAAGTATTTTCCCAGATCGTGTAACTCAAACAATATTTCGTGCTCAGATCCTTGTGATCTGCAAGATTTCCATAAATTTAGTTCAGTTACATATTGGACAACAACTCGACCTCTGAGCAGTGAAATTATTTTAATGAATCATCCGACAAACGAAGTTGAGCTGAATGATCGTATTCGGCGACTTGAGTTTCCATGGCACTCCAAGACGATAATCGATTGGGAGTTGCCTGTTGGTGGCAGGCGTAAATGTCTTAAATAAATACGAAAGTCTGCTCATGTAACTCATACGATCGAGCACAAAGGAAGTTGAGCTGAATGATCGTATTCGGTGACTTGAGTTTCTATGGCACTCTAATATGATAATCAATCAGGCATGAAACGTGAAACACATGTAACTTAAACGATCAGCTGCAGGTTGGACACTAAACTTCACCTATAGGCTGTTGAAAATTGTTTTAATGAATCATATGATAATCGAAATTGAGCTGACTGATCGTATTCGACGCCTCGAGTTACTGCAGTACTCTAATGTGAGAATCAAGCGCGGATCGTCTACTGAATGGTCGACAGTTTTCAAAAATATTATAAGTGATTGCCTATCATGGCTAACTCAATGAAAAGTTGCCCATCTCTGACGTTCGCAAACCCTTCCCTCTCAATACGATTGGTTACAGCATTACAGTGGAGAGAGATTTAAAAGATTTATTCAGAATTAGATTTTTATTATTATTTTTTTGTTTTTTTTTAATTTTTGTATTTATTTTTTCAGTTTTATTTCAATAAATAAATTATAAGTTATAGAAAAAGTATAATAATACCGTATAACAATTTCATTTTTATTACTTTCATCATAATTATTATTATATTTATTTTTATTTATATTTATCTTTTATATATTTATTTAAAGTTATTCTTTTTTGTTTGGTTTTTCTTGTGTGTTTTCTTCTTTGGTTTTTTTATTTTTTTGTTTTCTGTTTTTTTGTTTTTTTTTGTTAAAGTGTAGCGTATAAGAAAAAATTTTGTTATTGTAGCTCAAATAAGTTGATGATATTTATAGTAAATGAAAGAAAAATTTTTGAAATGAAAATATCGTAAGCATTTAATTAATTATGATTTGTGATTAATTTATTTCATATGAAATAATATAATATTTTGTAAAAAATTAATATATAATTAATTTTTCTTTTAATAATTTATAAAAAAAATTATTATTAACAAATAAATTTAATTTGTAAATATAAATATATTTTGACAATTTTCTTACGTGGGATAAGTTAAGAGAACGAGAGAGAAATGGATTAGAAAAATAAGAAGAAGATAAGTTAGAAAAACGGAGACTTCGATAGAATGGGAGATGGAGTTTTGGATATTCATAAAGAAAAGGAATGGGAAAGGAAATGACAGATAGAGGGAAAGAGAAAGAGAGAGAGAAAGAAAGAAAGAAAGAGAGAGAGAGAGAGAGGGAGAGAGAGAGAGAAATATTTGCTGTAAATACAACATTTTCCTTTTGTTTTCATTAAGATTTATTATTAGTTATTATTATCAATTGGTTTGAATTTGTTTTTCTTATGTTTTGTATTTTTCTTTTTTTTTGTTCTTTCTTTTCATTGTTGTTTTCAAATTTCAAAAAAAGTAGAGATTTAGTTTTCTATTTGTTTCAATTTTATTAAATTTTTTTTTGTTTTTTTTTTTGTAGTTTTCTCAAATACAGTATTTTTTTGCTCTTCTTTCATTATTTTTATTAATTAGTTAATATGCCTGTGTATGTAAGTATGTCTTTCTCTGTATATATTATATATATAATTTTGTTAATTTACAATGAGAAAACATTTTATGTAGTTTCATTTTTTGTTTTTTATCTTTATCTTTATTTTTATTTTTTATTATTATTATTATTATTTATTAACTTTTCGTTATATGTCTCTTGGTTTGTATATCCGTTTACTTGATTTGCTTGCTTGGTATTTGGTTTGTTTACAGGTTTGTTATGCTTTTTCATAATATGCAGATAGAGCAGGGGGCCGGGTATTATTAATATGAATCTCTTTTTATCGCGTTTTTTAATTTTTATTCTACTCCGAAATTAATAAGCATATGCATACGTATGTGTGTATGTGGATGTATGTATGTATGTATGTATATAGTATGTATATAGTATGTATATATGTATGTATGTATGTATGTCTGTATGCATGTATGTATGTATGCATCTAAGTATGTATGTATGGATGTATGTATGTATGTATGTATGTACGTGTTTATGTTTAAGTGAATGTTTATTTGTGTAGCTTTTTCATAGGATCATGGATATATATCTCTTTTGTTATTTTTGTTTTATTTTTTTGCATTTTCTTTTTTTGCTCTTTTTATCTCTCTGTTACTTTAAGCGAAATAAAGGTACAAATATGTTATGGCGTTTCTTGCTTTTTTGTAATTTTGTTTGTTTGCTATTTTATTTATTTATTTTTTCTTTTTGCTTATTTTTATTTGATTTTCTTTAAATAGTACTAATTACACATGTATATATATGTGTTTGTATGTGTGTAGGGTGTGCAGGTTATGTGAGTACACTTATTTACTTAATTGTATGCAAGTATACCGTATAGGAAACTTTTGATGTGTTCTTAAGTAAAGCTTAAGATTTCAATAATAATGATAATTAAGAAAAGCCATAAAATCAAAAATTAATATATAACAAAAGGCAAAGTAGTGTTGCAAGAAAAAAAAAAAAAAAACAAAATGAGAAAATTTAATGAAAAATAATTTACAAAATAAATTAATTGTATTTAAAATGCAAATATGAAAATTGTATTCATCTTGAAGAACGCCTATGGTACTCTCGCCCATTCATCCTCGACAATCTGTCGTTGTTGCATTTCTTACATCAACTCCTATGCCGACGTGCAGTCGATATTATTTTATTCGAAATTCTCAATTAAGAAATTAAAAAAAAAAATCAAAATTCGTAAAGTTTTTTTTCCTTTGGTCAATTTTGAAGATACCAGGTCTTTGGTCAATTTTAAAAAACCAGTCTAACGTATGTCCTTGACAAATATCTACTAAAGATGAGAGGAAAGATGGAAAATTCTTAATAATAATAGTTTTTCAATATTCTTTTCCCGTCTTCCTTGCTTATGCAAGCTAATGTTGTGAGCAAGGCACGCCCACATTTAAACCATAATAACAAAAGTCTGCATTACGTTTAGGAAAGAAAATTAATGAATTGTTTTTGTAATAGGGATTTCATTATTACTTTTTTTACACGATTAGAGACTCTTTATCTTATACGCTTTTTCACAGTTATGGTACATATCCCCTTATTTACTATACGCCGTATGTATTTTTTTACACGATAGTTTTTGCGCAATTTTCTAAGCAATGTATGTACCGTGTAAGCAAAGAATTGGATGTATTATATGATATATGACATATGACAAAAATTTTTAAAATCATTGCTAATAGTATATAACAAGCAAGTGAGAAAATTATATTCAGTCGCGACCGAATATTTTACACCCATCACTGTTATCCTAAAAAAAGACACAAAAAGTGAAAGCACTAAATTTTTATGGTCTATAATATGAAGTGGGGTCGGCCGATTTTTTCTATTTTCCAAATAAAAATTCGTTTTCGCTAATGGGAGATTTTTTACCGCAGATACTATACAGTATAGCGCGGACGGAGAGATGGACAGACAAATAGGCGAGCACGTTTAGATGCATTCGTCTTTGAAGCTTGTTTCTGCGCCTTATAAAGCCAGTGAAGAAAAATTAAATTTTAATACACTCTTATATTGGGTGGGCGTGGCCATTTTTTTCATTTTTATCCACATTTGTGTATTACCGCAGTTTTTTGTACATTTATCTGCTAAGAGTGATGAGCAAAAAAACAATTTTTTATGCCTTTTGGAAAAGAGAGCAGTACTCAATTTACGCGGTACAGTGGGCGTGTCCTTCGACCAATTTGGCCCATTTTGAACATCAAGTTGGGTGCGAGAACCTCCCATGCTTCTGCCAAACTTGAAGTGGATAGCTTCAATTTTCCGGCAAGGGAATGTTTACAAAAGAATACTTTGTGGGGTCTCTGAAGCTTTCTTCTGGGCATTGCAAGCTTTTTTAACAAAATGAATATATCCCTCATCCTTCGGTGACGGGCATAAAAATGAATACTTTTTGAAATCGAAATATCTCAGTAATAGAAGCTATGATTCAATAAGTTCTTACGATGAATTCTGACGAGTCCATATGATTTTTAGATATTTCGAACTATGGGATTTCATGTCATTCCGATCATTAGTTTGCAATTTATAGCTCGGATAGTTCGTATAAGAACGCTGCACATGCAAGTCATTTGTTTCAAAATTCCCTTGTTTTACAAAAACAAAAGTAATGAGCAGTAGTAGTTACGCATTCGTCACCCTACAAGCGTATTGAGTGAGATGCATAATTTAATCGTCTTCATTATGAACGAATGAGTGACTTGATATCCGTACATTGTGTGCTTTGCTTCAAATTAAAAGAAAGAAAAAATTGCATCTGAAATATATAACGAACAAAGTTCATGATCTCTTTATACAATGTACCGTAAATTTCACATATACTACTGTGATCAAAAAATAAGGTGAATTTATTTATATAACGAGGAAGTTTTATTTATTCTTTCAAATTCAATTCTCAAAACGCAATCTCTCTTGGACGAAGGCGTATCGCTTATTGGAGGAGCGCCGTTTTACGTTACCTTAATTAATGTTATCATTTACTTGGATTTTATTGAAAAGTGAGTTATCGCTTTGAAAAAATGAATCGCTCAGTCATATGTGAGGGATATTATGATAAAGATGTGAAAATAACGTAATTAAATTCGTTATAAAGCAAGTCGTGCATACCCACCATTTCAGGTAGATTCTTCTTATTCTAAATCAATTTCCATTATCTACCCAGGACGTGATTTTGCAAAGAATTGAATTTAGTTTTTGAAAATTGAACCTGTAGATTACATGAACATGTTTATACATTACATCACCCACCAGAGGTAAATGTGTGCAGCTATAAGCACTTGAGATTTACCCACCCGTCTTTTATTACAGTAGTTGGTTCAGAATGATTTTCTGAAACAGTTTAAACATATCTGTCCGTCCGTCCGTCCATCTGTCTATCTAATGTCTGTTCAGGCATGCTTTTTCATTATACGCCGCAGTAGTCGAGATACTCTAATGAAACTTGACGCATCAATAAACGTAATTAAAGTGAATTAATTTCGACAAGGACGACCTATTTTGAACAAGACAGAAATCGATAGATGATCGTACTTTGTCATACTAAACAAAACATAAATATAAAATTTGGATCGAATTTTTGTTGCACCCTCTCCCATATAAGAAACATTTTTACAAAAACAAAGCCTCTATATATAAAAGCATGATTTAATTTTCAGTATGCTATTCAGGAAAATTGGTCCACGCTAGTGGTTTGATATATAAGTTTTATTGTGCTAAGTTTGGATCATATAAGTCTACCATTTCGCCCTCTTCCCACGTAAGATTTCTCTTGAGAAGTAAAGGCAATATAAGCTATAATTTATGATATATCACGATAAAGCAAAGTGGGTTAAGGTATTTAATGGTTCATCATGTTTTATCTTTTTTTTTGGGGGGGGAGGGGTTAATTCTTTTGTACCGACTGAGTCTCAAATTTTTATTTCAATTCTTTGGTTCTTTTGCGAACCGCAATAATAAATAGACGAATGAACAGACAAACGAATTGATTGAACAAACAATTAAAATGAGAATAAAAAAGCGCATACACGTCCTAAGGGGCATTTTGATGAGTATTTCTAGGCGGTACAAACCACTTCGAAATTTGATCATGAAAAGCATGTCGCGTTTAAAGTTATCTGCAATAGGTTTTCATTTTCTTTTTCTTTTTTTGTTAAATGCAAAGACGTGTCTAAGTGAAATTTTTGATTTAATAAATTTTCAAATGAAATATTTTTGGTTTTTCTTCTTGTTTACGTTTATAATTTTTTACTTTATGTGTTTGCAATTATTTTGTAGTTTATTCTATGTTATGTAATTAAAAATTATATTCATATATATATATACATATACATATAGATATATATATATATATATATATATATATACACATATATATATATACAGTGTTGGTTTTTGTTTTTTTTTTTTTTTTATTTGTTTTAATATCTTTTATATATAATGAAATTTGGTTTTATTTCTTTTCAATATTTTTCTTTTTTATAAACTGGTCAGCAACAGTAGCAAATTTTAACAATGTGCGTAACAAATAATTTGTAAATATAATGTAAAATTTTTTATTTTTCATGTGTATTTTTTTCCTTTATTTCTTTGTTTGCATCTTTATTTATGTATAGTAATTTTACTATTTTTTTTTTTTGTTTTTTTTTTTTCTTTTCTTTGTTATGATTTAATAATATAAGGATGATTTTCTTTTTGAATATTTTTATTTTGAACAAATAATGAAAAATTTTTCATTTTATAAGTGAAAATGGAAGCGATTAGAAGACAAAGTGAGTCAAAGTTTTCTCAACAGACAAGAAATTTAAGAACGAAACTTTAGTTAATAGGTTTACGAAAGATTAAAGTAAAAAAAAAAAGATCATATAAAATATGCTTTTAGCATTTGCCGAAAAGCGTCCTCAAGTAAAAAAATTAAACTAAAGTGGCTCTGGTCAAAAGAGCAATTGTCTCTAACTAAACTAGCTATCATTTTCATTTAAGCTTTTTGCAGCAAAAATTATGACAAAAGCTGAGTCGCTTCGAATATTTCAAGCACAAAGACAGAAGCTTGTATCAAATTTATTTAGATAATAAACTTTTTTTTTTTTTATAAAGCACCGAATGCAAATATTTCGGTGTTGCTTTGAAAAGCGAAGAAATCAGAGGTTCTTTACCTTAAAACACACACATTCTCTACACAGTTCGCAAGAGACTCTCATTCGGTTTGGAATCATTCGGCTCTTTAAGCACCACTTAATTCGTCGTTTAAGATCTCCATGTTTATCTATTTCTTTAGCTATAGGGTACTCGTTTATTTCTCTATCTTCTCTCTCCAACTCTATCGGTTGTTCAAGCCAGCGTCGTTTAGATGTACTGCCATCTGTTTGTTCATTTGTCCACCAATCTGTCTGCTTATCTGTTTCTCCACTAGTGCAATCTTCCAGATTCCATCGTCTCATTTCTTCATATGCCTAACATCGATTTTATCCATCTGTTCATTTGTGTTTTCATTCACCAGCATCTTCCGCAGTTAGTGCGTCCCCTCGTCTATATATTTGCCTGTTTACATATTCGTTTATAATCCGCCTGTTGACGCGACCGTCCGTCCGTCTAATTCCCCGTCCATCTGTTTACTTGTCAATTCGTTCACTCTGCATCTGTTCATCCGTCTGTCTATGTATCCGTCGGTATCCTGCTGGGTAAGGTTTAACTTTTGTGCCCGCCCAGTCAAATTCTAAAAGCCAAGTTTAAAAATGTCTCAATATATTGTATATTCACTAATACTTTAAGGCTCTTTAAAATTTAAAGAAACAGCTAAACAATCTCCACGATTTTTGAGGCAATGAAAAAATGTTCCTAATTTTTTCTAAGATGTGAGATAAGCCCCTCGTCCCTTCAACATATTTTTTCCTAATATTTTTTCAATTTCGATAAGCAAGTGAGGGCAAGGCAAATATAAATCAATTGTTGAAGTATTTGTTAGATGCTGGACTAAAATGTAGTGGAAATGGTTACAAAACAAGTAAGAAAGTTTTGTTCGCTTTAGGGCAAACCATGCAGAATAATTCTAATATATTTGATTTTTTTTATTTGTCTACAGACTTTTGTTGGCATGTTTTTAAGCAGTTCACATTTACCTTCTTCACCAACATACAATACCGGGGCTGTAGATTGTAAATGATAGACTATTGCTTACTGTGAGCGTAGTTCCGGCCGCATCTTAACGCTTGAGTCATTAGCTAGCAGAGCATACTCGAAAAAGTTTCAGTTTCCCATCTGAATTTCTGCGATTGCTAGCGTACCAAGAATAGATGAAATACAAATCAACAGGCGGACAAATGGGCGAATGTAGTTGAACCGTCCCAAAAGAATGTATTATACACCGCATGTGGCGCATATTATATAGCATAATTTTGTTAGTGTTGCAAATAGAAAGGCAAACCCACTACAGTCGCAATCTCTAGTCGCTATAAAAATCCTTTCATTTCATTATCGAGACAAACTGAAAAGTTTCGACTTTGTGTTTCTTCACTTGCCGTAAGGTAATAGAATGGTAAGTGAAAAAAATGATGGTTGACGGAATAGTAAGCACGCGTTCGTTTTACTTAGGGAATAATAACACAACAACAAGAGGGGAAAAAAACAACACAACACAACAGGTGAGCGAGTCTGAATTAGCACTTGTTGCATTACAATAGCGACTCTGTATTTAGAAGCATCTGAGAGTAATTAAATGAGCGAGGCTAATAGTTACATCGCTATTAATGGAAGCTACGCGGCGTATAAGTGTTAATAAATATTACGTATACTCAGTGAATATGGTATATACCCCTATAAATGAGTTTAATAAATACTTAGAGAGGAAAAATATTGTACGATGTCACCAGAGCTGTTTTGCCTTTTAGGGAAAAGTAATTTTATAAGAGAACTCTTTTTCAAAATTTTAATAATTTTAGCTTTCTTTTCTTTTTTAACTAATTTTTGTGAATTATAATAGAAAATATTATTATTCTTATCATTTTGCAATTTTTTTTCCTATTATTATGCCTTTGATCTCAATTTAAATTTGTTGTAGTTTTTCTTTGTAGAATTTTATAAATTATTAATTTGTTTAAATTTCTTACGTAATAAATTTAATTAATAGTAAATAATTTTATTATCATCATTATCTCTGTTGTTAATCGTGTATAATATATATTTATATATGTTCGTAAGTGTGTGTAAGTGAAATGTGTATGCTTGTATTTTTGTGTATTTGTATATATATATATATATAAAACGACCTATAATATGACTGGGGTTATTTGCCAAAACCGAATCCGAATTTGCCAAATAGATCCTTACCTTTCGACAGCACATCACCGCCGGGCGCCGCCGCAGCGATACCCTTAAGACCGCCCAGCAGTCCGGAGCCGGTTGGTTGGCTTTGCGGTGGTGGCTGTTGTTGCTGTTGACCTGGTTGTTGTTGTTGTGGTGGCACTTGTGGTTGCTGTTGTTGTTGCTGTTGTTGTTGCTGTTGTTGTTGCTGCTGCTGCTGCTGTTGCTGGGCCCCGCCGCCAAATAAACTCCCCAGGCCGGTTGATTGTTGCTGCGTTGGCTGCGCACCGCCTTGTGGTTGCATTGGATCTGTTTTCGGTGGTTGTTTCGAACCAAATAGACCACCGGTGGCAGCCGAAGTAGCACCCGAAAGTAAGCTAGTTGCTCCGGACAGTAAACCGCCTGAGGATTGCGTTGTTACGGGAGGCGGCTGTGGTTGCTGTTGCGGCTGTTGCTGCTGTTGACCCATCATACCCATTTGTTGACCCATCTGCTGACCCATTTGTTGTTGCTGCGGCTGTTGACCCATCATGCCCATTTGACCCATTTGGCCCGGTGTTTGCTGCCCCATCATGCCTTGCTGACCCAATTGTCCCATTTGCCCCATGCCACCCATTTGTTGTGTTTGTTGCTGCTGTTGTTGTAACTGCTGTTGTTGCTGCTGTCCCATTTGCATTTGTTGCTGACCATAGGGTTGCTGTTGTGGTTGCTGTTGCTGCTGTTGTGTCATGCCAAGAATATTACCAACGCGACCGATCATCCCCTGTAAATTATTCACAAATCGATTATTAACAATATCTCCTCTCGACCCTTGCAAGGAGAGAATATAAATAAACCCCTTCATCTAAGCTTTGGTTTTACATTACTTTGTAAAATTAAATATTTTTTTTAATTGCAACAACAGGGCTTTTGTAAAGAAACGATATCTATATGTATTATAAAGGTATAAATAGGTAAATAGCTTGCATATATGAAAAGAGTAAAACATTTATGTTGGAGGCAAGGGAATCCAGTCGTAGAAGATTATTAGAGGAAAAATGACTTTACGAGGTCAATATCAGATGAAATCTCATGTAGCAAATATATTTAATAAAATAAACTACTAATGGCTTGGATTCGATCTGTACTTATCTTTTTACAAACCGATCTATAAGCTTTTACATTAAGAAAAAAAAAAGTAAAATCAAGTTAATGATTAAATTTTCATTTTCTTTTCAAGGCTTAAAAAAAACATTTACTCGTTATCTCGGATCCATTTAAGAATATTTTACATTTCAAACAATGCCAATTTCATTATAATTTTTTATGCGCCGCCATCACTCTTAGATATACCCAATAAGTGCTGCATAAAGGTTTATTCGCCAGAAAAATTTAATGAAAACGTATCTGCCTTTTGTTGTTTCTCCGTTTGCCTAAAAGTAGAAAGTTTCCTTCACATGAGAATGCTGACCGGTTATCGGATACACCGCCAAGAACATTCAAAATTGTTAGCAAAACTTAAAAGCCTTGTATTTCAGAACACTCTCATGAGTGACGAAGGAGGGCAGATGTTGGCCTGGAAAATCGAAACGTGGGTATATGACCCCTAGGCCAGGAGTATTAAGTTATGAATGTACGTTACCAACAATAACAGCTGATGCAATTGGGACGAAAAGGAAGTGAATCTTGAGCTTTGAAAATGAGGAAATTCAGCCTCATACAAAAGAACTCATCCAGAATTTAGTTACAGTTCTAACCTAGAATGTTTTACTCTCCCCGCGGTTATCAGCAGACATTTATCTTTCCAACTAATGTGGGCGTCAGTGGATGACTTACTCTTTGTTCGAATGGTGCTTCCGTTCTTACAACGATTTGTTTTATGGATAAACTCAAAAGACCGTTCTACCTTTAATGCGTAGTCTGCATAAAAAATGACAAATGGAACGGCTATTGTTAAACAAAGTAACTCCCGATATTTGCCAAAAAAAAATCGGCAGAAACTTCATGTAAAAATTGATCAAAACCTCCACAAATTATGATGATCAGGTAATAAATTTTTGCAAACGTTATGTATAGACATATACATGTATATATGAAGCTAGGATATACTTGGGTTGTGCTAGATATTCAATCTCGCAGGTAAAGGAGGCGTTTTCAATTGAAACCTGTACTGTTTCTTTTTTTTTCTTTTTAGTAGACTAAGGCAATACATGAAACAATGTAATTGCAAGTCCAGTGCATGTCTTAAGAAATCCTTCTAAGTTTTACGGCTCTCATGTTAATAACGTTCCGAATCAGTAAATTATGTAAAATTAAATGAATAATTCTTTTTTTAAGCAATAAAATTATAAAATGTTTTTATAAAGTGATCGATTAAAATAAATGAATAAAATGTCGGTAAAAATCCTAGTCTTGCGAAAAAAATGTCCAAGCATATGGATAAAGTTTCATTTTTAAGTTGCGCGATGGCTCCTTATTCCACTCTTTTGTCGGTCTTTATTATAATGGTTTCCATTTCGAAGAGTATATCAACACTTTAAGCCTTGTATTGGAAATAAATAAAATATTAAATAAGTCAATAAAGTAAGTCTTAGTTAAGTGATAAGATCACTCTCGCAGCCTAACGCGTTGTTTTGGAAATATTTTTTTAACAGAAGGAAAAGTGATAGAACAGCATTCGAAGCACTTTCGACGCGGCAATTAAGCACAACTTGTTAGAAGCACTGGAAAAATATTACTTTCGAAGAATATTAAACATGGATCAGCATCCCATTTTCGCCAAGTACGTTTTACTTGAGACGCCCTACGGCTTATAAAACATGTGCATTTAAAATAAGCGAGTGAACTTTAGTGAGGCACCGCCCGCCATTAAATATCCTCTATCACCGCGTTCATACGTCAACTTTTTAAAACAAGTCGTTATGACGGAAGTGGTTGAAAAAGTGGAACGATTAAAATCTTTTTCATTGACATTCTACCTTGATCCAGAACAAGTCAGTCTACTGTAAATTTTATCACAACATTTCACAAATTGCGACCGGCAGGTTGAAGATAAGAAAACAAGGCAGACGGACGTACAGATAAGTTTCAGAAAAATGTGAGTCTATCACAATCCCTCCTCATGTCCTCCATAAGTGTTGTACGGTATCAAAAGGAAAATCACTAAATATAGAAATGCGAACCTTTCCCAATAGCGTTGGCATTCTTGCGCCAAAGTACTTTAGTACACGAAACTTCATCAAAATATCCCAAAAATTGCTCCATAAGAAAACAAGACAGACCGACGGACAGACAAGCTCCAGAATCATTTTGTGAACCAATCAGTATAATAAAAAGCGAGTTTATCTCAAGTCCTTCTGGGTGTTGCATATATCGGCACACGCACGAGTGTTGTGGGAAATAAAAGAAAAATCATTGAACATAGAAGGGCACAACTGGTGAAATGCGTCGGAATTCTGGATATATTGACGAATTTGGTTTAAATTAACTTGCCGAAAATGGCCTACGTAACGCGACAGAAAATTTTGTCATAAAGACACTGTAATAAGTTCGAATATTGGTGGAGTTGCGTTACAGTCTGTTTTGAAAAATAGTGCTTCGAAAGAAAATCGTAAAAAGCTTCGAAAAGTATTGTGGATATGCTTCTTTTCTTTTTACATCAAATTTTGTATTATTTTCTTGTAAATAATCAGCTATTTCGGGAGCACATAACTGCTCTTAGATATTCAACTATTCTTCCATATTCTCTCTCTTCAACGATTTGTTGGTAGAACAAGTCACTTTTGCTGCATCCCTCAAAGATGCAATCGCTTCTTTCACAAAGAAGTTTGTAATTCTATATTCAAGTTCACAGTTAACTTCAATATCTCCACTACACAATTGGAATTCCTTGCCAGAAGCATTGACGCCTTTTGAAATGCTCTTAACTGCATCTGTTCAATAGTCATCTCGATGAAGCTATCGACTGTGGTATTCGAACGGACAAAAAGCATTGGGAGCAGTATTGCAAATAATTTGCAAACAGATCTTCTAAGAATTGCAAATGAGGCGTAGACTATTCTAAAAGTCATCATTCACAGCTTAATTTGAAAAGGAGTTGAATAAAAAAGTATTGTGTGGAAAGGCCTTTAAATGAACATAAAGACCTTATGAAGTCACCTGTCTGTGCATCTCGGAATTGTTAGACATCAAAAGATTAGATAGATGTCAAGCTATATCTTTTCAACAGACATTTGTTTGATTTACATAGATCAACTATTTGCGTAACTGGAAGAGGAACTCCACTCTCTTACAGATAATGAACTCCATGCCCCGTATCCTAAACCGTTTTAACGCATCTAATAAAGCAATAAAACTTGATTGAAGAATGTGAAAAATATTTGGAACTCATGTGCAATTTTGCATAGATTTATTTATATCTTCTTCTTCTTCTTACGTCAATGAGTAGTGGTCCAATGAATTTTGCCTTTGCATCACTTGTGGTGCGATATTTGCTTGAGATAAACCCATCCATTATTAGAACGATCGATTCAGGAAGTGATTCTTAATTCGTATGTCCATCTGTCAGTCTGTCTGTTAAATTTTCCTTAACGACATATGCTACACCTACGGATTTTAATCCGAGGGCGAATGCTTTTGAAAGTGTTTCGGGTAGGACCACTCCATATAAAGCCCTATTTTGGAAAAATTGGACATGTGATTTATTCGCGTTAAGTAAAGCGGTGTAATAATATTTTTAATTTTTTATTTTAATAAATAAATTTATTTATTTGATGAAAGAAAGTTTCCAAAAAGAGAACGTTTTCACTTAAACCCATATGATCAGGTAGATGATAAGTGAAATTTTTTAAATTAATGCTTGCCTTTAATCTTTTTTAAATCTATGTAAAGCAATGAATTTTGAATAATTTTAAAGCCTTGAAAAGAAATTATTATTATAGATATTTATAAACCTCTTTCGTTTTGTTATGTAGAACTAGCAACTTTTTTGTTTCTTCTCATATTTAAATATTTATATATATGTATATGTATTTATATATAACAAATTTTCAGAGAGTATTATATTTAAGTGATAAATATAATATAATAATAAAACGTCAACGAGAACTTTTTAAATTTTTCGGCAAAAAGCAAAAAACCGCCCAGACATTTAAAATAACATTGAAGACCTTCGTTTTTCATTTTTTACTTTATTTTCATCGTCTGGTTATAAAGATAAACTAACAAAATTTCAAATTTCGTATCAAAATTGCTGGAAAAAAAAACTTTAACTAATTGTTTAGTAATAATATTAAATTATGTTTGGCTTACTGGAACAACTTGTAAAAAGTGTCTTTATAAGAAGTTAAATTAAAAATAAATATAAAAAATAAAGACCAAACAATAATAGCTTAAAAGCCGAATTAAAATAAATTAAAATTTCGAAAAAGCTCAAAATTAAAAAACAAAATTACATATATATAAGTATGTATAAAAATTTCTTGGTAAATTATAAGAAAAAATAAATAAAAAATTATTTACATAAGGTATCTAAAAAAAAAAAAAAAAAAAAAAAAAAAAAATATTTTTACACATACAGTGAATCACATAGAAATTTTTTTCTTTACATTTTTTTTTTTTTTTATTAGTACACCATTTACTGACATCAAAGAGATTTTCAAATATTTATACGGTTTTTTTTTTTTGTTTTTTTGCTTTTCGTCTATTGTATGTACATTTAAAAATAATTATAATACGAAAATAAGTAGACATGGCATACGTAAGCATTTATACTAAAACAAAATGCTTCTATTTACGGATTTGCTTTCACTACTACATTAAGACACATATCGTTTATTTATTTATTTATTTATTTACAAAGTTTTAGGCTGAGACACTTTTCCTGTTTGTTTATCTCGCTTTTGTTTTTTTCTTTTTATTTTTTTAATATTTTTACAACTAATGAGAGAATGAGAGAGTGATGGGAATAGAACGGAATAACAACAACTTTTCGCTCTGCTTTGTGTGGCATGTTACTGTAGAAAAGTTTGCTATATTTTTGGAATTTTGGTATTTAGTTTCATTGTTTTATATTTAAGAAATAAATTTGTTGAATTTTTTTTTTTATTCCTTTTTATTGAATTGTTAACAGTTTTTGAAAGGAAATTCCTTCGAAAGTTTAACTTAAAGTATAAAAAGCAAATTATATGTATACAAGGAAAGGAAAAAAATAAAAACAAGAAATCATAACAATTATAGAAGTGAGCAAAGTTTAAAAGGAAAGGGAAAAATCTATAGATGAAATTCTTTATCGTATCTTGTTATCATACTTTCTTTAGAAAACAAAAAAAAAAAAAAAAATTTCAGTGTAATGATAGTATTAGATGATAAATAACGAATCCATTTTAGCTTGTCTGCGCCGAGTTAGAACGAGAAACGTAAGATACGGAAGAGGGAGAAGACCACGAACGAGTTATTACGCAAATGGGCCTTCAATGTGGAAGAGGTTTTCAAACGATTTTAAATGAATAATAACATAATGCTGTGATCAAGAGCTGCGACCGAAATTCAAATTAAATTGCATAGGCATATCGAACGTCGGAAGTTCTTTTTGTTGCTGAGCAAAGAAGTTGCATAAAGTTTTGTCTGCGTAATGAAATTTCTTGTGCAAAAACGTCTTTGACTTTGCCGGAAAGAATCGTTCACAATTGTTGTAAATAGTTGAAAGGACGGAAAATGGGTTCCGAGAATGGGTTGGAGACGAAGAGCCTCCCGGACGATGAGCAGCCTTGTGGGAAAAAAATGTTTACAATTGATGCAAATGGTTCAAAGGATAGGTTGCGAGAATGGGATGGAGACGAAGAGCGTCCCGGACGATGAACAGCCTTTAATGATGAAAGTGAGGATCAGTCAACCACATTTTGAAATATATTTTTTGTGGCTGAAATGCGCCAAATCTCCCTTGATACCAAAAACAGACAATTTATGCATTGGTTCTTCGAGGCCTTTTCCCTCAAAATTCAAGCCATTTCGTTCCACGACCATCGAATTCATATGATGACCATATGACTTCTGCATATTTTCTAAACCCAAAAGGCCACTCGCGGGTAACGTTTTTAGTCGATTGAAGAGACACAAGCTGAATCGCGGCAAGCTTTGAAGGCCATTCCGGAAATCGACTATAACGACGATTTCGACGATTGCAAAAAATCTTGGCGTAAGCGTACGGTATCTGAAGGGGATTAATTCGAAAGCGACGAAATAGATTTGGAGTGACAAATAGATTTTAAAAAAATCCAATTAAATTGGTCTTTACCTCCGATCACATTCGTATGTAGATATAATGTGTCGCACTGATCTTCTAAATGACTACCCGCCATCGATTGTAATATTAATTTCTCCACCTCGTGGCAGTAAATTTCAATCGAGAATAGCGTCTAATCTTCCCGATTGGATTAAATCACTTTTTTTTGGTTTTTGATCAAGCCCTAAACATATGCGGGATGTGTCAAAATTTACGCAAAGATTTTTTTTAATTGTAATTTTTTTATTGCATCATAATGTATGTAGAATAGGATTATGTGTGGAATAGCACATCGGCCAAATAGTTTCGACGTTTTTGCTGGCACGTACGCCACGCGAGAGAGTACATGATCACGGAATGTCTCATACAGTAATTGAATTGACATGTCGCGGGAATTATGACATGTAGAAGCCGCACGCCATTCAACTCAATATCATCTCAATTCAGACAGAAAGAACTGAGTCATCAAACCGCGACATCGAGTACCAGTAACGATCATCGCTTGCATTTTGCTATATTTCTATAGTATCTACTCAAATGATGCAGTTCTTACCCTGATTCTACACTACTTAGTGATAATATCGCACTTATTTTGGATGTTAATGAAATGATGGATCTTAAACGACTAATGACTAATCTTTCCAATAAACTTTTCTCCGTATTCCTCTCAGTACTCAGAACTCTTTCTGGAAATTAAAGTTTTCTTAAGTGTTTTTATAGTTAATGGACTTCGGAAAACGGTAACTACAAATTCAAAGATAACTGCCCATCCAATAAACTTAGCGTGAAATTTTTTTTTTCTTAATGTGATCTTTGGCTCAACGGGTCATGTCCTCTGTACGTGTAGCAGGGTGGCGGTACCCCAAAAGTGAAGAAAGAAAAAGGGAAATGGTCAGGGCCCAGTGATAAGTATTATGCCTTTATTGACTGAGCACACACTATTCCTATCCAGGCCAAAGTACACCCTACCGCACTTTTTGTATCGGAGTAAGCGCTGATCTTCGAAAATGTATAGCTCCGAAAAATTTCCAGCCAATATTCGGTTCTGTCTCGGTACTACGTTTTAATATGAAACAGTTTTGAACGAACACAAGTTAGTGGAATAATTTACCAATTGTCGACTTGAGACTTTGAACCTAACATAAATTCCAACTGAGGGCTTCTTGTTCAACGGCTTTCCGACGACGTTCGCTTTTTCTAAGAAAATTCAGCCAACTTTTTAAGGAGCTTTGTTACCCTGAAATCGCAATTGATCAATGAAATCTTAAACAAAGAAGAAAAATTTGGGAAAATGCTATCTTTTGAGCCCGGAACTTGCACATTTCATTCAATCTCTTTATTACAGACCCTAGGAAGTAAATTTGTCCTAGAATATATTTTTGTATCTACACTTTGATAACATACCGAAAACATCTTAACAAAAAATCGTCGAACAGTGTGAATATTTTTTCAAGTCTTTCTACGGCTTCAAGTGGAAAATGGAATTTAGAAGCGACCTTGCAAGTTTTCTTTTCTTCTATAATCTCGTCGGAGTAAAAGAATCACAAGAAAATGTAATTTTTATGCTTAGCCTGAACAATAACTTTATGAGTAATTGGTTTCCGTACGTAGTACGAGTTGGCAGTAACGAGCAGTGATTTATAGTATACTGATAAAATATATTTCTTACGATAGCGTTAATAATAATTTTTCCTTTAACACATTCGCTGCCCAAGTGGTTAGGAATACGTGGCAATTCTAGACCACCGTGTACCGTTGTCGGTACACGTCGACAAATTTAATAATTTTGCATATCTTTTTTATTTGTATGCTTATGAAAGGAAATATGTATTTATTCGCTGCTGTGTGTACCATTATCGGTACACGACCCAAAAAGGACAAAATATGGGTAATAATAATTAATTTTTAGACTCGTAAATACATGTAAAAATGCATTTTAGCGTGTACTGAAAACGGTACATATGACAGAGAACGGCATCGGACTACGACTTTTATACCGATTGAATCGCTTTCATTTTAACGCTCTTTAGGAATTACGCTGAGGTAAGAATTAATGCTTTGACGTTGTCTATGAAAGCATGATAACTTGTTTGGAAAAAAAGAGAAACATGAATATGCTATGTTAAATTGTTTTATGTAATAATTATGGATATAGATCAAGTTACTATTGGAGAAAAGAATTTGTTTTTTTTAGTTCGTTAATTGATTAGTTTGTTAAAAATAATCATAGAAGTTTATTGAATAGCTTTCTTTTTCAAATACTTTTGAAGAAGTTTTACACTAAACATGTTGCTAGCTATACATAGCGCATAATTCGTATGTTTTAGAAAAATGTTTTATTGTTCCGTAATAATTGTTGAGAAAAAAGACGAGTACGACGAGTTAGCGATTACAAGTGTTGGAAAGTAAATGCAATTATTTGCAGTGTTCTTTTTTGTTTTTTTTGTTTTATTTTTTTTTTTTAATGTTTTAAGAAAAAACTACAAAATGTGGAAAAAGTTTGTTGTCAGGTGAATGTGTTTTTTTTTTTTCGATATATATAAATATATTAATTATTTTTTTTTTAATTTGAAAAAGTTTTAACCCAAAAGCAAAGAACGCAATAAAAGTTAAAAATAAATTATTAATGAAAACTAAAATTTCATTATTGTAACCATACGAACAATTTAATCGAGAGAACACATGAGATGAAATGTATGATTAAAAGGTAAAAGAGAAGCATGTGAGAAGAGTGAGATAATAAGGAGATTGGCAAGAGATGGAAAACGACGCAAGACGTGTATGTAAATGGTGTAATAGAAAACAGTGTCTTAACAGGAAAATAAATTCAAACGAAAATATTAATGAGTAAGTAAGAGTGTAAACTAGTATAAGAAAAAGTTTGTGTTTTTTTTTTTTTTTCTAAGTTCAAAAAAGTGGAGTTCAAGTTATAGTTTTCTGGTTAACTAGTTTTTTTTTTTTATTATTTTACAGAAATTTAATGAAAATAAAGTGAAAAGTAGAGTGAGTATAGAATGCAAGTAGTAGTAGTAGTAGTAGTAGTAGTAGTAGTAGTATTAGTAGTAGTAGTAGCAGTAATAGTAGTATATATAATTTTTTTTTCTTGCTTTTAAATATAAAGTAAAACGAAAAAACGTAACATAATGAAAACATAAAGAAGAAAGAGTATTTACCTGCGTTTGGTGATCGGGGGCAGGATGGCCCGTCGTGTCTAACAGTGTAGGGGAAGCAGGGCGAGCATCTATAGCAACAAATATAACATAAAGACTTCACATTTACCACAGCAGACCATTACAAATGAAATTTTTGTTTTGTATTCTTGTGTTAAATAAAATTTGATCGTTTCAAAATATAACATTAAATGTCAGTTAGCTCGATTGAATACCGATTTGAAAATTCTGATTATGGCCATTACTAGGTTTTTTTGTTTTTTTAAATTAAAATTCTTTTTTTTCCTTTTGTTTGAGTTAAAATGAAAAACAAAATTTAACTAACAGACACATAACACACACCAGCATTAAAAGGCTTGTGCAGCATACTTGATGTAGTTTTTCTTTTCTTTTTTTTTTAAATTTAATAATATTGCATAAAATATACATATCACTTAAAAAAGTTATATAAACACATTAAAAACTCGGCTTGATTTTCTATATAATTCACCGCAAGTATTGCATTATTTTTTTATTTATTTTTTTTCATATTTTCTCACATGACGTTATATAATACATTAAATATAATATACAGAGAGATTAAGTTAAATAAATAAAAAAAAAAGTATTACGAAGATAATCAATCATAATGAAAAAACAAAATTAAAGCCAAAATAAAGAATTAAATCGAAAAAAGTTTCTCCTCCGAAGATCGTCGTTCATCGTTTAAATTTGTAAATTAAAAAAGAGTATATATTAAATGATTACCTTTTGTTTTTGTTTCGTTTCTTTTCTTTTTTGCTTTTTTCTTGACATTTAATATTTTACAAGAAGAAACCATTACACAGGCTTATGATTTTTTTTTTTTTTTTTTATCTCTATACATTTTATACTTTATTTTAAATTTTGTGCTTTAAGCTTAATGATTTCTTGAATTTGTTGTTGTTATTGTTGTTTTTAGACGAAAATTGTAAAAACATAGACAACTTGGGAGGATTTGAAGGGTTTTACGGAACTTTTACATCAATTTTTACTTTATTCAATCTTTTCTTTTACACCAAAGGAAAGGTCAAGCATTGTGCTATCTGAGCAGAAAATGAAAAAAAAAAAAACGAGTTTCAGCAAATGTTTGTTGCATTTTTAACTACTATCGTAGTGAAGAGAGGAATTAGATCAATAAAAAAAAAAGTCTGTAATTTGTTTCATACACAAAATGGACGATCATGGAATGAATGAACTAAGTCTTTTAACACGTAAGCTACCTTTCCTTTTGGTTCTCATTACCGACCGAGTATATTCATTTTTGATCAACCGACCCCACAAAGTATATATATTTTTTAAGAACATGAAATTCTGAATTTGTCTAATCGTGTCCGTCTGTCCGCCTGTCCGTCTTTGTAATCTTCGTTGTAAACATTCCCTTTCGCTTTAGAAAAACTTTTTAAATCTGCACAATTGTGAAAAGGGAAGCAAAGCAATGTACAGAGGAAAAAAAAGTGTTTTCGAAGTAAACTGAAGTTCAAAAATGGGAAAGCTGGCACGAAAATAACATTTGGTTTTATTATACTCTTTACATTTTCTTAATGAATCTAAGCTTGTCCCTCCCGTTTGTCCATCGATTTTTGTGTTCAACCTAAAGATGGCAATTAGAGAAGATCGCGCATCGACGTTTTTTGGCCCAAGATCATATCGTGCAGAAAATAGTTCGAAATGGATGACTTTTACCGCCACTTCCCATATAAGGCCTTACGTTGAAAAACCTTTATAGGAATAATTGTCTTCAGCGAAGTAGTGTAGGAGACTTAGTGATGGAACCTGGCCGACTATAGTGTTTTTAGGGAAAATTCTTAATTATAATTTTCCAGATAATATTCTTTCGCAAGACTATGAATCCTTTAATGTAAGTTGCCTACGCCTATAAAGTTGTGGCATTTAAAAAGGGAACTTTCCCATTCTGCCCTTCTTGTCTCTTTCTCCTTTGTGAGCGTAATGAATCGCGATTTGCAAGAAGTTAAGGATGTTACTAAAGCAAGTGAGTTTATTGATGGTAAGACAATTCTTTCACACTTTAACTTTTTTTTTTTTTATTAATAAAAACAAAATATCATGCTTTATAATGTTAAAAAAAAAGAAAAAAAAATATGATAATAATTTTTTTTTTTTGGTTTAATATATGACATGAGGACATGGAAATTTCAATTTCTTAGAATCGCGTTGGGGAAATAAAAAAAAACACACATATACATCATACCAACATTTAGATTTTGACGAAGAATTGTAAAATAAAACTTAAAGGATAAAGCATATTATTATTAAGGTAAAGCCAACAAACATTTGATGTGAAAAAGGAAATTGAAACCAAATAATAAGTAAAGAGATCTTTGCTGCTACTGAAGGAAAACAAAAATGAAAAAAAAAAAACGAAAACGAAAACATTTACGAACAACAAGAACAACAACTATATTCAGATAATATATATGTATATGTGTATATATATATATATAGGTATATGTATATATATATAATGTTTATATATTAATCATTATTGTGCTGAAAAATTATTATTAATTTTCTTGTTAAACAAAAAATAAACGAGTAAATAAATATATTTATATATATATATATAAAAAATTTATTTATATTAATTATTGAAATCAAATAAAAGAAAATTTAGTAAAAAAATATATACGATTTAAAATCAAATTTTATTAAAAAAAAAAAAAAAAGAAAAATTTGCTGAAAAAAGTTTTGTAAAAATCTTTTTCTGTATTATATGTTTTCTCTTCTTCTTCAGGTTTGGCAATGTTTGTTAAAAAAAAAAAACAAAATTGGCATTAAAATACCTAATGTTTAATCTCCTGAATTTGTCTTCAATTTTTCCGAAATGGAATTTAACCCAATTTGAATTTTAAGAAACCTAATATATTTTTGAATTTTTTTTTTATTTTATTGCTTTTTTAATTTTAATTCTAAATTTTGGAAATTTTTGGTTTTTTTTTTTTTTTATAAATAACAAGAAAAAAAAACAATTTCTTTGAAGCAACTTTTAAAAACTTGTACTTACTTTTTCCTTGGGGACCACGAGGCCCAGCCATGCCAGGCATCATATTGTCACGTGGCGGTGGTGGAGGTCCTCTAGCACCCGGCCCTTGACCTCTACCCCTCTGACCGGCCAAGCCACCGCGTCCTGCAGGGCCACCACCTGGCATCATTTGATTGCCATACTGATCTGGGGCATCAGCCAAGAAATTCGATGGCACTAAACCGCGCACACCGTCCAATTCGCCCATATAGAAACCATCTTCGTCCATTTCGCCGTAAACCAGTATTACTTCACCAGTTTTAAAACTTAATTCAACTTGCTGAAGTGCAAAGCAAAGCAAAGAAAAAGCAAAGCCGATGTAACAATTTTCCGATAAAAAAATAAAAAAAAAAAAATCAATAATAAATACAATATTTACCTCGGCATCAACATTTGGACTTAATTCTTGAGGATCATAATCATATAAAGCTATCATGCGTTTAACGGGCATATTGGCGTATATATCACCCCAACGATCACGGCTAACATTACGCATACTCTGTTGAGTGCCTACCTGGCCGGGCATAACTTGACCCGTTCCACCTGGTTGAGGCGGCAGCTGGCCCATTTGACCTGTGCCATCGTCAACTTCGGTCACCATATTATGGGGCACGTAACCGCGGCGACCGCGCAGCTCCCCCCAATAAAACCCGTCAGCATCTTTATCACCATAAACCTTAATATAAGTAAGCAAAAAAGAAAAAAAAAAAAAAACAAAACAAAAGAAATGAAAAAAATTACGAAAAAATAAAATTTAAACGCAATTAATGAAATTTATTCCACACAGTTTGCTTACATAAGATTAGTACATATTTATTGAGATATATATATATATATAAATATATATGTATATATATAAATAATTGATTATATAGATTGTAATCATAAATGATAATTATATCAATAACTTTTAACACATTTACACATCACTAAACTATTTGGTTAACTCAGAGAGGTGGAAAGAGGAGAAACGCTATAACTATAACGCTTACTATATCTAAATATCAATACATATATATGTATAAAGTATATATATGTACGTATATTTCATTGATCACTATGTATATACATACATATAAATATATGTAAACAAAAAGAATATTTAAAATTATTACACATACACTATAAGTTACTGATGAACCAAAGAAAGAAAAAAAGAAACACAAAACGAAAAATAAAAAAAAATAAAAAAACAAAACAAAGAAAAAATTAAATGAATGAATGTATCAATGGGATTACAATGCAAAATTCTTTAATGGGTTTCCAAATTAAGTTAATAAAACGATTAAAGCTCTCAACCGATTAATGTGTAGGCCAATTCGTACTTGCTTCGAATACATGTAATAGTGACAACTTTCGTTCATTACATGTCTTTCACATTTAAGCCAGGAGTTATACTTTCCAAATGCGTAGCATCCAATAGGTTAGTAGGAGTAGCAATAGTAGCAGTAGCAGTAGCAGTAGCAATACTAGAAGTTGTAGTAGTAGCAGTCATTCTTGTTGTTGTTTTAGTAATTGTAGCAGTAACATTAGTATTGGTAGTAGTAGTAGTAATTGTAGTAGTAGTAGTAGTAGTGGTAGTAGTAGTAGTAGTAGTAGTAGTAGTAGTAGTTGTTTGCTACTTCCTCTAAACATATACAGTCGTTTGATGTTATAGAAGAGATTCTAAGCTTACCTTGTATATTAGTTAGTTACAGCATTCTAGATACGTAAATACGTATTGTGTATGTTTACATTTTTCTTTCGTTTAGTTTCTTTTTTTTGTTTTTTGTCATTTAGCTGAACAACTACATAGAAACTTTTTAAATAATTATAGTTTACACAATCATTCCATATATTGTGTGTAGTTAGCTCTATTCAAATTAAAAATAATAAATAGTAAATGTGTATATAATAAAAACAACCTACACCCCCTTTATCCACATTTATGAAAACATCGATTGGTTAAAGTTAATACGGCTACCTTTTTAACCCTAAAACAGATGATGTCAAGCAAGAATGCTCAACAATCAAATTATCCAGCTCAAGTGACTCTAACCTACAAGTAAGTCAGATCCGTTATACCGAAGTTCAACCTTGTTGGAGCCTTATAGATTCCCGAAAATTGGAACAAAAATCCACAAAAGGCCCCCGGAACTTGGGGAAGATTATTGGTCAGCCATCAACGACATCGAATGTAATCAGGCTTATGTCTCCACTGATTTTCGATTTACATGTTTGTATATATAAAACGACCTAAAGGCATAAAGAAGTGAGAATTCATCGCAAATAACTTTAATTGTAGTCTGGCCGTCTCTCTTATTTAACGTCTAAACCTTTTTGTGTGCGATTTAATTCGATGAGGGCCTTCTTTGAGTAGGGCAATTTTTACAACACTTAGTGCCTCGCATATGCCAAACTCTCCGCTCTGGGCAAGGCGGGCTCCATCTAAATCGTCCGCGATTTTAGGGAAATTATGGCTTCTATGAGCACGCCCCACCCGAGACGTCTCCAATTGTCAGAACTCCATCGCGCCCGTGCAGACGTTCCACACACACAGTACTAATAGCTCTGATTATAAAAAATTTTTAGATTCTCGGTATCTAAATTATTCATATATCTTGGACTGCCATCTAAGGATTGCAATCCCATGGATTTCTGAAATATCCCAAGAAAAGTGTCGACGCAAGATAGCTGGCCACACTACTATTTTTCTGGCCGCATCAGTAGGACATAGACTTCCATAGTAGCTGACGGTTAAACGCAATTTCCCTGGCAGACGTTGAACTAGAAGAAATGAACAAGATCTCGGGTCAATTTTGTAAAAATCTAAGTATTAGATATGTATGCCTTAAAAGAATGTGGCAAAATAAATTTTTCCTCATTTAATCCGCATCTTATGTCCATTGTATTATAAGCAGCTAACGCTTCGAGCACATTGCATTAATTAGTCTGTCTGTCGCTTCCGTTGGATCTTACAATGCTGTGACTTCTCCAGACGAAAATACTATTGCTAGGCTTTTCACGATAGTATAGGTTACAATACAGTGGTGAAGATTTTAAGAACTTTAAGCAACTCGAGCTCTATGCGAAAAGTCCGTCAAACTGGAGAACGCGATAAATTCGAAACGAAGTCCTACTTCTCACTAGGGACTGATGATTCAAAGCAGATGCAATATGATAGCGGAGGCGCAAAAAACTATAGTGAAGCCGAACATTCTCGCACAATGAAATGAACGAAATTTATTACGAATCGCTTTCACTAATTCAAACTACTATTGGGGGATGCTACTAACAAAAATCGCTAGACCCCAGACTTTAGGCTTTCAGATATGTAACTCTTTCAATAAATTAAGCAAACTTATTGGACACAACATGTTCTGACGATAGGCTAAATAAGAAAGGAGGAAAGGCTCCTACAATTTTTTTTGAGTGTAAACATATTCCAAATGTGCTCCCTCGATGCTATTAACATTCGATTAAGATTAAGAAACCAAAATTAACTTGGATAGATTTCAAATTAATGACTGAGGTGTCGTGTACGTGTATAATTTGGCAACTCGTTGAAGATTGAAATATAAATCTATTCACTATGCCTTCTTGAAGTTGATGCAACTACGGAGATTGACTGTCATAAAAAGTCCTTAAAAGTCACGTAGAAGGTTTTTAGCTTGATATCTGAAAATGGTTTGGTATTCTTTTGCGATTGGAGTGTAGGTTATTTATGAAAGCATTTTATGAATTCAAACAAGCTTATATCAATTAATCAATCAATCAATCAATCAATCCTAAAAGAAAGGTGATACTACAAATTTCGATTGGCAGCCAATTGTTTCTTTTGTTTTTTCTTTGTTTTTTCTTTTTTTATTATATCTGTTTTTTTTCTTTTTCATTTTGTTAATTTCGACACACAGATTGCAGCAAAGCAAGTAACGCCTGTTGTGAACTTACCTTAATGGTATCGCCCTCTTGAAATGGCAGTTCTTCGTCACATCCATCGGGATTAGGACTCATTGTGCTTGGATCGTAATCGAACATGGCAACAAAGTAGCGTGGCTTCTTTTGAGCAGCCGACGCCATTTGTTGCTGCTGCTGGTGTTGCTGTTGCTGATGTTGCTGCTGTGGCGTCATCATTTGACCTGGTTGCATATGCTGTTGCATTTGCTGTTGCTGTTGTTGTTGCTGCTGCTGTTGCTGACCAAGTGGACCACGTGGCCCCATGGCACCGGTTTGCATTAGACCCTGCTGCATAGAAGCACCGGGTTGCATTTGACCTGGCGGGACAGGACCTCTTTGACCAGGGAAACGTTGCTGGGGACCCATGGGACCCTGTGGTCCATACGGTTGCTGCTGCTGCTGCTGGGGCGGCTGTTGCTGTTGCATGCCCTGCGGCCCAGGTAAACGGCCGCCTTGCATCATACCACGCTGTTGTTGGCCCGGTGGGTAACCCTTTGTTTTGGTTGATTTAAAAACCCGAATTAATTTTAAAAATTTTGGTTAAAGCAATTTGGAATTCGTTTTAGTTTTTCTTTTTTTTTTTTTTTATAATATTTTTGTTGTAATAATGCAATTGATATCGAAAAGTATTTTGATAATTTTTTTTTTTTTTTTTTTTTTTTAGTAGTACTTTAGTTATATTTAGAGAGTATATTTAGAGAATTTTGAAATCATATGTATACTGAGAAGAACAGAATGAGTTGGAAAAAAGCAGCTTTAAATGTTCTGTTTTGTTTTGAAGCGGTTTTCTTAAAGATTTTATAAAAAAATAAAAAAAAATAAAAATAAAGATAAATAAAATAAATGAAATATTTTAAGAGGTTAAAAGCTGAATTTAACAATAATAATAATGAATTTGAATAAAGCTAATTGGTTTAGGTATTAATAAATAATTAAAAAAAAAAGAAATAAAAATAATTTAAAAATTATGTTACATATAAAATATTTTATTTCGTTTCATTTATTTAATTATTTACTTTTTTTTTTCTTTGCAGTGTATGTATAACTCTTCTTGAGATCAAGATTTACCTAAATACGTAAAATACAGGGAAAAGAATTTTGTAGCGATTTTTTTTTTTTTTTTTTTTTTTGTTTTTAACCGATTTAGAGCCCTTTTTCATAAGATGGACTACGAGCTAATCAATTTTTTCTTGTTTTATGGGATAAAGTCATAAAAATCAACTTTTGAAAATAATTATATAATAATTTCTATAAAAGAAAAGATTCAGTATAGTAAGGTAAAGGAGGAAATCTAAATTACAAAACAAATACTACTCATAAGCTTTCTAACCTATAAAAATATTTTATTAAAAATTTTTAATGAAGGATAACTAATTCTCTAGGTATGCATATATATGTGTATATATATACACGTATATGCCTACATATATATATATATACATATTTATATTTTTAGCAAGCATAAAAACTTTTAACAGTAAACTCAAGTATTTCTCTATTTAAAAATAAAAAACTAAAATAAAATTAAATTATTTTTATTTTTTTTTTTTTTTTTAATTATTTTGAATATTTTGAACTATAAAAAAACGTAATGATTGTGAAAGTTTTGGCTTAGGGTTGTATGAGCGGTGAACTTACGTTGACATTTTGACTCTGTGTCACTTGAGTCTGTGAGGGTTTCGAGAAGAGGCCGCCGAGAAGGCCTCCTAATAGACCAGAACTTCCGTCGGCCTGCATTTACAGATGATTTTTAAGGTAATTTACGTTTTGGTGTATTTTTTATTTTTTTATTTTTTTTATTTTTTTTTTTTTCGTTATAATTGACAAATATTTGTTTGGCATACAAAAAAAAAAAGGTAGGTTTATGACAATGTATGTAAAAAGTTGTTGAAAATATAATTTTCATAAAACTAAAATAGACGAGAATTAGAGATTAAATCAAATTTATCTAAAATATATGACTTGAGAGATAACGAGTTTTTTTTAAACAATTTCGTCATGCTTTTTTCAATTTTCAATTAAACTTTTCTCTTTCATTAAATATCGCAAGCAAAGAACTGTTAAGGACATAAGAGGATTAAGGGGGAAATTTATCTTCGTTCTCATAAAATCTTTCATAAAAACAATGTACATATGTATAAAAAATAATATTATTTAACGCCAGAGCCTTTTTTTTTTTTTTGTATTATAAAAAGTAAATAATCGGTGCTGATTACTTGTTCTTGCGAAGGCTTAGAGGAACACTTTTTTTTTGCTTTTTTTTTTCGTTTCAATCTCAATAGCAAATTTTTTTTCAGTGTAAATAATTTTAGAAGATAGAGAAGAGAGTAAAGTAAGGACCGCTTTCACAATATTCAGTTAGGTATCAGATTATTTAAGTTCACCTTGCGAATTTTTATCCCTAACGGAAGATTGTTAAAATGGTCGACAAAAAAAGGAAGAGCATTTCAGATAACTCAATAAAGTTTAATAAGCCGCCGAGATTCTATACCATTCAAGCAAGCATTCATTCCAATCAATCCGGTATTACAGATATGCAAATATACTTCGGCGCCACTTTTACTAACGAAAATCTCCCTAAGTAGAGATTCGTAAAGTGAACAATTTTGACTTGACATTTCATAAACATCACCCTTAGATCAATAACGGATGAATAAGACATCGGTATTGAAATGCAATTCTAGTTTCCCATTAATGAGGAAATTTTAATAATATAAGAATTTCGGAGGCTTACGTAAGTAAATGAAACTCGAAAGATGCCAAGTAGAGTTAAAATCGTTAGTTTGCAAAACATTTGATCAGAATCGGGGAAATTTCTTAAATAAAAGTTTGAAATAATAAAAGGATGTGTGTTTGTTTGCTTTCCCCAAGATGGGTGTAGCGAAAGACAGTTGATAACTGAAAAGTCAAATAACAGAGCTCCAGAAAGAATTTGTAAAGTAATAAAGTGCAAGCAAAGTATAGTAAAAAATCTTTGTACAATAAAATATTTTGTAAAGAAAATAGTGGAGAACATTTCCCAAAGAACGGGCGTTGAGCAGATATAGTGTACTATGAAAGTGTAGACAAAATATTCATTGTATGTAGCAGCATGCCGCTGTAGGGCTTTGGGGCAGTGTGTACAGAGTGTATGTTAAATGTGCCGGAATATTAGAGAAAGTTTAAGTTAAGGGGAAGTGACTCTGTGTGTTCTCTTTAATTAAGTTTAGAGGGTTTGCATGTCCTGTATTTGTGTGTATATGTGAGTGTGTATATTAATGGCATGGTTTTGAAGAGTTCACTGTCTCGTTATTTTACATTAACTGTTTCTCTGCCTACCTGTTGTCCTTGTTGTGTTTGTTGTTGCTGCCCATGCGGTTGCATGCCCGGCTGTTGTTGTTGTTGCATTTGATTAGGATCATACTGATTTGGATCTTGTTGGCCCATCATATGAGGTTGTTGCTGCTGGCCTTGCATACCCATGGGACCGTGCGGTCCTTGAGGCATTTGTTGGCCCATGCCCATCTGAGTTGGTCCCCTCCTACCCACAGCACTACGTACAGCATCTATTAGATTATTTGTATTGAGTTATCTTAATTACGCTGACAACAATTCAATTTCCTCACTTGGTATTAATATGGGCGCACTATCAGCCGACTGGGAATCTCGTGATTTGGTGCGTATAGTTACGGCTCTCGGATTGAATGTGCCCAACTTTCCAATATCGATAAGAGCATGATCGCCCGTCGGTGAATTAATATCAGTGACTTTTTTCCCATCCGCATATACAGCGTAGCCAGTTACGGGCCCAGAAGAAGTAGGTCGATTGACTGGTTGCCACGTTACTAATATTGTACCATCCTGAGGACCAGCCTCAAGTTGGATATCCTAAAATAGTGAACGGAACCAATTAACGATAATACGCTAATCAAAATGCAGCTTTTCGTTAGTAACGAAAGCCAATTTAAAGGAAGCGACGCGAATATCTAAGTGACTATAAAAAGTAAAAGAAAGAAATCAAAAGGGACTCCATCGAATATATCAGTTATCGTTACAAAGAGGATAATACTTTTTTCGTTTCTTTTATCTGCAATACCGTTATGTCTAAAGACAAAACTTATGCCGAGCTTTGGAGGTAGATAAGCTTTAAGAAAACAAACCCTTAAGAACTCGTACCTGCGGAGGATCAGGCAGACCTTTAGCTAAAGTTCGAAAATCTGCATAAGCCCCTGGAGCCTCTTCCTGAGGACGACCGGGTGTATGATGACCCCCGGCGGCGCGCAAATGCTTAGCTCGTACCGTAACACGATATTGAGTGCTGGGAGCCAAACCCGTAATGGTATGCCGATAAACACCTGGCTTAACAGTGCGCACCTCAACGTTATTTACACAAACTACATGCTGATGATTAGAATTGGCTGGCAGCCAAGAGATGACAGCCGATGAACACGTTATGTGCGAAGCTCGAACAGCGGATGGACCCAAATGAGCGGTATCGCGACCGATAATCATAGTGCAGGCAGCATCACGAGACGTTTGACGGTTCTGGGTTATACTACGTACACTAATGCGATGGGGCTGCAGCGAAGATATAAAAATCATCAAAAACGATTATTTTAATAATAAAAATTTACTTACTCTGTTGGAATCAACGCCCTCTATAAGAGCTCGTGTGCGTTCATTGGCTTTAATAGTAACTTTAAGTACACCATCTACGTATACATGATAACTATCGATAAGATTATAACCGCATGGTTCCGGTGGGGACCAACCAATCAATACACTTTTATTAAGTTGTCTTTCTAACGTTAGGTGCTTAGGAGCTGGCACTAAGAGTGGCATTAAGAGTGAAAAAAATCATGTTTAAGTTAAACGATTAAAGTGAAAAGAAAAATGAGAAAGTCTTCTAAAGGATCTCCAAGCTTAGCGAGAGAAAAAGCGAAGCTATCGTTCGGTGGAAGTGAGGTAAAAAATTCAAAAAAGACATTTGCTCACATGAAATTGAAATCATAATCCCAAAAATATTTAACAGTTCAAATGATTAAAACACAAAGTTTAGTGGTAATAAATAAAGCGAAAATTCTTCTCACCATTATCACTGATATCATCTTGATCGTGTTCCAAATCCGTATGCGTTTCACTGAGGCGCGCTAAGTCTTCTTGAGTATGAGTGAGCAAAGGATTGTGTGGCGGTAAGGAGGGCAACGAAGTAGAGTCACATTGCATGGAACCATCTTCAGCATCTCGAAGTGTAGAAAGTACAGCTTGATGAAATTCCAAAAGATCATCCCCTAGAAGTGCAAACAATTTTAATTGAATAGAATCTTTGTAAGTTCTTGAACATTCTGTAGACGTTACCTATCAAACGTTGTACAAATGAAGCAGGTACCAAACCTCGTCTACCATCTAATAATTCGGCGTCTAAATAACCACCTTGGGGTTCAGCACTGGTCCATACGAGCAAATAATCGCCTGCACATAATGAAAGTTCGCCCTCAGCATCTCTGAGAGTTAGGAAGATAAGCTACATATTGATTCTAAAACCCATTAAAGATCTTACTCTGGTGGATCATAGGGAAAACGCGCTATGAAAACACAACAACGCCCTTTCCCCGGTATGTCGAGCATATCCACTTGAGGTTCACTGGCTCCATTTAAAGGATGATTGCGAGCTAAAGAGGAAAAGCGGGCTCTTTTAAAATCGCCAAAGAAATTTTCTAGCCTTCGCTAAGCTACAGGTTTAGGTTCATGGATTCTAAAATTGCTTATTCAATTAGACACTTACTTTCCAGATCGAGAGCACCTAGAGCCAGACCGCAACGATTATGCAGCATAGAGGCACTGATGCTGTCTGTGAATTCATCTAGACCCCAAGTGCTGGGAGGTATCGGTGAGCAAGGTGAGCTACGATTACCGTAGCGCGTTAAAGGAATGTCTATTTCGTCCAGCATTTTCATTTTATTAGCAGTGCGTAAAGCGGACGAAGTAAACGGATATGAAGCAGCGGAGCCTACATCAATAAACGTGGGCGGTGGTCCGTAGGCATTTGGTAGGCCACCGCCCATGCCTCCAACTCCCGCGCCTAAACCATACAAAGATGATGTACCTGCCAAGCCGGCCCCCAGACCGGACAGACCAGTCGTAGTGCCCAACAAGGTACCAGTGTCTAATACATTGCCTAGGGTGGGATGAGTGAGCGAAGAGCCCAGTGGTGGTACACCACTTGCACCAGTGGCCGTACCGCTTAAACCAAGTGCTGAATAACTGCTAGCGCCGGTTGGTATATTATGCGAGTTCAGCGAGAGTATAGGCATAGTTGTGCTCTGCAAATTGTACAACGGCATTGTGCCACGCTAATCATTAGTAGTACATCGTACATGTACACAATCAGTGATTAAAAGTATTATCACCAGAGCAAGAGTTATTTTCATTATTTCACACGAACAGAAAATTTTGCGTTTTCGAGATTACGAGTTATATTTCATTACAATGTAATACATACAATACACATAGAAATTGGAAGAATACATAGCACGTAAGTTTTGTAGGCACACATACATATCATTATTTATATTTAACGTGTACATGTAGAATATTGAAAGAAGAAGTAGAATTAAGACCACATTTACAACAAAACAGCGAACATATAGAAAGTTTCGTCGACAAAAAACGTTTTGTATACATGTACCCCAGATAATACGGCAAAGGAGTTGGAAACAGGAGCGAAGAACATTGAAAAAATACAGTAAGAAAGAGAGAGAGAGAGAGAGAGAAGATAAAGAGAGAGAGAGAGAGAGAGAGAGAGAGAAGAGAAAAAGAAGAACAAATACACAGCACATACATATAGATATTTCGGAAAAAATGGAAAGAAAAGAAGAGACGGGAAATTTTCCCCATTAAATATTCCATTGATGATCCCGTTATTTAAAAGAAAACTTATTTCTCATGAGGACACATTTGAGTTGTTATTTAAATGAGACTATGGATCAGCGGATCAAGCGCAATGATGAGAGAGCTACTTAGCTTCGAAATGATTTCAACTATGAACGATATTCTATGTATAAATGAGTGTAATTATTTTTATTTATTTACATATTTGTCTTTATAAGGAGAACGAAAACCTGTTATCGCAAAAATTTTTACAATTTTTTTCATATTTAATCACATGCAATACACGATACGCTTACAAAACGGTTAAATACAGGCTGACGGGTATGAGGGGGAAACCCTTGCCTACAACTTTTCCGGCTATCAATTTTTCCAATAGGTGTTTTAAAAATATCTATCTATAACTATTTCAAATGATTTGAGGAAAATTTTCAATAAAAATTTTTTAAAATATCGAACAATAGATGAACAAAAGGAAAAGTGCCTAAGAAATGAAGAAAAGTAATGATTGCATTAGGTTTCAGCAAAGGGAAAATATCAACATTCGCATGGATAGGAAGAGAGCTTTTGTTACTCTTTAGAAATCTTAATTGAACCAAAAATTTCATTTGCTTTACTTTTGCCTATGACTTTGAAATGAAGCTTACAGTTATGCGATACTTTCACTTTAAGACCAAACATTGAATATCCGTTCTTTGGGCTTAGATGCATGTTTCCAAAGGTAAACTCATTAATGCCGCAAGAGAAAAAATTGTGCAGCCCAACTTGGAGGTGGAGAATTAAAATTTTATATTAAAATGTGAATTTTTAAAGTATTCCTCCTATCAGCTTGTCTTTCAAAACACTCCATGATAGTTGAGAAAATTTACCCATGAAAATTCTGTATAAAAGAAGCAAATACTTTGGACTCCATTGCGTAGAAGCTCTTATTGGCAATAGGGTTTAATACACATACATATTAAAGATTATTGTAAGATCCATTAATAGCAGCAGATCTTTCTTCTCTCGTAGGAGCAATATATCATCTGACATGACTCTTCAAATATTGGTCCTTTAAGAAAAGCTTCGCAATTCGCAAGAATGTGGAATGGCGGCGCAACGTTATAAGCAAGAAAGTTTATTTCGTTTTGATGTGGAACCTCTTAGTCTCCCTGAAATTGGGGGCGCATCAGTAGTTGAATCCATATCAACTGTAAGTTACTAACAACAACTTGCTAAAGTGACCAACTTTCTTACCGAATCAGTTCAATCCGTGTAAATAGACGAGTAGATAAGAGTCTGCATTCGCAGACTCAAGTTTCAATGGGTTAGGCCTTAAACGCGAGTGCTTAGTCAGTAAAGTCAATCACTTAAAGATAGAAACAGAGGCATACATCCACCAAGCTGCGACCACTCACTATCTATTTCTCTTTCCTCAATTCCACCGTCAGTTTTTTACACGTATGGTGGACATCTCCTGAGTGAGTGGTCATGTAAGAAATATTCAGTTGTGTGACAATTTCTTTTTTATATTTAATTAATCAAGGCAATGTTTCCAGTATTATCGATATTAGGCATCAGTATTCTACTTTCTTTCCTTTTCGAAATTTATACAGTTGATGGACGCAGACGACAAGGTAGTTAAATTACTTTTGGTGTGATTGCGTTCCCCCGGTCTTTAGAAAAGAAACAATGGATAAACAAAAACATGGATGACTGAAAATTTTTTATAAATAAGCGCAAAAGGGCAAAAAAGGTATAACGATTTCCTCTGACTTCGAAATATTTGTCAATATTAACAAGTATCTGAACAAGCGCTATTTTATTTAACAAAAGCTTAGATATGACACTCAGAGAATATGATCTCAGAAAGAC
>KK500135.1:182088-203942 GCA_000688715.1 Glossina pallidipes | reverse complement strand
TCGGAGTTGTTTCGAAACAAAAGTATGGTTATAAGCGATCATTTCTGGTCTGATTAGAATTTTTGGAGATTCTAGCTTTATTGTTAAAAACGAAGAAACGAGCTCATCCCAAGTACAGTCTACCTGTCCTTTGCCGTTAGTTTGATATCTTATGAGAAGTATCCTGTGGCCTCACGATGACCAATATGGTTCAAGCTTACAAATCCATTGAGAGCATTCTTGAAATCTTTCAAGCAAATAATAAACAACATGTCTTTAAACCATAACTTAAGTTTTCTAAGTTCGGTGCCTTCGTTCATGTATTGTTTTTTATTTAAACAACAATGATCATCTCTTGATCCGGCTGGCTGCTTGTGTCGACCTTAGTTCGTATGCTAACTCCTTCCTTTTAGAAATCCTTTGCCCTTCTTGTCTCTGACTTGTGCTTAGGTGCATGTCTCTTTCTTTTTTCCAGCCGCTATCGTATTGCACGAATAGCGGACATCCCTCTAGTGATCGGTGCATATTAAAAAAAAAAAAAGAATGTTGTTGCAAGCTTCTTATCATTTCATTACATTATAATATATTTTAGAAATTCAGTTGCAAACTCAAACCTAGGCAGTGTTTCGAAAACGTGGCCACGTGACGTGATTGATGTACCAACAAACTCATCAAATAAAATTTTTGGATGAAGTGCGCTTCAAGTAGACAACATAACATTTAGTTCGGATTGAAAACATATCAACATTTTACAACAGCCGCGATGGTGGCCCTAAATATACCAAAGTAAGGTTGATCGTTCAACAGGTCAGCTCTTCGCGATAATGCATTTTGTTAACACATTTTTTTCAAGTGTAGCTTAAATGAACTTATTAGAAAATCTAAAAGAAAATGTTTATTATTCTTTGGTGTGTTATTGCAACACCTAAAAACATTCTTGTTTAGCAATTTATTCTATTTGCTGTTACAATATGTTGTTGCAAGACATGCCGTTCTTCCATTGTTGAGCTCAATATCTTGACTTCAAAGACTGTTATTTGCATAGTTACACATATGCAACAAGCAAAATAATTGCTATTGCAGTGTGTAAATTTGCATGCAATGTTAAAAATGTCACACCATCAGGAAAAAGTCCAACATAAACGCTGCGACTATAACAGAAGCTATATGCGTGCGCTTGATTATGAACTGAGTGGCAGGCATAATATTTGTTTTAAATTTTTGCTTTTCTTTTTTTGCTGCTTTATTTGTGGAGAGACGAGACATGGTTGCGCCATATTTTGTATGAAATATATTCGAACCTGTCATGAATGTTTAATAAAGTGCTTTTGAATTCCGTGAATAACTAATAAAGCCTCTCTTTGCCCGTTTTGACTATTCAAGGCCTCCTCGTTCTCGTCTCATTTCGTTATGGTTGCTTTCTTAAGTCGTTTAGCGCACACAAATACACACACAAACACACATACACATACACACATACACACACAGGTTTTGTAACACCATTGCGTCTGTCACTCTTGTGGTGTTCCATATTTCTAAAAAATTGACAAAAAATTATTATAAAATATATTTATTAATAAATAAGAAATAAATAAATTTGTGAGTCCACGATATTTACGTGTCGATCGTTTGATATCTGCCAATAAACGACAAGGCCTGTTGTGCTTTCAAATTAATATGTCTCTTTTTATCTATATGCATACATGTGTAGAGGTTAGTATGACTGTGCGAAATCCATGTTATGTTATAATACTATTCCGCTACATAGGTGGTGGTATCCTGGTGATTATAATGTCTTGCTTGCAGCATGTCATTTATCATATGTATATTTATTTTTTTTTTTTTTCAAAATTAATGTCGGTTAGATAAACAAACATATATACTATATCCAATACATATGTACACATACATACAACATACTGACACTTATATGCTATATTTGTGAACTGTTTTATCGTTGTCACTCTCTTTTCGTCTGCTACGCTTTATATATGTAATATGTCAATAAATTTATGATCAAGAAGTACGAAAGTTGGGTTCGCGATTCGACGAATCTTGGATACCCATCGTCTTGATAATTGCGAAGGTGTCTTCTACATTGTTAGCGCTCTGATAAGTCAGGCCCTTGTAATAATGAAATTTTATATGGTTTCGAAACGACGAATTTTATCAGGAAGACTTGTTAGCCGATCTGTGGAACCTTTGTTTGGAATGATTGCTATCCGAAACTATACACATAAGTGCAAGACCGTAGTCCGTTCGATATAGAAATGAAGTTCATATACCACCGGCAATGTTTTCAATTATTGCTATTTATGCGTATCTGCTGTAAAGCATCTTCTTTCACATTTGATCACTAAAGGGTTAACACTAAATGTTGAAATACTTCTTTTCTCTTCAATCGAGATTTCGCTCTAATTGTTTGATGATTTTGAACAAGCGTCCTTACAATTAAAATACGTTAGTACTTTCTGCAATATACCATAGCCTAATAGGAAAGTTCAAATTTACGCTTAGGAAATGCCAGCGCACGTTTTCTGCCTTTTTGATAAATTGTTGTGTAATATGTTCTTCAAATAGTATGTTTTAATAGGATTAGCATACAATTAGTAGGATTTTTTTTAGGAATTTTAAGTTTCGAAATTACTTAGAAATTTCAAAGCTGAGCTTGTGTGGACATTGGACTTTGACAAATGTGTTTCAACGACGTAAACCTAAGGTCTATATATCGTTTTTATGTCAATTTTTTGAAAACGTGATAATGTTAGTAAGAGACAGACGGACGGATCGGGAAAATATACACCTATACTTTATGGTTTGCATGCTTGAATGTGACAAATGGATCGACAATAATAGGCTACCGTTATTCCGCGTTGGTACAAAAATTGTTGCGCACTGCACTATAAGCATTGTGTGTGCTATTTATGAATAATTAATGAATGTCTCATCACATGCAAGATAATTCCACAATTGATAACATTATACATTTCATCTAAAAAAAAAGGAGGTTATGTGTCATCCAGACAGCAGACAAATCTTTTAGAGAAGATATAAGAAATTTTGGCGCGTAAATAATTTCAAAATATTAGTCATCTAACACATTGGTCAATAACTCCCGGAACTGATATATAGAGACGTCCTTTTTAAGAAAAATTTCATTTTATTTATAGGAGGGGGCCACAACTCATATGAGAATTTCGTCTCGTTTCCGCTTTTTATTTACGTGTAACAGTGGCTTAGTAACTACTAGCTATTGTTGTTCCAAAATAACGGAATTTCGTGTGTTGAAAAAATATTGTTTTTGTATTGGAGAAAAACCACCGTTTAAAGTCAGCGCAGACTCGGAAAATGTAATAGCAATTCTCCTTTCACCGACCACAATAAGTTATCGGCGCTTTGTACCAAGGCATTCGATGCCTGAAATGTATGATCGCACAAAAAGCATCGATAGCCGGAACGTGAAGTTCTGGAAGGTAGCTGACGTCGTAAAGATATCGACAGGCAGTTTATTTCTTGCTTTATATGAGAATTTTGGCTTAGGAAGGCTTTTATATAATCGTTTACTCAGAGAGGAACAACTACACAGCGCCACATGTTTGTTCCCAGCACTAGTAAAATTGCATGAATTGAAATTCGAATTGTTGCCGTACCTATCATGCTGCTCAAATTTGGTCCACAATGACTACTATCTGCATGTAAATCTCAAAAACATTGTTCTCTTTTAGTCCTGGGAATTTTTGACTAATGCGTAAAGGAGGGAGTGCACGTCTTATGCTAAAATTATCTTTGGCGAATATGTTTCATTAATGTTCAGTGTACGTTTTCATACTTTTCTAAAATATTGTACGTTCCGTTACAAAGCGATGCTCTTAAGCGGAGCACACAATGCACTTACGTTGTGCATCACGGACGAACTGTCAAAATAAAGTTCGATTGCATGTCTGGTTAAAACACACATAGTTTGCAGTGCATTGCTGAAATAACAATCATATGAATAAAATAATCCGCATAATGCACGATGCAAATGCGTTCACTGTGCTCAGCCTTTTACACAGATGAACAAGTTTTGTAGATACGTCTTTGCCGATACAAGTTCGGAGTGAATCAAGCTTTGCTGGTTTTGCTTTATAATTCTTACAAATGTTTAATGTGTTTATCCTTCTTAATCTCTTCTTAACCTTTTTTATCCACCGTTTGAGTTCTGCTTTGGCTATTTGCGTATGTCGTGTCAATTTCTACATTAACATCTTTGGTGAATCGCATTGCTTGCCAATACAAAGTTTACTCTCAAAAAAGCATATAAACTTTTCAACGTATATCTGTCCATAGCAGGGTTTAAAGCATTGTAAACTGAAGGTGTGGCTGTCTGAATATATGTACGGGTGAATGACTACAGTAAATTGTGGAAACCCTTTCAAGTCATTAATATCAATCATTATTGATCACTATCAAAGGATGGTGCTCCCTCCTATTTCTGTGTTTCTTTTTTTTTTTTTCTTGTTTTCTCTGGCAGTAACTGGCTCGTTAAACATATCTGTGCGTATACATATCCGTAAATTGATATTACATCAATTTAAATGAGATGTTATTTCACAAGTTGATTTCTAACATTAACTTTCGTACATGCTTTAATGGGCAAGACTCTCGCAGCATTCCCTTGTGCACGTAATAAATGGTGATGTAAGTTTAATTGACGGAAATTAAATCATGGAAAATCCCGCATAACCTTAACTAATGTGCTCTTATGATGCAAGTATTTCTGTAAAGAGATTAGAAAAAAAGCCTCTTTTATAGCTGAAGCGAATTTTGAATACCTACGTCCTCAGTGGTTACAAAGTTTTGTTAACAACATCAGCGCACCAAATTTCATAAGTGAATAAGCACACTATTCTTCTTCTTATAATTTACTCTTTAAATTTTGAGCCATTGTATGCGTGATTCTGGATATTTTTCATTAGAGAATCTGATTACGAACCTACGGTTGAAATTTGAGATAAGTTAAGAGCGCGACCAAGCAGAACAAGCGCGTAAAAGAAAAATGAAATAACTGCTAAAAAATACATTTGAGAAAATGACTGGTAGTTTCGTGCCCATCAAATAGTGCTGCCCCTTAAAATGAAAAAAACATAAGACTCCCTTCAAAATTTTTCAGTTAAAGTCCGACTTTTCGTAAGTAATTTATTTGGACTTCTTTTTCATAAATCACATCTAAAAGCGCACTTATTTTCTTTGACTAAGATTGTTCTGAATTCCAAAACCTTAAAGAGTTCCTTTTTCTGGCAAACTTAATTGCTTATGTAGTAGTAGTGTTTTAACTCAAAGTATGGCGTTGCGAAGATGAAAGAAATTGTCTATAGTTTAGATATAGCAGCTCTGACCGTTTCAATAATCAGAAATGGAATGAAATCTTTCCATAAAAACACAAATCGAATTCAACCAAAGCTGACAAAGTAAACGTAAACCATTAGATAAAAATAAGAGAGACAATTTTCAGAAAAGGCTTGAATGCCGAAACGTAGATAAAAATGAAGAGATAAAAATTGTTGAGACACACTGACTGAATCCTCCATGTAAAGTTACAGGCTTCTTAATCGAATCTGAAGTAGCGATGTACTTAAGCAAAAGTCTTTTAAAAATTGTGTGCAATCTATAAAGAAAGTATGTCCAATGACTGGGATGGAAGGATTTGAGGTAGCCCCACTATTATTATAGTTAAGATTGTCTGTCCGTCTGTCTGACTTCTCATCTGTCTACCATGGGTTCTTGTGTTGAACCTACAGGATGCAATCATTGAAATATTTTAGTGAAATTTGATGCACTGACGTCCTTTGGCCTATAGACGAACGCGATTGGAAACGGTTCAAATCGGACCACTTTTCCGATCATATTGCTTATAACGCCTTGTTTTGAAACGTCCTTGTATGAATACCTGTAGGGTGGTGTGGGGTACTTAATGAATCCACTGTAGCGTTTTTGTTTGTTTAAGAATCAAAGTGATGATCTGGCGGTCAAATTGAAAGATTGACGTTTCAATTGTTGGACCATATCTTCATCACACTTCGCTCTCTCTGAATGGCATCTACACATAAATACAAAAGGATTTGTGCTTTCTACCGATGAAACGCACTTGGGAAATGAAGATTTCTCTAGAAAACTACCTTAGAAGTAGAAGAAGTAGAGTGAATTCATATGTATGTATGTGTTAATGAGAGAATGTGCTAAAGAAATAAATGTGGTTTGCCTTATAAATTCGCGTCGTTAATAGAAAAGTTTTTGTTTATAATTTTCTGGTATTTATTCTAAACAATTTGTCTACATTATAACGGTATCATCGGATCCTTCGATTATTTTTTATATAAATTATTTACCCTTCCATCAGACAGTCTTCCCCATGCCTCGGTCGATTTGTCATTGCGATCGCAACCAATGTGAGTGTTCTTGTAAGAGACGCCTTAAACCTACATATATGCGTTTATTTGCTCAAACATACCTCTTATTACAAATCGAGAAGGAAAGCTAAAATTTAAAGAACAAACTGAATGGGTTTGAAAGTTTTCTTCTTCTATGTAAAGTTACATAAATCCGTTGAAGGAAATAAATTTTTATTTCCCTTTGGAAGAAGTTAATAAGCGCGAAAACATGATTCGATTCAAGTGCTTTTATTTTCTTGGCAATGCAGTAATGCGTAGGCAACGCAATTGTCAATTGCCAATACGTAATGCATTTATTTACATTTTCTCTTTTAAATGAATAAATGATTGTTCTCTTATTTCCCTTTGCTAACCGCTGTTCTTTTGCTTCATACGCGAAAACCTTATTTATTTATAATAAAATTTTCGAAATGTCTGTCATGTTTGAACTAATGAGAAAATTGACACATGTGATGAACTAAATGTAAGCAGGAGTTTTTCAGGCTACCAGAAAAGTACGCGGAATTACACGACAAACTTACAGTTGAAAAATGACTTTTTTCATCAATACGTTGACAGCGAGCCAACATACCTCAGATATATTATTGTTATTATTATGGCTTACTTGCATCGAAGAAATGAATGCTGGGACTAAAAGTAGGATCAACAATAGCAGCGAAGGCTATCGGCTCTTTTGTCTTTTTTAAGAGTTTCTCTAGATGGTTACTTTATTCGCTTTAAAAAAGTCAAATATTTTATTGAGACTATGTTCCCCATGGACTCCTAAGATGCCCATAGGGTTAGACGCTCCGAAAACGAGTTTTTGAATACTGGAAAGGTTTCGCTTTCTCAAAGTGAGTTTTTAATCATAAAATTTTGCCTACAATTGCAAATTGAAGGAATAGATTTCTAAAGAATCCATTGGTGCTTTGCGAGAGCATAGCCAAGACGAATTGCAAATGTTTTCATCTTGATTTTGTCGACATTGATTAGATTGTAAAGTTGGAGCGAAAATGGGATTATTATGCGAGTGGTGCGAATGTTAGTACTGCCGATTTTTTCTGTCAACTTTTTTCCTAATTATACCTTACACCACTTTTGGGTATGCAAAACTCAAGAAAACGCAACGTAGACCCACCTTTTATTACACCAAAGCTTGTCTGTCCGCGTGTCGGTCTTATTTTCTTGTGTTCATTTTTTGAGACGTTTTGATCAAACTTTGTTCATCGATATGTTTTGGCTCAAGGACGCAAGCTATCGAAAATGGTTTGGACCGGACCGCTTTTGCGAACATTTCCCATGCAACACATATTTTCAAAATCGTTACATGTGGTGTAGAGTATTTAGTGAAGGGTCGTGCCTGACTACAATGTTATTAGTTGTTTTTCTTTTTCTAATATATTTTTGAAAGTCGATTTTTCCCTTGTACCCTCCGTAACTAAGGGTGTCGAATCCGCAAATTTGGCTGCTAGGTTTGCTAGCTGACATCCCAAGGGACCAATATGAACCGATACCTAAACGAATTTAATATTGTCATTGCAAATGGCAATGGTATTCCTTACTTCGTTGATTGGCGTTTGCTGGATTCTGTTTTGGGTTTGGTTATGCAAGCGTGATTTGTCGCTTGAAGAATATCTCCAGCTTAGGTTGTAGATGTTTCAAATATACCGTTAGGTTTATTTTATTTGCCAATGTAATCTTCTTGCAGCTCGATACAAGGAGCACAACGATTTTCGAAATCGTTTATGTTTTTAAAATTATACGGTTCGTCGATCAGTACAAAGTTGCTCCATACTCTACTATTCGAGATATTCATTCGACAAAATGTTTTTCAGACAAGCGTTTTTGGTGTTTCCATATCGCCGGGGTCCTAATTTGCAGAATACGGTGATAGCGGGCGCGATCTAGATATCACTTCATTAGGTCCCTTACCCATTGCAGGACTCAATATATTCTGCATTTGATGTAAAAATTTTCCCATCCAGATTTAAAAAAAGGAAACGAAACTCAGCGGTTGGAGAATTTCCTAATAATTCCTATTTCACTATTGCAAGAGTACCCCTGAGAGCAAAATTAGAACTGCTCTGAAGAGGAATGCTTTAATGCTTAATTATTGATTCGTAGGCAGTACGTACCATACGTTAGTATTCAAGTTTATAATTTTGAAGTTCAATTGCTTCTTCTAATATTCGTCGTACTTACATAATTCTGCATAGACCATTTGTGAGAGTTAATCGTTATATTCTATACGCCTGGTGACACAAGGATATATTAAGTTTGTTCGGATATACGCAACACCCAGAAGGGCTTAAAATAGTTCAATCGGGTAAGTTTGTCCGTCCATCTCTACGTCTGTCGACCTTGCTTTCTTTTGTTCAAACTAAAACTTTGCAATGCTTGAGGTATACTAAGGAATATGATACACTGGTATGGACATGTTTTGGCCCAAAGACGAACGCTATTGAAAATGGTTCGGATCGGACTACTTTCTCGACAACCCCCCATATAACACTTTATTTTGAAAAGCCGTTATAAGAATTAAGCGGAGTAGGGTATTTAATTATGGGCCGTGGCCCATTAAAATGTGTTTACTTGTTTTTTTTAATAATTCCATTGGTTGGATATTCGATGGGGGTCAAAGCATACTCCCCTAAGGTAATTCAAAAATCGATTTTTTTAAATGGAAATCGTTCGTGTCTTCACGAGTTCCATGCCTACAAAGCGTGTAGAGAAAAGTAACGTTACCCAAACCACTTTTGCTGCGTTTCAGGGGTCGCTCCACGAACTTTTCAACCCATGGTTAAAATATATTACCGTTTATATGGCTCTATTGTTATTGTTGTCCTGATCTGTGCTGTGGAAATAAAAGATGACACGTACAAAAACCATTTTTGTACTCAAGATACTTAAGATAATCATTTAAAAAAACAAAAAAACATTTTTTCAAGTTTTTAATCGGCAGTAATCATACATTCACATATTCTACATAGGCTGTCTATATGAATCATGTCTGCGATGTAATGCAATTATTGTACGTAAGCGCGTGAGTAGAGTCGCATAAAGAAAAGAAAAGAAAAGCAAAAAAAGAAAGAAACGCCAGTCATTTGCTGACTGCTGTTCATTCAATCTTAGTACTGTCGGTTTGCGCTTTTTTGTACCTCTGCTTTCTCGGTATGCGTCTGTTAGTGTCTGATAAGGATCATTAGGATTTTTAGTTTGAAATGGATGGAGAAGATCTAGTAAAACGACACTTGTATGCATGTACTTATGCTGTCGTAACATAAATGACAGTTTTACGTGCATTTGATGATGTCACCGGGATTTGTTAATATAAACTACGTTTATATGCGTTTTTCATCGCATTAAATGTAAAAAAAAGAACAACATTTTTTTTTTTCTTAAATAGCGAATCAAATAAATGCAAAGAAAAACGAGAATTGAATGGTTTTTATGTCATTTATTTAATTTTTAATGCGTAATGCGAGACACAAATAATAGACCGACCACAAGTTGTGCGCGTTGTCTTGAGAGTAAAAGCCCCGGTGAACGTACAACATCTTTTCTGTATTTGACATTAACCTTTGAATTTATGTAAATTTTCTTTTTACTTTTTCTCCTTATTTTATAAATATTTTTTCAATGGAATTTTTAAATTCAACGTTAGATTCTTGTTTTTTTTTTTTTTTTTAATACCGTTTTCTTAACAAAAACCTTCCTTTGTTATCCAATGAAGTTGTTTGTTTTTTTCTTTAATTTCCTCCGTTAGTCAGTTTATTCATATAGCACAAGCGTCTGCCCAAATGTAACGCATTTAAGATGCAATTTTTTTTTTCTTGATTTTCAGGAGAGAGAATAAAAGCAAATAAGAAAAATTGTATTTTTATTTCCACCATCAATTTTTTTAAGCTCGCAGACAGTCTCAGCTCGGAGATACTAGAAATAAACCAATAAGAACCGTGTAAAGAAAGAACAAGAGCAACAGCAATGACAACAATACAAAACTCATAAAACTACTGCGGCAGATTAATGGTGATTTCTTGTTGCAGCTGCCACTACCCACTACCAGCATCAATAAACAATTGTTTTAAAGGCAGCTGATATTTCTAACAAAAACACGAGGGCAACGTCACACCATCAACTTAATTTGTAATCTTCTCCAGCGGTACTATACCGTAATACTATTGCTCACAAAAAAAAAGAGTCTCCTTTGCTTTCTTCTTTGCAAATGCGGTCACAGCTTGTAGACAAAAACCAAAAGCTAAACTCATACCTAAACTCAAGACAAAATGATCTTAACATTGAGATAATTTTTTAACTTTAAAATCTCTAAACAAAATAAAAAATAAAAAGAAAAAACTACGAATGTTAGAAAGAAGAATGCTAAGACCAGATAGTAAAGATTCCCTGCAGTCTGTAGTTTAAAAGACTGTAATGAAGAGTTAATAAGGAAGGTTTAATAAGGAATAGTAACACTAGGAGCTACCGCATTGAAGGCGTAGCAAGTCGACAAAACAATCCGGCCAAAAAAAAACAAATTTTGGAGGGGTACCTTCTGGGGATTTATGCAAATGCGGTCCTTTGTTTAAAGCGGCTTCTACGAAGAAAGTGTCTGCCAACACACTAAAATTGCATTTATATAAAGAAAGAGTCACTAAAAATTCTAATTATCTCAATCTAAGTTCATTCAAAGTGTTTACAACTTAAGGCCTCCTACATGTTTTGGCTTAAACTCTGCCTACCTCTAATATGTTAGATGAGATGAGGTGTGCCTGAGAAGAAGCATTTACGTAAATCTACTGAAATGTTATTAAGGATAACCATTGCCGAACTTTGATTCTTACGCCAACCTTAAATGATCTTGCATTGCTTCGCTGAGATCACAAGCAGGCAGTGGGCAAGTCTTCTAAACTTTGCTACAAATAAATGGCTAAGCGTTTGCTAAAGACAGTTGATAAATTCTGCTCATCTTGGATACTTTTGAATTTTTGTCTGTATTTGTAAACTTTTATCAAGAAAATCTTTTACTAACAGATTTGAAAATTCGAAAGCAAACAGTAAAACAATTTTGATGATTTGAGGCCTTAGCCTTAAACGATCGAAAATTGACTCCTGTGTGAAGAGACCGTGTATACATTTTCTAATAATTGACATTAAGGTAAGAAACTATTGGGTTGCGATCAGTTACGCGTTAAGTTGGATAAAACAAAGCAAGAAAAGATGCGATGGCTTTCGCTTTAAAGATTTAGGAGCTTATTTGCCAGTGGTCTTCGATTTGTTAACTCAAAGTAATCATCTCTTATCCATTTTGCATTTGTGAAGATTTCTATTACATGTGCTAGTTTCCGGGTCAAAAATCGCTCTGAGCACTTTCGGGTATATAAGACGTAGTTGACTTGGATTCTATGGTACGTTTACCGATACAGATTCTAAGTACACTAAAAACTTTAATTAAAGCCCGTTCTAAATTCATGGATTTATTTGTTTCATTTGTTTATTTAATCATTTGTTTATGCAATCCGATAACAACCGAGTTAAGTACTCACAAGTCACGCATACTCACGTCTAGTGCAAAGACGACCGCGCAGCTGATCTGTATGCAAGCTAGGAGCGCACAGTGGTTCACTAATATGAAATTAGTTATTGGCTCAGTTTGTCAGAAATGGGTAAACTCAAATCGTCGTCGGTAGATCAGACGTTAAAAGATGACGTCGCCTTGAATGTTTTATTCTTTTTGAGCCTCGAGTATTGAGTGTTGAATTTATTGTGCGATTTCTATGTAGAACACGATAAAAGATCAGCAACAAACATCCATTGTCATGGGGAGTCATTCACATTCTTTTAAATACAAAAGTTGATGTGATTTCTTGCAAAAATTTTAAATTTTTGAAAAAACTACAACCAGAGAATCTCGTTTTGTGCGGCGGGCTTAGAAACATGCCTCGGGAAGGACGCGTTTAAAGAGAATTTCACTTTTGAGAAAGGTCTTGTTTCACTTCTTATAATTTATCACTTCTATAACAGAATCGTGCTTACGTTTTTTTCTTTTATGTCCTGCACCACTTGTGTTGCAAGGGTATATTAAGTTTGTGCGGCTGTATGCAATAAACAGAAGGACTTGTGGTAGGCCCACCATTTTTTATACTGACCAATTCACAATAACTTTCTGAACCGATTTAAGCTTGTCTGTCCGTCTGGTTTTCTTGTGTTCAGCTTACACGTCGCATCTTTTCAGATATTTTGATGAAACTTGGTACATCGACACAATTTGGGCCCAAGGATGAACGCTATTGCAAATGGTTGGGATCGGATCATTTTCTCGATCGCTTCTCATATAATACCTTATTTTGAAAAGTCGCTATATGCATTAAGCGAAGTAAAGTTAGATATTTCATAGTGGGCCATGCCCCACTATAGCATTTTCACTTGGTTTGTTTTCATTTGCTTCTTGAGGATTATAATCCTCAAATTATCCAGCGCACTAGAAATATCTGAAGTAAGTTTTGAAGGGCAATGGGTGAAAATTGAACTTTTAAAACTTTTTATGTCATTTTTGGATAATTTAGGGAGTGTTTGAGTCAATAAAGATATCCAGAAGAAAATGTTAAGGTAATATTAATCTGTAAACTTTTTACGTGACTTAGCATTTGTTTTAAGCAAGGGGGCCATTCAGTACCTCTTTCTTCAATAGAGCTCACTTAATATAAATCAGGAGGGCTTAATTAAGTTACTCTTACTTGTAGTTGTAGTTGCGTATTATGTTTACACTGGTATGTCCGTGTTCGCATTCTCAGAAAATTAAAGGAAACGTCCATTTAAACCTTATACATAAAATAATAGTTCACTGTACAGTAAAATGTATTTCAAATCAGAAAAATTAACTGAATCTAAATTTACAAAACATAATATCTAATAGCGGGTACTCTGAAATAGAAAAGCTTTTATCAATGTCTTAACTTTCTTTCTGCCTCGTACATCAGAAATTGTACCATTGTCTGCAAAAGCATTATAAAAAACGTTGTTAAAAACTTCTTGCTTCTCAAAATACTTACGCTCTACTGGTTTTAAGGTTTCGTTCCCTTAAGTATTTCATGGCTATTTATTTACCGAGTCGACTTAAGTTGAGGATTATAATTTTATTTAACTTGTGTTCTTTTTCTCTTTGTGCATATATTGTATGAAGGTGTGGTATAATGCGTTCTTTACGGTGCTGGCGGTTAATGTTAAGCTGCTAATTTAATCAGCATAAAAACATTTATTTATTTGCCAACAAAAAAAAACAAAAAAAAAAAAAAAATCAAAAGCAAAACAAAAAAACGAAAATCCTTAACCTTAGAGCATTTCATTGTATCGATGTTGAGTTACCCACAAGCCAAACGTATCAAATTTCAACACATTGTCGGTATGCTAAGTGTTCTGCGTGCCAACACTATTTAGATTCCTTTTCTCTAAAACCATACACACACACAGACACACACACACACACACACACACACACATACAAAATACACAACGCACTCCCACTCTAATGCGAATTTATTTTAATAGTTTTCTTAGCTTAACAAACGTATAAAACGTGTCAAGCTGCCAACAAAAAACTCGAAACGAATGAATATAAATATTTTTGGTTTCTTTTTGTAAGAAACCTAAAAACACAATTTTCAACGCAATAAAGATTATAATATATTTTGACTGCAACAACAATAACTAAAAATTCGTTCACTAATTAAATGAGAATATCGCACGAGAAAATGTTCCTTTGAAATGAATTTTTATGAGCTCATTTAGTTAGACGATAGCAACAGGCTTGAAATATAATTCTTTAATTCTTGCAAATATTTAGTGACTTGGGGCGGTGGCGATAGCACTCAGATCAAACGAATGTAAATTAAAATTAGTATGGGAATAAGCAAAATATTTGCAAATTATTTGTTGTTACTATTTTTGGTTTCTATTTGCTTCACAAGACATGAGGACGGAGTTCGAAGAAATTTGCATAAAATCGGAAATTTTCAATATCAAAACGCTGTGCAAACACAAGCAATTCCATCTTTTTGAATATGGATAGTTCCGAGAAGATAATCGTAAATGTTTGAAGCTAGCCACACCTTCTGTAGATTTTTTCTATCAACGAGTCTTCTCATTACACTTTGGTTTCAAAAGCTTAACTTATCCCCAGCATAGTTGGATTTTACATTCTCTGGCTGAAGGCAGACGCTCACTTTAAAATCACTTAACTTGTGCTGCAAACAGAAACCTCGAGTTCCGGAACATGACACATAGTTGGTGGACCGGGATCATCACTAAGGCTTTTTCAAGTACTTTCGGATTTTCTCCCTTCAGCATCTTATTAGTTTGTCTACATATTCTGAAGATTATAGCGGGTGTAAAATAAGCCTACTGCCTGCACAATAAAAGTGTTCGACGGAACTCAAGATTTGACTAAAAGGTATTTAAAGCTTGTGCTAATCCATGAAAGATGAAAAGAAATTGAAGAGAAAAAATTTTGTAACATAATCTCAAGAAAACTAAATACATAACACAGAGATTCTACAAGAAGATCGTAGAGGCGAAATTTGTTCCTTCGCAAACCGGGCGTGAACGTTTCTGTAGCTAGCACTTAAATCCAAGTTAACCAATAAAAAAAAACTTTATGGTGAGAGTCAACTTTCTGGCAAAAATTTTTAATTTCTTTCTTTCGTTGTTTTTTCTTTTTTGTGTAGTTCTGCCTAGACTGACCTACAGACATGGTGTCTGAAATGTATTTTTAAAAAATTTTTGCAAATTTTCATTTGAAGTTTTTTCCCATTTTGCTTAATCATACATTTGGTCTGCAGCCTAAGTCAAACGAATGCCTTGCGTACCAAAAAATTGTTTCTGTTTCTGCTGCCGTTGCTCTTGTTATTGTTATCATTGTTGTTGTTGTTGTTGTTGTTGTTGTTGTTGTTGTTGTTGTTGTTCTTGTTATCGTTGTTGTTGATATTGTTGTTGTCTTGATTTATACAAACTTATTTAGACTCTGTTTGGTGTACTGCTGCTGCGTTGGCATTTCATTTGTCGAAAATTGCGTTTAGTGCGCCAAATTTATTTCGACAGTTTTTTTGTTTTTTTTTTGTTTTTTTTTTTTAATATACTGTTTTAAAAATAATCAATGACGTGCGCTTGCGTTGTGCTGGCGACCACATTAGTTTTACTTACTCCTTCTTATTGTTATTGTTGTAGCAGTTGTTTATAATGCATAATATGTGTTTTTCGCACATATGCTTGTTGCTTACTTATAGCCAATGATGTTGTTCCGACTTTTTCTACTTGACACTTTGACTTGTTGCAAATTTTAAAAATTCAACTTATGTTGTTTAAAAAAAGAATGTTTCTTTGCTTGTGATTTGTCACATAATTTGTTATTCGCTTTAATTTGTTGATTTTTAAAATTATATTTTGGCATTCAATTTATGAAATTTTTATAATTTTTCACATGCGACTAGCGTAGCATAGCAATTTGAATTTAACGAACGAACGTATAACGCAATAGTTGTACGTTGGAGTAGAGGGGTGTTTTGAAAAGTAAATGACAGCGAAAGTTAAAACTTTTTCACATTTTAAGTAAAAATATGGTTCGTATTTTTTATCAATATCCCCCTTGGTTACCATAGTTCCATGTGGAGTATATTTGGAAGCCTTCTTTTTAATTTATTTGTGCTCGTACTTTGTCAATTGCATCTTCATCCACCTGAGTAGCCGAGCAGAGAAGAACCGCGACTATCATGCTCAGTGTTCGCGGCTTCAAATCTCAAGGGTGGGGTGAGTACTCTTCGGTCCCAGTCGATCAAGGCATAACACTTATAAACTGCGACCACTACTTTCCTCTCCTCTCCCTGACAGTCACGAATAGTACTCTGAGTGACTAGTTTTATTAATACAACAACAACAAAAAGTTACCCCTTGGCAAGAATGCGTTCAAACGGAGACTTTAAGTAATGATTGAAAGCCAAACTCTATGCACTCACACTCATATATTCTCTCACCTTCGCTTTGGTTGGCATTTCTAAGTGTAAGCGCCCGTGAATTTGTCATCTTTTCTGGTGAAGTCAAGTATTTTTCTTATGGCATAAGCAAGAATTTATGTTCCTCTCTTTGTCGGGAGTTTTATTGCACTGGTTTTGTTCGGGTAAGCATTTTCAAGGTAAAACGAGAACAAGGGTAATAAGATGAGGGTACAAAGGTGATACTCACATATACACAACATATACCACCTGACATATCTTAACTTTCGTGTGTATTTCAAGTTACATCTTCCCTTCTCTTCCCTCCGCGTTCTATGCTTTCTATTTTTTTAAACAAATTATAGAGGTGCAGAACCTTCATGTACAGCATTTTATCTGCCAGAAGCGAATGTCTAATGACAATCCGATACTTAGCTGTTTTCATTTTCAGAGGAATAGCAAGGTCAAACCACAACTGCACGTCCAAAATGGTTGAAGTTTCGAACAGACTTTATCGACTTTTGCCGACTTCATGTCAAGATCGGACTCCTTTCAGCCGACCTATCAATATGGAACACACACCCAAATCCGAAACTTGCCTTTTTATACTTGTCTGATACGATAGACGTGCTTAATGAAAAATTTCCAAAGTCATCGTGTAATGAAATGCCAGTCGCACTGTTTGTCTTCATGAATATTTAGTGTGCTGTGTGCACAAGGTTGCAAAGTGTGCACTCATTTAATTTTAAAATGAAAATGTTTTTCAATACCTTCGACGTATATTGCGCACGGTTTTAAATAGCATTTATGAACTCAAGAAGGAATTTAAGACAATCAATGGCTTCTATCCCTGCACTACTTAGAAGCATCCTTAACTGTTTGAATGTATGTCAAGATTATTTACTACTACTATTATTTAATTTTCATAGGAAGAGAAATTTATATAGTTTTTCAGGAGGCATAGAAAAAGACGTAAGAAAGTTGTATTCGGCTGGGACCGAGTCTCGCATACCCGCCGCCATTAAAACCCTTGGCGCGCCAAGCTTTTATTTATTGTTATAAAAAAGTGAATGGAATAAAATTTATCTCTCACCTTTTAGTTCACAAAAGGAGTTGTTAAGAAAAAATTAATCCGCGACATCTTGTTGTCCATCACAATTAATTTAGAACTAACATATCTAGCTTGTTCCATTCTACTCTCCATGTTTCTATTACATTTGAGGTCGATATCGTCGTGTTTGTAACTAGGAGAGTGTCAACAAAGCAACACAGAGACACTCAGACGGATAGCCACAGCTTAGCTGATTCAGAATTTCACGCTGATCAAAAATATATATGCTATACATAACATTATGACAAAATGAGCATACACCTATAAATATACAACTTAGTTAAGCTTTTCATTATTTCAGAGCGTTACACTTCACAAAGTACTCTGTAGCACGCATTTTCCGTTTTCGAATGCTAGTTATCGCGCTTACTCTATTTACTGCTTACTTTCTACAAGCGGTTTTTTGATAGTGTGCTTTCTTCATAGGAATGAAGCTCGATTTACCAGGGAATTTCTCGACAGGTTTAAATATATCAAACACAAGTGAAACGCGGGTTAAACCCAACATGCACATGAGTGGAGGGAATACGCGTGGCTTAAGCTATGCGAAGGTTGTACGACTGGAAAGAAAAATAGCAGCATCTTCGGCACAATATTGCACGTGGTACTTATAAATATCGTTACAATAAAAGTGCTAAGCACAATGAACTCTTTTAATGTACCAGCTTTTAAACGTAATAAGCAAAGGTGTAATGTCGCTTACAAAGTGCGAATATAATTCAGTATCGGAGGTTTTACTAGTCACTAGTCACTACTCATACACTTTGTCCATCTTTTACGAACTTCATGCCATAGGGACAGTCCTTTGAGGCAATGTACAGTAGGTAAGCGCTCATGCTTTGAGTATCGCCATATATGATCAAAGAAAACCGGGGTTATTTAGATGTTTCTATTTTTCCATTTAATCTTTCTAACCTTTCCCGGACAGATTGTACAGTATGAGCTCAAACGTGGTCAGGCTGATATTAGTCTACAAATTACTTTACAAAACCATTTTCGCGGTCGTAATTCCTTCAATGATTATCGCAATAGAATTTATTGGCGCCGGTAGTAGTCTTCAGCGTTGGTTTCGTTGGGAACGAGTGTTCAATAATACCCACCTAATCCCGAAAAATTGCAATGTATATCGGCTTTACCGTTCATGTTAATAATTTCTCTGACGTGCATTTGAACGACATCGTGTTCATGTCTCAGCATCTGCAATGTCTCAGAAACACAATTTTATGCATTTAGCGAGAGAGGTCTGATGAGTTGATACCGTTGTAAGGTCTTAATTACTTTTATGCAGGGAAATCCTCTCATTTTTCTCCTCATTTCCATATACCGTGTAGTATAGGGCGGCCGTTAATTGCTAAGGTATGATACCGCTGCTAAATGTCGGTCCAAAAGAAGGCCTGAAAAACATTAAGTTGATGTGAAACGAACCCTACGAAAATTATCTCTTGAACAAATAGCAGATACCCTTTCTTTATATGTGTTTATATATATATATATATATATATATATATATGTGAAGTCATGATTCTACAAGAACGATAACAACAGACATGCGATTTTTTAATGACGTTATCCAGTCTCGAAGAAAGTATTTAGAAAATTTGGACATTCTTTAGATAGCTTGTGTACCTGTGTTGGATACCTGCCTATCAGCTTTGATTTTTTTCTATCTTTTATTTAGATTTCCGATTTGGTTCCCCTGACTGATACTAATCGATGTGCACTAGCATTAGCAATGGCATTCTCTGAATGGTGGGTATTCAAAATTCGCTGTAAAGCAAACATTGTTTTTTTGCATTGTTAACTCAACACATCTAAGGCTTTTCCTTGAATTTGCCATAAATTTTATTTGCAAATGACTGTTACGTAATTTAATAATTTACAGTATTCTTGTACTGAGACATATTTTACAATAAACAATTATAAAATTGATCTTTACGGGGGGCATGTTAGTGAAATCTGTCCAGCTATATGTGTCTTTGGCTGTCGATAGACGCGACAGCGAAATGTTTTTATTTTTTCTTTATTTGCCATTAAAAATTCAATATTTTTGTGTATCGCGACTAAACCAAGGCGTAAGTGTGATCTATGAAATCCAAACGAGCCTGCAAGCCCACAAAAACGCGTCGGTATGATTAAGGTTTAGGCTTTGCTTGTTTACCATAAAATTTTGCATAAGATAATAGTGGTCCAGCATTACATGCGCACATTTTATGCGAAAAATGGGTGTTATTCCTAACTATGTTGTATTGCATTGAAGCGTGGGAGTCGGAAATCGCTTTCAGGCGCCATTTGAAATAAGCTCAGCGTGGCTACTTAACTAGAGTCGTGGAAAAGCAATCCTGAACAAGATATTGCACAATTGCAGAATCTTGAGTAGTCTTAGCAAACTCAAACAAATTGAAATGAATCATGAGGGTTTTGTGAAATATTATGATAAAGAAATGCTTTATGCGCGTTTATTTTGCTTATAAGAGACTTTAAAAATTTATAACAAAACATTTCATTTTTGCATATCTTAGACTTCACATTAGCACTTCTCTTGCAATACATATAAACATATAAACATTATTATTGCGAACAACATATAAAAAAACTTACGACTATTATTGATAAATAAACGTAACTTGTTAACTGAAAAGATTTCTTTACCATTTTGAAGTTTTTGTTAGCTCGCTATTGCTCCAGGGAGTGCTTCATTGATGCAATGGCCTCGGTAAGGTGTATGATAGTCATTAGCAAATTAATGTTAATTATTTCAACTAAAAGTGAAGTGTACCGCCATAAGTCACCGTTATGTGCAATGAAAGGTTTTCTTTGATGTTTTTTTTAAAGGAAACGCGAGCTGTTTGCAAGGAAAGCTCTTGGCCAGGCGCTAGTGTGAATGTAATATTACGACATAGAAATCAATTAAAGTTTTCTACACAAAGGGAGACTCTGAACTATTCGAAATTTAGATAGGCGGCAGCTGCTTTTTTTTTAAAAAAGTGACTGCCTTTCAAAACACTAAACTCATAAACTTATGAAGCTTGCCTTTAAAGCTTGTCGAAATACGTTGAATGTTGTTTATTTTGGTGGTGCACACTGTCACTCTATTTGTGAAAACGAAATATATTGACATATACATATATATATTGATTGATGTGATATATTGCTTTTACGCGAAGCATTTCAATACAACTAATATTAAAGCCGAGCTAAATTCTGCTCTAAGGGAGTCTGCTCTTTTCTTTGCAACGGGGAAGCAATATCTCGATCAACAAATTCAGGGGCTATGTAAGAAAAAACTTCTTTTCTTTTGTAATCTTCGAATTAATTCGTCAAAATAGTTTCCTTCAAGAATGATACAATCAATCCAAAGCTTCTCTAACAATTCAATGCGTTTTCTATCGTTGGCCTTTATGCTTCAATTGCTGAAATCGACTCATCATTTAATTAAAATTTGAGTGAATGGGATACCAATTCGAATACCAATTCATTACATTTTGCTGCCGTTATCATTGACATATGTCACGGTATCCGTTTGTAAGCAGCTTTTTCATGCTCAAATTCGTATGGAAAGTTTTAAACCCATCGCTTTTTTGTGGCTTCAAGATGTCACCTATCTCTTCTAACCTGATTTTTCGAATGTCGGTTTTTTCAAGCCAACATTAAATTTGAACAGTATCTCTCTCTCTATCAAAAAGCAAACTTTAATCAAAATACGAAATTCGAATTTTTTCACTATTTTGCAAAAACAACAAATTGTCGCCTCTAAAGCGTTTGCAATTCATAGACAAATTGTCGAAATGATATGAAATTTTATTAGACTCGAGATTTGAGAGGCGGAAGCTTTAAAAAATAATGCGAATTTTGCGTCTATATGTCAGTCTCAAAAGCTGTTGCCTGTTGTGTAAAGTTTAAAGGAGCACGGAACTGCTATGGAGACCAAACGAGATGACGAAGGAGAAGAAAAACGACATTGAATGGATGACTGTGGATTGAAAGTGCTGGAGCTAGCAAAGGTGGTATGCATTTAATAAGCGCTGTACATCGCCACATAAGGGACAATTTGGATATGAAAAAATTTGCGACAAATTTGTGCTGCATCTGTTCGTCATATAACAAAAGCAGGGTCGTAACGACGTTTCAATGAAGTGCTTAATATCACAGAGATAAAGTTTTTAGCTACTCTTGCTTAAAAAACTAATGTAGTGGTAAAATGTTTGCAAACAATGAAAAGCAGAAGTTTTTGCTTGCTGCAGCGTTGCACTTAGCCAAATGCAGTGCTGCACCTGGCGATTTCTCCGGAGCGAACAAACTCTTGTGCCACGTGTTTTTCAGAATATAACAAAAAGATATTAAGTAATCAATAGCGAAATTTACTATGAGGGAGCA
>KK500135.1:0-181292 GCA_000688715.1 Glossina pallidipes | reverse complement strand
TATTGGGTTTTTAACAATATTTTAACGAGACTTATAAATGCAATTCACAGAAATTGGTTCGTTCCCTTAAAAAACATTTAAAAATTTCAGTTGCAATTGATTCAAACAAAATATAAACGTGCATCCAGCTCACTTAAATTATTGGGTGCAGCAACTAAAGATGTTAAAGTAAAAAGAAAGCGAAAGAGAAGACTCTTTCAACTGTGGATAAAAAGACTAAGAAATGGGTAATTGCTTCAAAAAAAAAACACTGCTAGTGCAGAAAGTGGGGAAAAAAGTGGTGCCTCAGTGCCCGCTGGTAATAAAGTGACAGCTGATGCTACGAAGAAGGCCTCCGAAAAGGCGAAAATCGAGATAGCAAATGTGAAAAATCTTGAAAGGGTAGCTACAGGGAAAGCCAAACCGATCAAAGCGGTTGTTAAGTCGATCGCAATCAAACCGAAGGTACCAAAACCGACTACGACTTGTGGGTAAAAAGGCACTTCCCATATTTTTGGAAATCAAATGAAATAAACGGTTAATCCTTTTAAAATTTTACATTTAACTTATCCGCCTGAGTCGTCGACTAGGCGAAGCGTCTAGACTAGCAGCTCAATGTTCATAGATTCAAATCCTAAGTGCGGGTGCTTTAAGACTTTAGTCTTAGAATTCATTTCCCGTACTATAGATAAAGTTTAATAGGTCAATAATAAGTTTAAAATAAAATATTAACTTGTAAAGTTTAGACATAGCCTTAATTAGCGATTGCAACGCCTCTAAAAATGGTAGACACATTCATCTTAGATCCCAGAAAGCTCAAATTAATTTTAGCCATCCCTCTTTCTTTCAAGAAACCCTCATCCCTTTGTTCGTGCGTGTATTTTTGAACTAAAATTGAGAAGCAACTTTACTCCCTTGCACATATATTTTCGCCTTTTGTTCAGCGAATTAGGTTTGAAACAGATGCAATCAAAACGTTGACAAGCTAAAAGCTAAATGCGGGTTATCTAGAGACTATGTCGTTCCTTGGAATTTTTGCCTTCAATTGGTTCATATACATGAGTTGGAAATTTTACGAATGCATTCTCTATTTATACAGCGTAAGATGTCAGGGACAGGCAGTTCGTCAAAGAAACGAGACTACCAATAATCCGATCTTTTTTTGTGTTAGCAGTATTGTCGATGTGCTGGATTACTGAATTTATGAATGATCAGTCTAATGGAGATCGTTTTCAAGATTAATTTAAATATTTAATTAAAGGCAAGAAATTGATTCAAAGTGAGAAAGGCGGACATGGACTCTATTTATTCTTGGGAGATCTATTTATAAATTGCTTTCGGGAACTTATACTTACAACGTTTTAATACCCGTCCTGATTTTGTCCGTTCGAATAATGCAATTCACCTTTCGTATCCCGCCTGGCTTGCCTTCCCCAAATATTCTACTTATGTGTATCCCTTTACAATGCATTCAGTTCATTTTGCTCGTAGCTTTAGTGAGTGCTCAGTCGGTGAAGAGATCACACCTACCGATTGGATTTTTATCTCTTCCCTCACTTCTTTCTGACCGTCACGCGACCGTACTACGCGAATAGGGAACATCCACTGAGTGATCGGTCACATCAAAAATACCGAGTTTCAGGTTTCTGTCTCAGTTCTCAGAAATATTTCCTACAATTGGACAGAAGGACAGACGGACAGATGGACGGACGACCAATAATCCGCTATTTAATGCAGATCTCCGTATTTATTGCAAGTAAGATAACAAACTTGGCATACATTCCATCTTTGGTGGTGGATATCTAAGAAAACTTATCAGTAAGTTATGTTAATGTTAATTAATGAAGTTGTAGTTTTTTTTACTTTTCCAATTAACATGGCGCCAATAAATAAATATAAGCACACACTTGCTCTTTAGTTAGCAATTCGCGTTAAGTATTAATAGTTTAGGATCAAAAAGCACCACATGCTATCTGGATAATGGTGTAATAAAAAATGAAAAAACGAATACGGAGCAGAAAAACTTGTTTCACGAATAATAATTAAAAAGAAAAAAAAAACACGGAAAATCTCGTAATAATTATAAGGAGTAGTATTTTTATTTACATTTTGACTATGAAACAAATCAGTTGATGACGGTATGCTAAGCAGATTTAAAGTTAACAACGATTCAAAGTTACACGGCTGTCTACTTTGATTTTTTTTTTTTTTTCTCATTAGTGTTATTAAAATTGTTAATTTAACTAATGTATGCATAATGTACATGCAACATAAAAGTTGTATTAAATTTTGCAAATGTTTGTAGCGCATTCATTGCACGCTATAAAAATGATACACATTTCAAATCCATGGATATCATAGATAAAACCTTCAATCTTTGTCTAAAAAAAACAAAGTCTTTGTCGCCCTTAAGTTATAAAGAAAAGTACGCAATCATGATACATATTTCAAATCCGTGGATATCATAGATAAAACCTTCAATCTTCGTCTAAAAAAAGCAAATTCTTTTTCGCCATTAAGTTATAAAGAAAAGCGCGCAAGCAATTAAAACTGAACCGATCGTTTTGTTGTTTTTCCTATGTTCTAAATGATGTTTAAAGTTTCCACCGTCACACTGACTGACTGATGTCATGTGTTCCTGCTTAAAACGATGCTTGTAAAGAACGGTTTCCGCGTAACCGTGTTAACCGAGGCACGCTACATATTTCTGTCCGAGGCCGATCAAAAAATAGCCTACAACCATTTTGAAACTGTAAAAGAGACCGACGGGGTTCAATTTAGGTACGGGTATCCTTTATGTCAAACTGCTAGTAAAGACTAACTTCCATCATGAAATGCTGCAAATTAGAGCTTTTCGTCGCACGTTCTCACGTGAATTATATCGGGCGGAGTTCAAAAAATAGGCTTACCTTATAGGAATTTTAATATTTATGGCAAACTACTATCAAGGAACAAATTCCAACATACAATATTAACAATTAGATCTTGTTGCCATATAAACGTTTACTTGTTGTAAGAGCGCTGATAACGAAGGAAGTCCGAAAACTAACCCTTCCGGAGAAATTTTGCGAATTGCAATATTATTTCACCCGAACAGCTTCGCAAAATAGGAGTTACACAGGGACTCGTCTGATTCCATGCATTTTTAATGACGTTCGGTCGTAAGGCCAAGGAGCTGGATGTGTCAATTTCGTTAATTTATCTAAAAAATTACCGAAGTGAAGATAGCTGACCAAGAGCTAAAGATCAAGTTTATAAGGGAATTAGCCCAGTTACAAGATAGCTCACCAAGAGCTAAAGATCAAGTTTATAAGGGAATTCGCCCAGTTACAAACACATGTACGCGTGGCGATTTTGTCAATTAACTTTTTGCTGGCGCCTCTAAACAAACTAAGGCTTTTAGTTTACGAAAACATGGGTTGCAGGTTCGTACTATGCAACAATCGTGGGTGTGTCAGCAATGTTGCCGTACATGTGTCAGACTGAAGAATTATTGAGGCATTTGTTACTTCTTTAACAAATCATACTAGTTGAAAATTAACGAGTGAAGCCTCTATGGGAAGCATCCTCATTGAAAGCTGGAATTAGAAATAGGATTTGCAAAAGTTCGACGAGTCTCTTCAATACACCAAAAGCTCGACACGATACCACCGCGAGGAGTCATGAAATAGCTGCCCAACGTAACATAAACTTATATTAAGACTTTCGAAGACAAACGTTTTGCACGGCTCTTCGTGTAGACAACACTAGTCTAGTACTGATTTGACAAAAGAAACTTTCAGTTGTTACATGTAGCGCACTCGGTACTTCATAACTCATCAACTTTGCTCTTTGTGGGACGAACGTTGTCACAGATGGTCTCCTATAATACTTACTGAACATTTTAATTTTTGCTCTAGAATCACGTCACTTTTGAAGCTAATAAATAAAATCAATTCTGTGGAAAAACATAAAAATCTACTCGTTCCTTCCACTTTCGAATGATGCTTTCTGCAGGCAGTTCTTATGATAAGCTGACTATTAATGTATCTCTTTTTTGGCATTCGCTTAGGCATTCACTAACAACGTCTTTTACGAAACTAAGTAAATCACATTGAAAACTTCACGGTATAAGTCAATATTTGATGGACGTGTTCGTATCAAAGTCGGTTAATGGATATCCATTGTATTCATTTACATTTGAATTAGTTTATCTAAGTAATTAAGAAAACGATCGACCAGGCATTGAGACATTCAGGCACTTATGATAATTCACGTGAAATTGTATCTCACTGCTGCAGTCAGACACGAGGAAAGGCAGCGGCAGTCGCTACCAGTCTTTAAAATGAAACTGCTATAGCTAATGAAGACATGTAATAAACAATACAACAAAAGCAACAAAAAAAAAAACAAAACAAAATATAAATATCAAAAACAACGGCAAAAATAAGAAAGTCATACAACTACCACTGAGCTGACGAGAAGAAAACGGTTCATGATATGCTAAACATATGAATATGAATGCGAACGTTCGTGTTAACATATGTGCGGAAAAGTCGTTTTGTTACACATTACTTGACAGCAATTGTCCGTTTAATGACAACCAGACAACTCATCAAATAAACAGAAAGTTCATATGCAAAGCACAGCAGACATCACAAAAATATAAATGCGAAAATGATAATAATAATAATTAACGAGGTTTCAACCACCAGACTACGCTGCTCATCATAATTAGTAGAATTTTATTCCTTTGTTTTTCGTTACCCCCTTTTTCAGCTTGAATTATGAGCTCCATTTAATTTTAGCAATAATTAGTTATACGATGTCATAATCATCGCCAACATCAATAAAGTGAGGCATCGCCAACTTAATTACTTTTATTGCTAATCACGAAAATATAAATTGGAGGGAAAATGCACGTCTCTGTCTGCTCATATACAACTATATTGCACTTGTAAACCGCAAGCAAATTGGAACCGAAACTTTAATAGAAAATTTGTGATTGTATAGGTAATCGACAACATTCTTAGTCGACGACTTTGTCCAGCACAACTATACAGCAAAGATTTTTGTTCTTTTTGCTCTATCGGTTCTATCAAGTGTGTACGGAACATATGGGGAAATGGGCCATAAAAATGAAGACGCAACTTTTTCATTGCTTTATATGTTCATTTAAATAGGAGTCTTGTTGAAGGTTGCAAGCTTTCGAGAACTTTGCTGCATTTCTGAAAAAAAAGTGAATCTCTACTAAAAGGCGTCCTAAGGAATTCTGCTATTAAATTGATTCAAAATAACCTTAACCTGTTAGCGAAAATACTTAAATAAAAATGAGTGAAAGCACTATAGTGGGACACAGCCCACCCTACCGTACCGTGGCTCATACTACTGACGACATACATTTCTCCAAAAACATGGTGTGGGGGAAACGAAAATTAACAGAATCGGGTCCGATAACCGAACATTTATGTATTATATACTCGTAGCACTTGTCTGCTAACCGAACAATGCAAAATACACCTGCAAAACTATTAATGAATCTAGAAAATCTGAAGGGCCTGTAGTTTCGCGTAGTAGTTTCTATAAGAACGCTAAAGGAAAATATGGATTACGTAGCAATCTAAAGGCGCAGAAAACAGATACGTTATAAATATTGTAGAAAATACAAAGTGATTCGTTCTTATAGCTCTTGAGCAAGAGTTCATTACCATCGACATTAAGGTGTACGCAACTATCTCGATGGTTGTGAGAAAAAGTACATGTGTAGGCATTGTCTTGGTTGTGAGCAAAAGTATAAGGAGCTTTTGTTTTTTTTAAAGGTCGTTAAACTTTTGATTGGTACTTTGGTAATACAAAATAAAAAAAGGTGAAAAACGAAAAACTTAACAATTTACAGTCAGAAAAACGTAAAATCTATAATTTATTGAAGATTAATTTATTACTTTGACTAGAGACAAACATCGAGCGCATAGACACTTTTCCCAGCATCTAAAATTTAAGCGCACATATCCACATACACTTATATAGAGACAAAGCCGAACATCCAGCCAGCCGCGCTCTGCTAGATAGGTAGACATTTAAGATAATTGCAAAAAACGCAAACGACTTTCACTTGGAGAAAAACTGAAACCGAATAAAAAAAAAAAAAAAAAAATCTTAAGAAATGGAATTTAATATTTTGTTTAGGTGTTCGTGTTTTTTTGCCGCACGTTTCTTTCTTCTTAAGTTTGCATTTCTCGTTGATTAAACGATACTTTGTTGATTTGTTTAGCAAACAACCACAAAAAGTGTTGACTGCTAAGTGATCTATAATGAAATCTGCAAAAACCGAAACCACCAATCACAGTAAATCGATCTTTCAAAATTCAAAGTTGCATGCGATATACAAAATAACTATGAAGGCAAATAAACAACACAACATGCGACATAACCGTATTACGTAGCGACGTAGTCGTCACCGTTGACTCTTATAACTCGTTCGTATTTACTATTCTGTGGGTAAAAGAAAATGCCTCCATTTGCTTGATAAGTTACCAGTTATATTTTCCATAAATGATTATAAATTAACATATGAACAGATCATAACCATAAGCCTCCTTCTCTTCACTTGCTTTTCATTTTCTGCCTGGCACATGACGGAGAGAAAAGTGAAAAATTAATGTATTTATATTTGCTTGGCAGCAACCACAAGATGCCAGAGTACACAAAGCATTAGTTGTAATAACCACGACAAAACACCTTGTGGCCATAATAATGCTGTTATGGTCAAAATTGTACACCAGGCTCATAACTCCCACGCACACTTACTTACTTATTATACTTACTCTTACTTACTCTCATGCCATCGTGCACGTAACGTCATCGATTAACTGTTATATACACTTTCTAAGCAATTTGAAGGCCGTCTGTTTCTTTTTTGTTTTTGTTTTTTTGTCTCTTCTTACTGCTCTTACTTTTATAACGTCTGTTCGATAGCTATTGAACCCCCATTTTTATTTGCATGTAAGTCATGCCACCTACGAAACGCCATCACCTTATAAATCTGAATTGTATGCATTTTTACGCCCACCACTGTCGAAGGTGGTTTTGTAATTTCGTTTATAAATCCTACAAATGTTTTTCAAAGATACCATAAACACAAATGTGTGCGTTGAGAGCGTGAAAATGTTTCTGTTTTTTTTTCGTAAAACAGAATGTTTATTATAAAATGAATGATTCGATATACTTCACCCCCACTATTGTTGTGCATCGCTAACACTTATTTATGCCATCCTTCGAAAAAAGATGAATTCCACACGGAGAGTACAATCAGTTACTTGAGGGATGAAAGCAGTCGCCCTTTTTGGAAATCATTGTAAAAATAAAAGCCCTATATGAATAGACAATAGGTCATGGCTTGAAGCTTGTATTAATCAGAGGACATATTATCTGATCAATGGCGGAAAGTAATACATTTTACTTCACTCCCCCTGAAGTTTCTTGGGCGAGATTTACTTCATAAAATCGAAAGCGATTTTGCCGAAAAATCACGATAGCATGTCTGTCGGATCAAGTCCACCTGCTGTTATCGGACAGTTCCCTAATCATGATTTCGTTTGCCCTGCACTTTAACGTTGACTATAGCGGACTTTTTGTCGCACTTTATATGCAGAATTCGGATAAAGAATTCGATAAGAACGATAATATTTGTAACTTGGCTTCACTTTCGTCAAACATACAAACAAATATTTGCGGTTCGTTAAGGATTAGTAAGAATATTTTTGTTTATAATGTAAAAACTTGGCATCATTTACACAAATACACAGGCTGGTAGTCACGTAACCGCAAGTTAGCTTTCACTATCACCGTTCTCTTTAGCATAGCTTTAGGTAGAGATGGTTGGCAATGCTCGAACATTTATACAAGTCTCTTTAATAAGTGAAAGTTGAAAAGCTAATTGAGTTATCCCACTTTTACGTGTAGTGTGCACAATCCCGTATATTGAAATGTGATCCTGAAACTTGGCAAAAATGCTTTTAATATAAGGTCACAAAGGGAGTTATAGGGAGAATAGGTTTAACACTAAGCAGTTTATTCTATTTATCATCGCTATTTCAAACACGTTTGCGTTGGGCCAAGTAATAGATTCATAATCGACAGAAATTTTTGGAATCATATCAAATATATATAAAAAACATTACACTTATGTATGAAACGTGTTGACTTGCTATAGTGATCTTCGCTTTCACATGGATCTGTAAAAGTCCACAAAAGAAATGAAATCGTTTGCTTGTGGGATTTATAGTAAACATATGAGTAAAAGCGGCCTTCTTGTTGGGAATCAATGAATGCAATCCAATTTAACCGAATTTGTCTGCTAGCTCTCTTTGTCGATAGAAAATGCTTGAAATGCATTGTGTTTATGAGGCGATATACGGGAAATGCAAATATTATTTTTTACTGTCTGCCTTTTTACTGTTTTGCCTTTTGAAGGGAGAAAAGATATTAATAATATTGCATTAAAAGAGCTACTATTTGCTCTATAACACTTTCGCTTATACTAGGACCACATCTATAAACAGATTAGGAAATGGGACGAAAGTCAGTTATGTATTTGCTCTCACACCCATCAATTCGTTCATATAATTTCTTATACTCGTATGTCACATTACATCTTACACATCGTAATTTACTCCTCGCTCTTCTATTCTATCCTGCGTGTAATATGCATATTTTATTAAAAACTATAAAAAAATAACGTAACGTGGCAGGCGTATAACACGCAAAATTAAAAAAAAAAACTTTAATCAAATAATCATTAAAATAAATAAATAATAATGTTATATAACAAATCTAACCCCAACCTTACTAAGGCCCAAATAAAGAACTCTGCGTTCACGTTGGGCATTTTTACACATCCCTGCGAATTTTCGCTTGTTGATTTGCTGAATAACAGAAGAAGTAGATAATGCCTACATTTCACCCAACCGCAGTCTGACATTTAATTAATCAATCATTTCTTTAGCATTGGATTATTAAGTGAAGAGTGTAGAAATAAAGTTTGTTTGTTTTCATAATAAAATCGCGCAAGACTATAATGCATTATTGGTATGATGCTTTCTTACGTAGACGTAGTTGGCGTCGCTCGACCTGATAAAACTGTCAAAGGGCGTCCATAACTGTAAAGCAAACAATAAAGTTGTGCGGAAACTTATTCAAGAGGGCAAACACCCTTGACGACCGACGATCACTAGTTTGGCCATTTACGTCTGATGATGGAACCCGATTTTTGAGCGATTTTCAATGTCCATCTCGATACGATCGATACGAATAAAAGCAGTCGTCTGACTTGCTTCTTTCCTGGCATGATGCTGACGTGAACTCGTGTTAACCCATTGTACGTAGAAAAAACTGTGGTTGATAAAAGAAAATCCCTTCCTATAGCCACGACCAGGAGCAGGAATGGAACAAAACCGAATTAAAAACAACAAACATCGTGACCGATAACTTACACTAGTAAAGGTAAACGTACGATAAGAACGACAAATGATTATTTGAGGACAACATGTCATTACTATCTCGCGAACTGTAAATGCTTTGAAAAACTTCTATGTACGAAAAGTTATTGTTAAATAGAACAAGTCTGCTTTATAACGTTAAAAAAAGAAGAATTCAGGTGTCGTTGTTGCTGAAAATCATCTTTGTTGTCCTAATAACAATTGAGTTTTAGTGCATTCAAGTGTGACATATAACTTTATTCGTGCACCTTTAGGCGCTGAATTTTCGTAAATTCGGAACATTCTGTAAATTCTGTGGTTTCCATGTAAAAAAGATTTCCAGAGTTGATATTACATACTGTAATATCACGAAGGGAGTCACGTAAAATGGTGGAAGAAGGAACTAAAATCACTGCAAGCGTAGTCTTCAAACAAGGCAAGTAATTTATCAATCGATGCAGTAAGTGTTCGAAGCTAAAGTCAATCCATTGAAGGTTATGCTTATAAGCAGGCAAATCGCCAAAGGTCAAAATGAAGAGTTGATTCTTCGCAGTCCTATGTCGACTATGTGCATATCTTACCGCAACTCCTATATCGTGATTGAGTGAGTGAATTAATAATCGATGAGTTATTGACAGGCAAAAGAAAAGAAAAATTAGAAATGCGAAGAGTTAGAATATCAAGCATTTTTTAAAAAAGATTGAAAGGAAATTCCAACGAACGGAAGGTATAGAAAACACATGGAAACTGCAACGTTTAATACGGGCGACTTTCGACTTGATTGATGTTTCAGAAATGCAAACCTAGAATATGATGATTTTTTCCTCTGCTTAGGAATTTTCATTTTTTCATTAAAAGACAAAAATGGGAAAAGAAAACAAATCATTCAAATCTTTAGATAAAACATTAAACACAAAATATAAAAGAAAAAAAACTTTTGCGCTCAACGTCGATATTATTTAATCGATTGCTTTACACCACAAGTTTGCTTGGCATCAAAACATGCCTCAGGTGTGATATTATTGTGAAAAGCGAAAAACGTTTGCGTGCGAATAGTTCGATAACACAACAGACTAACAGTCAAACGGATAAATGGAAAATTTGCAAAAAGTTGCTTATTTGTGTTCATTGCGGTTAACTATGAATTGTTAAATGAAAATCCTGGGGGATTGCGTGGGAAAACAGCGAAGTAAAGCATGAAAGAGACAATAAACAATATACAACTGACGCAGCCGACCTTTCTCCAAACACCCACACACTAAAGTACAAGTTATCAATAAAATGATAATTGAAAACGTTTCATGGACAGAGAAATGAAAATAAAAATGCAAATGTAAAACTCGCTGGCTTCACATCGTCGATTGTGTTTTCTAAAATTATGTAACACGATTACAATGAGAATAGCGGCGAACAAGAGTGAATAAACTTTCATCATTGTCGATAGACATCATCGGAAAATGGGAATGACAATTACCCTAGAAGTATACTCTTTTTTTTTTTTTTTTTTTGAGCGACCTTATTAAGCGTTTGCGTTCGATAGATTTCATTGTTCATCAATCATTCACACACTACACTTTCTGATTGCGTATTTGAGAGGTACAGAAATACATTTTTAAGTGAGAAATACGTTTTCCTAGTACACAATCTTTTCCTTCCGGATTTAACCCGGGACTGCCTTATTTTTTCCTCGAAGGAGACAAAAGGAATTCATTTTCGCATCGCACCGAGAGCCGGGATGAACAATAGATTTATTTTACCAAAACAAAAGCCCGTATGTATATCGAGGTGTACAACCTACACTTCTCGCGGGACCGAATCGGTTTGCTAAGAAGGCGATACTCTGTCGTTGCTGGGACCAGAAGGTTTGAAGTCTGGTGAAAAGCCAAATACTAACAACAATCAATTGATTCAAATGGATCGGTACTCAAAACACGCCAGAATAGCAAAGAAAGCAACAGAAGGCTACTTTTTTACACGTCGTTAGTCTACCGGTCTATACAACAAAACTGGTTCGCGATAAATTTGAAGTTTTCATCTCAGAGCTTACTTTCTAGGATCAAGCCCTTCCGATTGCTCTTTGCTTGCATGGCTTGTTAAGTAGCGCATTAATTCAGGTGAAGACGGGAAAAAAGGCCCGATAAATGGTACGCGGTGGCAACATTTTTAAACAAGAGGAGGTGGAGGCTACAGGTAGACAGATAATCGGGAAGAATGTACAGCTAGCGCTGGAAATACAATTTTTTTTATCATTTTTATACAATAAATCTGCAAGTTTTTTATTGGAAAATTTCGGCTTCATATTTGCATATCAACGCATGCTTACAACAGACAGAAATTTGATAAAACTTCAAAAAGAAAAAAAGACAAAAAATGAAAATTTCAGTAAAGTTTACTCACTCATTTACCATAATCGCTTCAAAGTACAAACACAGTTTCGATCGATTTGATAACAACCTGCCGTAAAAAAATTATCGATTAGAAATCTTCTATTCTTCTGCTTTATTAAAGATCACGCTTCTTTACCTACCGACTGGCACCGCCTTATGCAAAAAACATGCAATTCATCTCAATTACAGCCCGTTTACAGCGATATCAGTAGTTTTCTGTAAAATCATTTCCATCCATTTTTTCATACAACGTTTTTCGGAAGTTTATAAATTAATGGCCACATGCTGTGAACAAGAGCCGCGTACCGACTTTCTTATCATTCTCTGTTCCTTATTCCACCCATAATTCTGCTTCCTCTAGAATTCAACATGTCAACAATGGATAGTTTCATGGCGCTCATTAGAATAACTACCCATGCCCCCTAATGTCACAATGTCAAATTTTCACTGCTTTACTAAGTTTATATTTATTGATATAAGCGATACCCAACCGTTCAATGTAATCCTTTTAAATTTCTCCAAACTATAAACGGCCTGAAGCCGAAGGTATGAACTCTTCGCAATTGTCACTTTCGTAAGGCGTATAGTATAAAGACGCGATACTAGCTCAGGGACATTTTAAAAATCTTAAAGAAGAACAACTTAATTAATCCTGGCTTATAAGACATATTTGTTAACTAAAGTTTTCTAAAAGAAAATAAGAAAAACTTAATGAAATTCGCATAATTTCGAAAGTTGCTTTTTCATGTTTTAAACTTATATTATGTAGGTTTTATAATTTCCTGGAAAATATTTTTCTACAATATTTCCTTGAGTCGCTTTAACTAGTTTTGTCTTATGCCTATACTATGCACAGCATGCGCTACACTCTTAATAATGTAATAACACATTGTCTGTTTAACAATAAAGTTTTGCTCAAGGAATAGCGTTAGTACTTAACCCAATAAAAACAAGCAAATTCGCCTTTAGCTGAATTTCCTTAACCAAGTATATTAAAATTCCTTTGAAGGGCTGGATAAACTAATTTTATGTTGGACTTTGATTACTGCAAAATTTAGAGCGAGATTGACGGCAGCTATGCGTTTAGATATTTTACAGTTTCTTCACAATTGTTGAGGTTTTTATGAGAAGCTCACTTCTCTCGAATATAAAGAACGTGACCACTAAATGTTAATTTGTAGAGTGAAGAGAAAATTGTTATAACTTAATCGAGCGATTGTGGATATAAAAAAGGGACAATATATCTAAACGTGTTTTCAAACGAAGCACAGTCGAGGTGATATTAAAATGACACGTGAACTTCATTTTAGGAAGGACACAATAGTCTCCTACCCCAATGCAGTATATAGAATCTAGTATACCCACGAGTATGTTTTTCGCATTCTATTTTCCAAGTTCCTTTATTTGATACCCATACCTCTGGCATTATTAAGAAAACATTAAACCACCGGGTCGCGGTGTCTAACCTATTCTTTTTAGAATCAACCCATTTTCAGGCAGATAATATATCTTTATTTGAGAAATGAACAAAATAGTTTATTGTTGTTTGCATTATCTTAAGTAAGCACAAAACAGCAATAAAGTGGAAAAACTTTGTGTGGCCACGACCAATTCTCTCCATTTTTGCAGGTAAAGGGTACAGTGCTTCATAAAGTAAATGTGGTAAATTTCAGATTTCTAACTTTAATAATTTCCGAGTAACGAGCAAAAATCCACAAATTTTTATTAAGAAAAACGGAATTGCTTTCAATTTACGCGCCACCTCGGCTTTCCACTCCGACCAATTTGACCCACTTTGAAAACCAAGCTGCGTGCAAAAGCTTCTAATGTTTTTAACGAATCTGAAGTCGATGTTTTCATTTTTGCGACCAGAAAGGCGCCAGCATCAAACACCACACAGACACCCAGACGGACAGACATGGCTAAATCAATTCAGAATTTCACGCTGATCATAAATATATATATTTTATAGGGTCTCTGAAGCTTCCTTTTGGCTGTTACATCCATTAAGGAAAAAAACAAAATGACCATTAAAAAACCCATTTTATAGTCATGGGTATAAAAAAGTGTAAAGGTGATAAGAAAACTTAATCGAAAAGAGCATCTTATCGTATATAACAACTAGAGTTATATAAATTATGTTCAATCCGGAGACATAAGCCGGAGACATAAGGCTTAGTCCAATAAAACGCTAAAATCCAAAAAAAGTCTCTTTTTTGCAAGAAACTAAGGAAAGATTTAGTAAACGCTAGAGGGAATGTCCTTCATTAGATGAAATGGTCAAATACTGCATGACTATATTTAAATTTTGTCCCGGACGCACAAGTGACAAGTATTGCTCAGATCGCCCAATGGAATTTAGGCTGGAGAAACTGAATAAAATAACCCACTCTTCAAAATGTATGAACTACTCGTGGCCATAAAAACGTCATCTAGGTCTGTCCTTGAAATTTTACATCAAAAATTGGTATCAAAAATGTTTTGTGCAAGACCGACGCCGCTTTGCCGTACAGTTAGGAACGCTTTCGCCTAATGCATTGAGGAACTCGAAAAAGGTGAATTCATCAGAGTTTCTTCATCGTTACGTAACTATGAATGAAACAGCGACTCACCTCTGCATTTATGTGAAGAAACTAAAGAAACGGCTTTTTGGCGAATGCAAGTGCAAGAATGCAAATGTAAGCAAGAAAGATTATAATTAGTGTTTCTTGGAATGCATGTGGTATAGTTCTCCTTACAAAGGGCAGAACAAGTGGCAAAAAGATATCGTTCAATGTTGTTGCATTAGTCGATTAACAAGGAGAAAACGCCGTAATTGAAGAAGAACAAGATTCTGTTTTATTACGATAGCGCGCACCACTTGTTTCATGGAAAATCTAACAGGCAAAGTTGCACGAGATAGGATATGAATTGTTTCCACAACCATCGTAGTCGCTGGACTTGGAAATGTATTTTTTTGGAAATCCGAGAGGACGTCTCTGCGGTAGATATTTTGAGTCGAATTGCGTCATGGATAGAAGACGAATGACAAATTTAAAGCGCCCGACAACTTTTATTACATCAAAACTGTAAAAAAATTGAAAAATCGTTGGACTCGCTACGTCGAGCTAAAAGAAGGTTATGTTGAAATTATAATTTAATTTTCCCTAATTTTTAGACATAATAAGACCATGTGTACAAGATATAGAAGCGCAAGAAGAGAAAACATTTCTTGTGTTCAAATGATGTTCAAAACTTTCCTATCATTTACAAGCCATTCTAAAGGGCTGAAACGACATAAGACGGGTTTTAGGCAAATAGTTCGCGCTACGTGCTTAACATAAAGCCGTAGAGGATTTTCGTTTTGAAATCATTAACATAATTTAGAATCATTTTTGGCTCACTGACTTTGCTAATAAACCAAATTGCTGCATGTGATTAAGCCGTCACATTGAGTTGCTTAGATGACATTCAGTTGTACGATGCCCAGTCGGTGGTCGCGATTCTTATTCATCGAAAAGTGAAACGATGTTAATGATAAACGTTACTAAGCTACATTTTTCGCGCCATATTTTTCCCCAATTATGAATACTGGAGTGCTTGTGTTGTCTGATTTCAAAGAAACGACGTAATGCGTCATATTATCTGTGAATGATGAAATTTTGTTTAGATAATAGGAGTGGGCGGGAGAGCCCTCGATGAAAAATACCCTAATCAAACCAAACTAAGAGGAGCTTCCATTCGTTCACATCCCGTGAACGCGTACAAACGAAGCATTTTTTAAGCATAGCATCTATGAAAAATCATTATTGTAACCGGCAGTAAACTTAAAATAAATTTTGCTACGAGTAAGTTTTATAGACAGAAAAACTTATGCTATTCAAGTAGACAGAGATATTTTTACTGGTACATAGATTAGTGTGCGTATGTAATTGGATACATTATTATCTTTTGTAATAAATGTTCAGCAAATGATAAGATCGCTTTTTGTCTTCGATGCAAAACTCCTTTAAATGTAATCTAAAAGTTGTCATTTAACTTTTAAGTAGCTTTCGTTTAACCTAATATTGCAGTCAACAATTTTCCTCTTGTGGTATAGTTACAGTCGTTATTTAATAAGATTTTTAACGGTTATGTCATCATAATAAGATTCATATATAAAAAACGTCGGGACGAACAAATTTTTAGACACTTAGTGACAACTAGGTGATGGCAATTGAGCTCAAATGTTGACCAATCAACCAAACTGTAGTCGAGTATGTGTTATGTGTTGGGTGAAACTATTAGGCGACAAATTTGTTGTGCTGTATAAAAAAAAATTGCTTCAAGCATTATTTTTGATTGTTGTTGTTATTTTCTTATTTTTTTTTTATAACTCAATTCACGTCACATGTACGGCTAATGCCGTTACATACAAACTTAACATAAGGGAAAGTATGTATACCGCTTACGAACAGATGGTCGTCGTCAGCTTGTTTGTTGGTTTTTTTGTGGTTGCAACTAATTAGTTTTTAACCATAGCTATAATTCAATATAAAATTATTTTTAAGCCAGACAGCGTGAATTCATGTACGCTCATATCATAGCCTCGTGTCTGTGAGGGTTATAAGCTGTCGCGCTATTTTGCAAGTGCTCAAAATTTAATAAGGATTATAAATAAGTAAACATGTAAGATATTTCCGTAACTATGTTTTATGCAATGCTTTCTCGATATGCAAGTGATGCGAAAAAGACGGTATTCGGACAGAAAGTGTTTATTACTTTTTGAAAATATTCTTACTGAGCGATGTACTGAAATAGAGAGATAACAGTCTATGCAGAAATTAGATTTTATCGCTTTTCTTGCATACTGATTCTGTAAACATGAGTTCAAAAAATGTCAGCACTTTATACCTAATATCGTTTGTAGTTCAAAGGTATATTAACTTTGTGAACCTGTGTGCAACACCCGAAAGGATGTGACATAGATCCCTCTTTTATTATACCTTCATTTCACTTTCTGCTTTGATTTAACTGTATCCACCCGTCTATCGGTTCGTCCGTCTTGCTTTTTGGTGTTCAAGTTCGTGTTCAACTTACATATTTTGACGAAATTCGGTACACTAACGTGTTCTGACCAAAGGATGAACTCTATTCTATATGAAAATGGATCGGATTGGATCACTTTTTCGACGACTTCCCATATAAGGTCTTATTTTGAAAGGTCGTTACATGAATAACTGTATTAAGCGAAGTGCTGTACAGCTTTTACTAGTGGGCCATGGCCTACTATAGTGTTTTTATTTTCTTACACCTTGTTTTATTTTTCTGGTGGATGAAAATCAATAAGATTCTCCTGATTAACTTTACGGCGTGTTATGTATACAGAGTTATTTTTCTTCATGTATTATTTTTGCTGTTTAGATATTACTTCCTTCTCGCTTGCATTTCACTTGATATTTAGATTTGGAATGTTACGCTTCAGCAATGGCTTACAACTTGAAGTAGAAGTCGGCCGGAAATAAAAAATATTTGGATATTAATAACGCGATAGACACTGTGCTGATTGTACCGACATTTCACGTCAAAGCTTTATCGTATGGTTGACAGTTGCGACCATCTGTGGTACAGTGTATATTAAAGTTGCGCGGGTGTATATAATACCCAGAAGGATATCTTATAAACTCACTTTTTATTATATCGGTCGATTTAGAAGATGATTCCAAACCTGTCTGTCTGTCTGTCTGTCGTGTGTCTGTCTATCTATAAATTTATTGTACCTACATGTTGGAATTTTGAAGATAATATAATGAAATAGAATGCACTGGGGTGCTTTGGCCCCAAGACAGGATCCATTGAATATGATACGGATCGGGCCGCCCTTTCGACCATTCGCCATATAAAACCTTATTTTCAAAATTTGCTATATGAAATAGTCTGCAATTTTCAGAATATTGAGACAAAAATTGCTGAGCAATAGTATTCCTGCGTTCTCAATTCATGTGCAAAAATATGGATCGGAAAGAGGAATTTTTAGAGCTCCCTACCATACAACTGCGTCTGCGAAAACTGAATCTGTATATGAAAAAAGGATCTAGTTTTGAAACTTTTATTAAAAATTCAGTGAAAATCGGTTCATAATAATGATCTGCCCTAAAAATTAAGCATGTCGGTTCACGCTCATTCTAAGAGCTTTCAGGAAAAGCATGCCTTGACATAAAAATAATGTAACTTTTTGATTTGCAATCGCGAAAAGGAATGAATGACCGTTTTAGGCGAAGTGGTATAGGATACTTAATGCCCGACATTGCCCGACTATAATTTTCTTACTTGCTTCTCTTTACTCTCGTGTTTTCTTTCAACCGACTATCAGTATACCCTATACCACTAGTGATACAGGGTGTGTTAAGTTAGTGCGGACGCAGAAGGGCTTAAGGTAATCCCACCTTTTATTATAACGGTTGATTCAGAAACATAATCTGAATTAATCTAAGCCTGTCTGTCCATCTGATGTCTGTCCATATAAATTTGTGTTCGATTAAATCTGGTACAGTGACGTGTTTTGATGCAAGGAAGAACGCTATTGAGAAATATTCGAAATAGTGTCCTTATAACGTCCTATTTTGAAAAGTCGTTATATGGAGAAACATTGTAATTTTCGAAATTTCTCGGCAAGTGTGGCTAAATAGTAGTACTTGGGAATTCCAAATTGGTATGGAAACTTTGGGACGGCTGGGGTCCCCCCTTATATAATGAGAAATGAAGTTCACATGACAAAAAGACGTAATTTTCAATACTTCATGAAGAAAATTATATCACAATAGTAATTTGACAATAAAGAATTTTATGTACTTTATTCAGAACTTCTCGGTCTATTTTTTAGATTCTAACCTAATAAGGATTTTCACGAAAAATGATCCTTTGGTGAGCAGAAAAATCTAAGTTTTAATATGTGGTGATGAAAATTTTCCTAGAATAGCGATTTCGTACAAAATAAGAATTGTGTTACCCAATGTGGTGTAGGGTATTTAATAGTCGGCTTTGCCCGACTATAATTTTTATACTTGTTGTAATTTCCTTTACAGAAGATGACCGCATTGAAAGCAAGGAACATTAATTATTTATTATTTTTCCGCTCTATCTGTAAAAACTTACAAGGATCATTTTTTTTACGTTAAACCACAAATGCATTTCTTCCCCTCTTTCTATTAAAGATGTCGACTCTTCAGTTTTTATGTGATTCGCAATTTTGCATATTTCACATAAAAAATTCTTTTGTTTCCAGCGGTGTACATAATGTCCCTTGAACTGAATCCGTACAATTGAATCATGAATATCGTAGGAGTTTGTTTATAAATTTTGAAGAAATCTTTACGGAAAATTATTTACAAAATGAAATGCACCTTTTGTTTCAGAAGTTTATCATTTCATAGTACTTGACTCCACTGAATCCACAAACCTGCTTTATCGAGCTCTTCCCTTAAATGCCCTTCAATGCAATTCAATAATATTCACGCAGAGCATTTCCTTTGGTTTGAAATGTTCAAACCAAGTGACAAGTGATCACATTATATTCCGATGTCTTTGTTAATTCAATTTTTATTTATTATCAATGAATTTGTGCCGAATATTGTGACGCTAACAGATTAGGCACCGACAATCCTTGTTTGCTTTTATTGCTTTCCAGAAAACTTCACTTGCGTCAGGATTAGTCCATTTACAAGGGATCTTCATTACAATACTTATACCGCAAGATTACCAAAAATAATACAATCTGTGTACTATTATTTCTTCTCTGCCATCTGTGAATTCTCCCATGTGACACACTTTTGACGTTTGGTTCTCTTCAAAATGTCCACTTTGTTTTTTTTACGATAACTCTTGAGTTCCACCGCGGCATCTTTAAATGCAAAGGAAGTTACCTGCAGAGTCCAGGTTTCTATATCACTATCTACAAAAATATATTTCCTCAACTCCTCAAAAGTAAAGTTAGTTAACCCATCTACAGAATACCTGACATACACTTTTGTGTTCTTGCGATTTCGTTACCAAAGATTGCGTTACCTTTAGTTAGGCAGGGATAACGACTTTGCTTGATATCTTATATTTACCTTCAACTGGGGTATATTTATGTTGTTAGATGTTTGAAATGTTCGAAGACTCACATACCTTGTAAGATAAATGCACTTTTGATCAGCTTCAAATTCTGAATAGATCTAGGCTTGGTTGTGCGCTACTCTTATTGCCTGTGTAGATGCGCACGGGGAAAACTAACTAAAGCCAAACCCCAAAAAAAATTAGCTTAGAATTTGGAAAAAACTTTAGAAGTTTCTATAGGCAACTTGGTCTAGAAAATGGGCGAAAGGTCAAAGGAGGGCAATATGACTTATACTCAGAGCCCCTAGGTTTCCGAAAGCCATAATCATGAAAATTTCTGTGTATATTTTATGGTCCGGCGTACGAACTTCGAAATTTCATTTCATATTTTTCTGATAAAATATCATATTTGGTACAAATAATTTCTGCGCCAAATTGCTATCATGGATGATTACTTATCAGAAAGTATAGTATTAAAATTTAAATCTTTGGTCTTTAAAAAGGTTAGCTTCCTGTGAGAACTTTTTTTGCGAAGTCGTCGATATAGTGAACGCTATATATGCATAAATGAGACGGGGTTAAAAAAATGATCCCGTTTACGTTATATACCAAAATACTATTTCCTGACGATTTTCATTCAGAATTAGTAAAAACGAGTAAAAGCACTACAATGGGGCTTGGCCCGCTATTAAATATCCTACACTACGCTATAAATATTCATGTAACAACTTCTTAAAATGAGGCTTTATATGGGAAGTGATGGAAAAGGTGGTGGTGCGATCCGAACCGCTTTCAATAGCATCCGTCCCTGAGCCGAAATACGCAATGTACCGATCTTCACGAAAATATTTTCAAAATTTCGGGGTATAGGTTGAAAATAGGAAAATAAGAGGGACAGATGGACAAGCCAGATTAGATCGTTTTGGAAAGTGATTCTGAATCGACCGGCATAGTAAAAGACGGGTCTATCCCAAGTCCTTCCAGGTGTTGCGTACATTCGCACAAATTTAATATGTCCTTATAACGCAAGTGGTATAACGTATAAGTTTCAATTTTTTTTTCGTACAAAGACTATTTCATATGGGGCTTTGTAAGGGGGAAAACCTCGTCAAAATGTATTCGTCAAAATAACCCAAAATTTATGATCTGTGGATTGTGTACGCAAGGACATGTGTGGGCGTCAAAAAAACAGAGGAATAGATATGTTTAATTCAAAAAAACGATACTAAATAGATTGGCATAATAAGGAGTAGCCGGCTCCCTCTTACGTTTTTCTATATATTCTACGCAGCAAGTTGTGCGGATGCTCAATTAGCTACAGATGCTGAGTATTTATTAAAAGGCTCGAACTTGGAGGAAAAAATTTCTTTCAAATAATGACTTTTCCCACACATTCATAGTAAACCAATAAATGTTAGAAGTCATAGGGAATCAACTTTTTTAAAACATTTCCTTGTGCAAACATTTTCCTTCATACCAAAGACACGTACAAATTGAAATCCAAGTCATGGGAAAATGATAGCGATCATGTTTTGAAAAGATGTTATTGCCGGTAATTTCTTTGACGAAAGATGTTCTCGAAAGCTCGTGCCTACGACGTTATAAGTGTGTGGAAAATTTAATATGCTTTGCGGAACGCGTGCACATAAGAAATTATCAGCAATTTCCTCTTAAGCTGCTTACTTCACTTTATATTTTCCTTTCTTTATCAAAATAATGGCTTTCATTATCTTGCCCTTCTTGCATCTTACACATACTCGTTAAATAATTTCGAGCTTGTTTCCATTTTTCCCATTTTCTCATCTTGGCTGCCTTTTATGATTTAGCGTGCAGTTCACAACTGCAGTGAAAAAATAAGAAAAAGACAATAGTAATATAAAAATTATGCTCGGGCAGGCATATTATCATGACTCAAGAAGACCTTGTTGTTCATTTGTTTGCTTCTCTCTATAGTTTCTCAACTAAACTAATTCCCAAACAATTCGTTAAGAAATTTAACGTAAGACAATTCGAAGCGAGATTGCGCGCGCGTACGTAGCTTTGTTTGCCATAAATATCATAAAAATATGAAAAATGTGTAGAAGTAAAAAAAATATTAAAAAAATTGATATTTTGCAACACCAAAGTACGGCATTTGTGGACCATAAATTTGCTACTGAGAGCCGAATGCCTGACTGATTATTGTTTTGAAAACGATCTATTCAGCTAAAGGTTGCAGGCATGTTTTGTTGATGACTAGTAAGTTAACCGTATTACCTTTTTGGTGGTGAAAGGAGGCAAATGTGTTGACACTTGATGATTTATTAGATTAAAAACAGTTTCTTCACAGTTTATGTGAAAAGATTTCAATTCAATTTTTTGTCAGCAAAAAAAAAAAAAAAAAAAATTGCAAACGAGATTGAATGCAATTCACAGCAAAGAAATATTAGTTTGTTCGAAAAGTAATTTCGTTTCTCCTTAACAGTGGATTTAATTGCATCCTTTCACAACCAAACTCGCATTTAAGCCTCACTGTCTTCATACACTTGATATCTAATATCGTAATGCTCGCGTGGGAAAAAAGCTTTTCTTTTGTGCTATCAAATGTGGAAAGTCTAAAGCAGTATTTCCGGCGTACTTTACTTCTATTAGTATGGAAACGGTAAACATGACGTTCCGTAAAGAAATAATTATTGGATGCCTATGGACAGAACGCCAGTGCCAAAATTACTTTGTGAAATTGCGTTTCGGCGCCTTTGCATCGTGTTCTGGAAGGTCAGCGGGAGATGATAAAAACTAAATAAAGGCATTAATTAATGCAAACCGACCAATGACCGCTCGTGAGGTCACTGAGTGTTAAACTCTACTGTTTACATTAAAAAGAGTTCGATTTTTGTTTTGGCCAAAAAAAAAAACAACGAAATTTCTTTCCGAATCACCCAATAGTTGCAAATTTTAGATTTATCGCTTACAAATGGCATAAATGAGAGTAAAAGGAACGGTGTTTTTTTTTCCTTACACATCTAATAGTACGATAGGTCTTCGTGCAGCTCTTCTTTAGGCCTTGCCTTTATCAATGCAGGATTTCGCAATAGTCTATAAAGTTTGCATCATTTAACCGAAGCTATAGAAAGTGGCGCGATGGCGTAAAATGCTTCTATACCATGGGACCATAACTACTTGCCATCTCTTCTAATGGTTTCTTAGTCTTCTTCGGAATCCTTCTTATGCCCGAGAGTGCTTTCGCAATATGCGGCTAACTTTGTGCCAATAGAAACTCTCCACTGACCAGAGTAACGAAATAACAGCAGTGATCATCATGAACAACTCGAATTATTGCGATTAAAGATTAGGCCCGCAGAGACTAACATTCCTCGTAGCAGTATCGACTAGCTTTCATTAGTGAGTCCTTTTATTTATTACATAAATTGCATGCCCTCAAGAAGCGTCTAAATCTCTCTTGTGTTCCTATATTTCCTATGTTTCTATATCGTCAAATGATGTTTTCAATTTCCGATAAATTTCATATATTAGATGGGTGTTCCACTAAAATTGGTTACTTCGTACAATATATCTGATTCTTTCAGTTTTCTTGGAATTTCATATTTACATATTTATGTTGGAACCATGTAAGTTTCAGTTGTTTGCAACTTGTGCAGAGTATATTAAAGTTAAAAAAATGGAAGTTATTCATGGAACTGCATTTTCCCTGATTAAACGAAAGAAAAATGCAGCCCAAGTTATGGAAATGATTAAGTTAGCTTGGAGTAAAAACTCAACAAGCTACGAGACCACTAGAAAGTAGTTTTGGAGATTTTGAGCAAAAACTTTTTGTCTTGAAAACGATAAAATTTGGACGTTTGGCCGGCCCCTACAAAAGAGACCAACGGGGTAATTTTCGGCTTAGGCTGTGAATCGCACCCTGCATATTTTCTCTCTATGGTCTCTTCCGATTACTTATTCAGATCGATGCAGTCAAATTTAGCAGCAGGTCAGCGGTTCACAAAAGTTGAAGATATGCGAAAATGAATCGATGGCACTTTCGCCTCGAAACCGGCAAGTTTCTGCCATGAGCGCATCCTTAAGTTAGCGGGTAAATGGCGAAAGACCGTAGATAGTGATTGTATATATTTCGATTATTTAGCTTTGTAACTAGAATATTTTAAGTAAAGATGGATTTTGCCAAAAAAAAAAAAAATGAAACGAATTTATTTGTACACCTATTACAAATGGTCGAACGTTTGTAAGTGCATTGGTAATTTCTAAATCAGTTTGTTTTGCGCACATAGCGACATGAAGATTATCGATCATTATTGCTTGCATTACTTTAAAGACTTCGTTGATGATTTGAAAAGATAAAAAACGAAATAGATTTTTCTACAGAAACGTACAGACGTACATATGAGTGTCCTTAAAAACCGTTCTCGCTCTCTGCATACACGAACACATAAGCGAAATAAACAAAAGAAAGAAGTACACACTATACCCTGTTCTCCAATGAAGCAGTTAATCCGTCCAAGTAGCTATTAAATGCAAAAGGACGTGCATTGTGTGTAAATGTGTCCGTAATTCTAATTTTACACACGTCTATCTAACCACATTTTTATATAATCTTGATAACGGTTGCAGAAACCTTTATGTTTTTTTTATGGTTTCAAGTTACATTTATCAGCTTAAATGACTCCACATCAAATACCACGATAATACTAATACTAATAACACTCTACTATGCTAATAATACTATATCCTACACCACTTGTGGTACAGGATATATTAAGAAGGGCTAAGAAGGACAGGATAGATTAGAAGGGCTTAAGGTAAACCCACCTTTTATTATAACGATCGATTCAGAATCATAACCAGAAATGATGTAAACCGGTCTGCCCGTCTGAAGCTGCAGTTTTTGATATATTCTGACGAAATTTGGTACAGTCCCGTGTTCCGACCCAAGGGCGGCCGTTATTGAAAATGGTTCAAATCGGTCTGCTTTTTCGACCACTCCCATTTGCAATTTTCAAATTTCCTCGGCAAAAGTGTCTAAGTAGTAGTATTTCGGCATTCTAAATTGGTATGAAAACTTTAATCCGGCTGGGGCACTTTTGGAACAACCTCTCATATAACGGAAACTGAAGTTCATGCGGCAAAAATATATAATTTTCAATGCTTCATGATGAAAATTATATCGTATTAGTAATTTAACGTAAAATTAAATGCATCAAATTCAGACCTTCTTGGCCTATTTTTTGGATTCTACCCTAATAAGGATTTTCACCAAAATTGATCCTTTGTGATCAAGGTGATGAAAATTCACCCATAGCAGTATTTTCGTACAAAAATAAGAATTCTGTTAGACAATGTGGTGTAGTGCATTTAAGGGTCGGCCTTGCCTGACTATAATGTTGACATAATGGACCTTTGAATAAGTTTTAAAAGTAAGCTGATTAATGTTCGAATTCTTGTTTGTGATTATTAGATCAGACAATTATATCAAGTGCATAGGAAAAAAACATAATTTTTTGAAATGTACGATTTTTTGGGAATGAAAAACAAACGGTTCATCATGTTACTAACTGTGGACCCTGGTAAGTGAGGAAAAGTGCACAACTTAGTGTGTACGTATGTTTAGTTACATAATGTTTTTACCATGGGCTTTCCTTTCCATTGAAAATATTTTGCAGAACAGTTTTACATTTGCAAGCTGTGGTATACTCATGCTGTTCCTAAAGTCTTTTCCAAGACAATTTATTCAATAACGAGATATGGGATTTTTGAAGTAGATTTATGGTAATTTTATCTTCTTTTCTGCATTTCTATGCTTTAGGTGTATGAAGTTCTCAGGGCAAAGAGAACCAGAGCATCAGGTTAAAAAAAGGAAAAAAGGAGCTCTTCGGATGGATAAGATAAAACACCGCAGGGAATCTCGCTATAGTTTCACGTTCAGAAACGAATACCAGGCGGGCTAATGCGGCGGCGGATTCGATTACGTTCTTTCTAAATTGTCTTAAGTGAAGTAAGCCCAGTACATCAAGGAGGAAATCAGGATTAGCATATACTCCAGGCCGGTTTTCTTTTCTCTGTTACACGATGAGTTTGGTCCTGTGTTTGTCTAATTTTCCTAAGTCAGTTATCCTTTTATTTAGTTTCTAGTCGATTCGCTAGCTGACTGGCGTAATCGAAAGGAAGGACGAGCATTGTTGTTTGTCGCCTTTTGTACTAGTTTCGTTGCGCTACTCTGCACATACAATGGTAATATTGTAGATTTTATGTAGAAGAAGACTATAACAATAGCATGTGCAAAATATAAATATAGAAAGGGGTTACCGCAGCGGTGTGTATATATTTCACGTAGCGAAAGGTTATCGTGTAACTATATATATTGTGTATGCATAGAAAAATATAACAGCATATGTTTATATGTATGCTAACGTTGGACATGCAGATTCTCCAATGTGTGAGAGAGACTGGACAAATGCGAGGTTGAATTTGCAAGGAACTGTGCGCTTCCTTCCTGATACGCAACTTAATTTAAATTTACTTTGCAGATTCTTCCAGTTTAGATCAAAGTGTATTCACATCGCAAATGTCTCTTTGCCTGGCTTGGGAATTTTTTGGTTACGAAAACCAAATTTTTTCCAAATTGGTTCACATCACTTGTCTTAGGTCGCAAAAATCGGCCAATGTCTTCATCAATACTTTCGCTTAGTACAGTCTTTGCATCAGAGACTTTTCAAAATAAGATGCTATATGGAATTCGGTCAACAAAGTGGTTCTATCCAAACCACTTTCAAAAGCGTTCGTGCTTGGAGCAAACATTGTCATTGCACCAAATTTCGTCAAAATATTTCTGATGCGACCTTTACACTCAGCATAAGAAGGACAGACGGTCAAACGGAGAGACAAGCTTTAGAAAGTGATTCTGAATCGATCCGCACAATAAAAGGTGAATTTATCACAAGCTGTATTTGGTGTTGCATTTATAAGTACAAATTTAATATATACTTGCATCATAAGTGGTGTAGGGTAGACAGTTAGTCTTGTATTTAAAAAAAATTGTTTTTTCTCTCTTTCATATAAACGTTTAAAAAGGGAAAAGTTCTTGCTTTTTCCCATAAAACGTAAATCCTTAATTTACCTTTTAATTTACCGCTGTTCACCAATGTGCGCACAACGTCTCATTCATAATTAAATTTTCTAAAAAAGTAAGAGAAGCATTTAAGTGTTAATTGTGTCATTGCTATGCTATGCGGTTTCACCCACGTTTTCATTACTTTTATTTCCATACATTGCATGCGTTTTATACGTACGCAGTCGCTTACATATTTTAACCAGTCCCACAATCCAAGCTATCGCACAAAACAAACTTATTATACTCCAAACCACTCATGGTACAGTGGTGGATATGCTAAATTTATGCCTACGTATGTCACTCGCAGTATGACTTAAGATAGATGCAACTTTTGTTATATCGATTGATTCAGACCGAATTTACAGTTTACTCTCCTTTTTGTGTGTATCTGCCTGTCTGTCTGTCTTTCCATACCATGTCTGTCCACGTATTTGTGTTCGGTCTAAGAGATTGCTCTTGTGAGTCATTTAACCAACTTTGTTACATCGACGTGACGAGCATGCACAGAACGAGGTATAATTTTGTCTTTTACTTCATCAAGAAAATAAATGAAGAATAGTATTAGGCGGAGCGGCGTAGGTTATGTGACGATCGGGTCATGCCCGACTATAATGTTTTTACTTGTTTTTAGTTAACAAAGGCGGTGTCATATGGTATATAAAATTGCAAATTTACACTCTTCCTGCTTTTTTTACGTTATATAATATTGTCGCTCATAGAAAACAAAAACATATTGCGTTTAGAGAAGAGTAAATATGGTGTTATACAATAGAATGTTCTATGACGCAAGTATATTTAATTAAGCGATTAATTATAAAAGAATGTTGGCGTATTCTTGAATTAAAAGTAGTTTTGACTATAGTGTGTAAATGGCCTGAAATATTTCGGAAGCAGTTTTGTTTACTTTATAATAACGTCGGGTAGCTTCAAGTGCTTTAAATTTAAATTTTAACTTATTGGTAGTAGGGCAATAAAGAAACTTAAATATCTACAATTTCGAAAGAGTGCATAAAGTCTGCAGAGCGTTAATTAGAGGTTTTAGTAAATTTATTAGGGAACATATAAGGACCATCGAGCGCTGATGAATTGAACCTGTAATAGACTATAAGCTCTGTAGCCAGATTGTATTATTCTTATCTATTCAAATAACATAAATGAAACATACAACAAACGACAGCCTCGCGAATCATTCATATGACTTATCATTGTTGCGTCAAAGCAATACACTTCGAGTAGAACACAATTGTTTCTAAGGTTTTGCTAATCTTTGAAACAATTGTTAAAGGAGACTTCCAGAATGATGATCAAAAACGATTTTCATTTCGACTTTCCCTTTTTAATCCATTCAATCTGCCCGAGAGATGAATACCACACGGGAAGGTTTACTTTTGAAAGGCACGAATAAAGTTTGTATGCTTGTAACATTGGCGAAAAGTTTCGCGCACATAACGCCAACGTTCCAGTTATATTTCTTGCTATGACTTTGTCCCGGAAGGAATTCATAATGCGCAGCTTAACGACAACTGAACAAAATGTACCTCACTGCTACTCGATTACAATGAGCTCCTCATCTTAACACGATAAGGCAATTTTAAGGATTCTAGTCTAAGGAATCTGTTTATATATGCTCATCACCGAGGAATCGGGGTTTATACATCTTGTCAAAACATTTGCTAGGCCCTGAAGGAAGCTTCAGAGACGAAGTATATATATTCTTAGTCTGCATCAAATTCCAAATAGATTTAAGTATGTCCTGCTGTCCGTTTGTGTAATGTCTGTTGCGAATATTCTCTTGCTCGGAAAAGTTAAACTATCGATTTCAAAATTGAAACATTGAAAGTACGTGCATGCGGCTCGGTATTGAAAATGGCCCAAATCAGTCGAAGGGCTCGCCTACATTACCACGTGAAGTGACAACACCTCTTTTTTGCAAAAGGATTAAAAAATTGGGTTTTTGCCCATTACTCAAAAATTATAGTAAATAAATTTACAAAAATTTGAACGTATATTCTAAGGGCATTCCTGTGATACCTGCACAAAAATGAGAAATGTTGACTGCGCCTATCCAGTATAAAAATATAATTTTTTTTCAGATCTTTTATAACGCGCAGAAACAAGCTTCAAGAACCCCTTTAAGTACACACATTTTTGGCCAGCTTCAAACTGGTAAAGCGCCTAAGCATCCGCCTCTCCATCTGTCCGTCTCTCCAACTGCATAGTGTCTGTGGTACACATTCTCCCGTTCGCAAAAAAGAAGATATCGACTACAAATTTCAAACCGTTTTAAAATGGCCCAAACCGGTTAATGGGCACGCCGATAACATTCACACATCTAAGCAAGAAGACGGTGAGCATATTTGCTTTCTGTGGTTTTTGCTTGTTGCTTATAAACTACAGCACATGCACCATATAAATTTTCACTTTTATTCTGAAAATCAAAAAAATCAGCCACGCCCATCCAATATCATAGAATATGCAAATTTATATATTTTCTTTTTTTTCAATCTTCTGTAGGATAACGGTGTTGGGTATAAGAGATTAGGTTGCAAGCACGTAATTTTCTCATTTGTTTTTATTAAGTTATTTAAAGCCCAAATTCGAATGTATAACGATGTTCCTTTTTTAAAAAGAACGTCTTGCGTACTGTGTTAATTGTCCATCTAAAAGACATCTTTTTGCTAAAGCTAATTACGACATAGATTGCAGTTGGCGGGCTAAGCAAAGAATCAAAGTGCGCATTAACTCGTAGTAAATAGTCCACCTGTTAAGTGTGGGTATGTTGGTGAACAAACAAAAGTCATTTTTCAAAAAAGTTTTAAATGGGAATGACGGGTATCCGTGTGAAGCATTTTTTGAAATATTTTCACGGTATCGTAAGTTAATGACCAAAACATGCAATCATTTTTGTTGTTTCATCGAAGTTGTTCCTATCCTTTGTATCTATCATATTTTTTACTTGAATTTTGAAGCCAATTCAAAAAGCGATTTTCAAAATCAATTTATAGGATTTTGCTAAGCCTCAAAAGAGTGTTTGATAGAAATAAGTGTGGTTCACCCTCATTTCGGAAAATGGAATTGCACACGACATTACAAAACACGTAATTAGTTAGAGGCCTTCTAATATCAAAACTTTCTAGAGCATTATATCTTTTATAGGCAATTTTTTAAAGCTCGAATGTTAGACTGCGTCAACTTGCCACTAGTTGCCCACTTAAAATATCTGCCTGGAGTTGCGTGGAACTGGAAAAGCAAAAGGCAAAAAAAAAAATCGACCACTGGCGAATATAAAAATATTTTAAGACATTTTGCGTCCTCAAGTGAATTACATCCACTTTCAGTATTGACCTTTAAGTAAAAAATTTAAGAATTTTACACCTTTAACAACGCAAAAAACCACGAACGCAGCTTAAACGTCCCATACACTCATTTTAATTTACTTAATTGAATCTGTAAAGGGTATTTTTAGGTGTTATATGCGATAAGGTAAAGTTAGTCATTGCTGTGTGTAAAGGGATTCAGGGATGCAAATTTCAAGTTTTATAATTAGTATGTGGATTCGTGATGAAAGCAAAAAAAAATAAGGAAACCAAAAGCTAAAGAAGAATGATGCTTTGGAATCAGGTTAAAAATAACCAGAGGAAAGGTAAAGTGAAAAAGAAGAGTGTGAGAGAAGGTGCAATGTTTTATCTTCTGTTTTGCTTTCACACCAATTGTGTAATAAAAACAAGTTAAGCATTACAGTCGGGCAAGGTCAACATTTAGATACCCTGCACTTATATTCGCCTAGTACTGTTATTCACTCGTTTTAGTAATAATACACTAAAAAGTACACATTATTTTCGGAAAAATGCGTACTTTTCATGAAAGCTCACATATTAAAGGACGCCCAAAACATCAACTGACGTTCTTTCTAAAAATTTTATTATTTTTCAGCTTTCATCATAAGAATCAAGAAATTAGACTCTCTCTCCATATAATAGCTTCCTGTTTATTAAAACTCCTATATATGTTAAAAGTAGACCTATGTGACCCATACGATATTAATCTAATTTCCACCATAAAATATTAGGAATTAAACCTTTTTCTGAAGGGCTTATTTTTCATGAGAGATCTATGTAGTTCGAATTTGGTCCACTTAATTTTTATGTTAAATTACTATCTTGAATAGATTTTCATCATGAACCATTCAGAATTAAGCCTGTTTGGCATATGAGTGTTTATATTTCCTGAGATTCCTATAGGCGATGGTATCCAAAAAATAGCTCTACGTAGTCCAAATTAGGTGAGGTTGATTTCTTTGCCTATTAACATTTGTGAACCAATTTTCATCATGAAATATTTAAAATTAAAAGTTTTTGCCATATAAAGATTCAGTTTCGTTGGAACGCTTACATGAGAGGGGGTTCAAAAAATTGCCTCAGCCGAACAATATTTTTCGTACGAAGTTAGAATGTTGAAATACCATTATTCAATGACTTTTGTTGAGAAATTTTGCAGTTGTAGGAAGTAGTCGAAAAGATGGACCGATCCGAAACATTTTCAATAGTGTGCGTCCTTGCGTGAAAGGACGTCAGTGCACTAAACTTCATCAAAATACCACAAAAATTTCTACCTTGTGGGTTGAACACAAAAATACATACGACAGACATCAGACGGACAGACAAACTTAGACCGTGATTTTGTGTAGTGATATTAAATTGATCGGTATAATAAAAGGTGGCTCTATCTCAACTCTTCTTTGGGTGTTATATACTTTCGCACAAACTTAGAATACCCTGTTCCGCAAATGCTTTAGAGTATAATAAACGCTAATGTAATGGTTCATTATCGTGTTGCTTTGTATATCAATTATGAACAAAGAGAAGACATAGATTGCGAAAAGCAATATAATATAAAAAAATTTGTTTGGTTCACTTTAAACTATAAATAACTTTTTTTTCGTATCATAAAAAAGTTGCTTCAACTTTAACTGCAATGTAAACAAAAATTGAACTCGCTTTTAGGCACTTAAGTGTGAGTTGTTTCCGTCCCCCTCAGAACAAATCAAAATTAAAAACTGGAATGACGTTGATAGCAATCCACTTATTTATTTATTTATTATGATTTGATTAACTGATTTACAAACTTAACCTAAAAAACATGATGAGGAAAACTTTGCAAACAAATTTGTTCTCTCCTAGAGGATATTTTAAAGGCAACATAGACAGACAAACTAACATGACTATATCGATTACTTTACCTTTTAGGTTTGTTTTGCAGGTCTTTGCCTTGAGCCTAAAGGTAGAACGTACCTTTTAGTAATTATGAAGGTATCGTGGCGCGAAGTATAAAACATTTAATATCTAACGGTGGAGTATAGCTCCGATTTCTTGTGTTTGCTTAGGAAACTTATCATCTTGTTAAATGAATGGCTTAACTTTAATCCTATTCCGATCGCGATTTGCTCCCTACACACGCTGGGTTAGACATAGAGTTTTCAAGAGGGAAATTGGTTTATTGTGAAAAATAGGAGGACATTGGAGCCACGAGCCCGTTTTTCCCTGCTGTAGAAAAGCTATAAGGAAAAATCTTTTTAAACGAGCACTTTTCGACTTTACGATCTCTTCCTAACGTTCAGATTACCGTAACTACGCAATCAATTTACTGTAACTTTCGGGTCTCGAAGTAAATTGTGTCGGTCAGATTATAACTACAATTTTTTATTCAGGGAATTTAAATGATAATCACATCTCGGACGGCATTTACACTAAAGAACTTACTTCTCTTATTTTGGTCCCTCACTTAGCTTTAAATTACTTTATGTGTTTGGCGTAGGTTAAGTTCGCACTTATTAACTTAGCAAGTGAGAAACAATATCAAATTAGGCGGGTTGTCACACTTAAAACTACTATGACTAGCTGACATGCTTCAAATGTGACTATTTTGTTAGTTGGCGATGCCAACTTATTAAAAAGCGGAATTAGCTGGAAATGGGCCTTGCCACTACTTTTTTATTTTTTGTGATCGTGTCGTCAAGTTGAGTGGACATGTGAGTAAGAATTATTCGCTAGAATCCCAGCTGATATAAGCAGTAGGGAGCTGTGCTCGCTCATAGGGCTTAAGGTTATTATAAAAGGGACCAATAAATCTAAATGTTTTCTAAAACATAACTTGTTAGTATTGCACTAATTAGGGCTACAATTATTACTTCTATGAGAAATACCAGAAGCCAGGGACTATGTCCATAATAAGACCTATACGTCACCTTAAGGTCTGCATGTTGGGCTCAGTAGAGTTTGGTTAGGAAACGGGTTGAGTTAATATCCTGCGTATTGCAGAATTATCTGCGAGGGATCCAGAGACGATGAGTAGAAAACCGCAGAGATTAGATCACACGATAAATTAGTTTGAAATGCGAACGAGCACCAAGTCTGATGGCGAAAGCGTAAGCATTGTATATGAATTTGACCAAAGAACATAAGGAAATTTCAATGAAATGTAATAGTGTAAGTGTAGCCTTTTTGGTTGAAGTGACCTCGCATTGACACATGTATCTTTGCATATGTAATGAATTTTGACTTTAACAAGTAGAAGGTAACCAGCTACCCGAAAGATAACGCCGGCGATTCGTCGCAGCCGTTAATTCGTTTTGACGTACATTTGTTTAAAACAAATGCCCTCAAAATGTTACGTCTTCACATTTATTACACCGCTTGAACACATGCGAAGATAACCAATTGGTTAATTGACCGAGAACGTATTTGCCTTTTCACTACACGATACTATGTTCTGAACCCTAGCACCCTAATAGCAAAGGTGCGATATTCTGCTGTGAATTTCTTATAAAAGCTTTTGTGTTCTGCAGTTATGTGACCACAAACATAAGACAATAGAGTACAATAGAATGGTAGCGTATTTAGTTACCATTAATGGGGGGCTGCAACGTTTGCAATTTCTTTTTGTAACAAGAATAAATGCGCAGCAAAGAACTCTTCAAGAATATATAGATTTTATTATGAGTGAAACTTTAGCGTTAGTTAGACTATTTACAAAATCCTTGTTCGTTCATACCGCTGATCTCTAACCCTTACTGAGCGCGGATTAAAACGCTGACCCAGTCGATTAAAAGTTTTCAGGGCAACTTAATATGGCGGAATACTATCGTTCATCGATTTTTGTTGAGATTTCTCTAAATTATTATGCTGGGAATTGTGGAATAAATATACGATTTAGTTCGCTTCCAGTAACGTTGTCCTTCGGCCGACATCGAATTGAATCGGATTCGATGATGTTGAATTTCATAAAACCATCCCATAAATTGCGACTTGTAGGCTGGTAGGTAAGTTTAAATGCATTCGGAAAATGGTTCTAAATAGATAAGTAAAGTAAAGGGATCTATCTTAAGTCCCTCTGGGTAATACATATGTCCACGCAAACTCAATATACGCTATGCTACACGTTAGGAAAGTTGCATTGCTTTCTATTGCTCTCTGCGGTCAACGCCCAGTCTAGTTTTCGACGATGACGATTAAAGACCGTTCACGATCGAAACTGTATGTCATACAGTGAAAGCTTGTCAGCAGCAGAATACTTCGGCCCGACTATTTTTTTTTACGGAATGTACAAACCGTATAACTAAGCTGTCAGCTCAAAGCCGCGCGTTCAAATCATGGATTGTCACGTTCGGCTTGTGGAATAAAGCTCCATAGCTATTGCAATTTCGCTTGCACTTTACAGTTCAGATCAGAAGTGAAAAATCGTATTGGAATGTTGTCCGACCAGAGAGTTCTGCTTCTTGCAAATAAATCTCAACTTTTTTCTGCTTTTCCTCACACATGCTATGTTCCCCACTCCCCCCATCATTATTTTACATTCACTGTTTTTGTTTCTTTGATTTTTTGGCCTTATTTTGCACCTACAATGGACAGAATAAACTACGAAAACTAAGAAAAAGAAAACAAAAAACAAAATTGAAAAATGGAAAAATTAGTTTTTCGTGCTAAAATTTAAATTAGTTTTGCCATCATTTGTGTTTCAAAGATTTTATCTCGATTCAGAAGCCATAGTTAGATGACCTGATAGATGCCTTTGCCTTAGACAAAATACTGGGCTGCACGTTTTAGTTACCATTAAAGTAAAGCAAACTTTTTGACTTGTTGTCTGCTGTTTGGTTAGTCTAGCTTGTTGCCTGATATTGATTGTGGGTTTAGGCAGTTGACAAATTCTGCCCTGATCCTCTCTCGCCGTTTGCCTCTTTCTCTTTACTTAATTTAAATTATACCATGCAACGACAGCACTTAAGTCCTTCTTTTTCTTTTTTAGTTTTTCGTTTACAATGTGGTTTGTAAAAGTACACTTTGTTAGTGACGTTGTTGCCGTCGGTTGAGATAAGAATAAAATGTCAATATTTGAGAGAGAAAAGGACGTTGTATATGCACGTCAGGCACTGGCAGCTTTGCTCGATGTACTTGTTTAACTTAACGATTGTGGAGACGTGGAGAGTAATCATGCTTGCTACAGAGTATATATGTATTTATTTTATACTATGTTTATACAGGCAAAATATTGTTTCTCTAGAAATTAATTCTTATTTTTTTGCTTAAACTAATATTTGTACGAGCACAATGGCTACTGAAACGTAACCATAGAATGGCATATGCTTGGACTTGTATAAAGGAAAATGACCACTCAAAACACAGCGAACAGTATATCCAGTGCATAGTGATTTAAATGAATGAATGAATGAATGAATAAATGATTGATTGAAACATAGTTCGCTACGCTGTTGGCATTTGTTAAAAAAGTATGCGACCGGTCAAGTGGTTTCGTTTGTGTTATCGCAGGGCTGAAAGCTATGGGGATAAGGTCGAAAAAATATTTTAAAAGTCTGTTCATCTAAATTACTTTGCTGCAAACCGTTTCTCGAAAGTTTTTTTTTTGTGTATAAGTTTGAAAGGATTTGCAATATTCGAAACTTTAATTTATTGTTCATTATTTGCTTTTTCTTCGTTTCATTTTTATTTCACTTCTCATTACAAGCATATTGTTTTGATTTATGTTATGCATGTAGGCGTATGTAAAACCCAGAAGGGCTTAAGGTAGGTCTACCATTTTCATCTGAACCGATCGAAGCTTGTCTGTCCTGATGTCCGCCATTTATTTTTGTGTTCAATGTACAGATCCCATCTTTCGAGATATTTTGATGAAATTTGGTTCAAGTCCGAAACCTATAGAGAATACACCTTCCAATATGCGGGCCTTCACAAAGCCCTTTTACGTAAATTTAATATTTAGTCTTTGTAAACTATCGCTAAAACGAGTAAATAACTGCACTAGGTGAAGTTGTGCTATCAAATTGCCGGCCTTGTCCGCCTTTAATGTTTGTACTTCTCTTAATAAATTTTCTCTTCTCCTGCCATCTTGTGTCATCTACACGTTGGCCGTTGCAATTGAAGTAAGTTTTACGAATACGCAAATATTCCCTGTCATTTTTCCCTTTTTTTGTTTTTTTTCTTAAGAGTGTGCAGTGTGCAAGATGGGGTTAATGTTAAATAAAAACAAAAAATCTGCAGAATTATCTCTGCAATCTAAGTGTAAATTCTGAACAATCAAGGCATTATCGAGTGATCATGATCTCCTCTTCTTCTTTATAAATACGATCGTGACCAAATGGTTGCTTAGTATATAAGTCTCCTTTCTTATGCTTACTAGTGTGAATAGAAGAAACACTTCCCTGTCGCTTGCCCGTCCGTTAAAGACCCGATGGAATGCGCAACCCCCTTCCTAGAAAAACCAAATGGTTGCCAAATTTTCATTTTACTCGCGTAAAATTAAATTCGAAAAGATTTGATTTTTCTTGCGTACTTGTATGATAGTAGAACGATACCCAGCATTCTTTTTCACAAAACCTTTAAAACGATTTTCTCTAGTAAAAGGAGGGGATTAATATAAAATTTATATATTTACAAATGGTTGCTTTTCATTCAAATCCAAAGGAAATTGATTTAGAGACGATTTGTGTGCGGAGGTCTTTTATGTTAACTAACCTTCGTCTAAATATCTGACTTAAAATAGATTTAACCTTCTCTGATGCGTACGCTCCTCTGCTTAATCGATTTCAATTATAAAAGTTTTTGATTGTCTTAGTCTTCCGCTCTGGCAGTTACTGAACAACTGATGTGATTTTGAGGACAGCATTTGATTTAGTTAGTGATTTGAAGTAAATTATAAAGGGTTTTTAGTAATGCGAGCGTTATGGCTGGAAAGATATGGCTTCTCTAGACTCTTAAATGCAGAGAACAGAATCTGTCTGTTTCGAATTTTAAACATCAGCGGGAGATGATGGGCAGACAGATCTCACTCTCTCTGATGCACAAATTGTCACTTCTTTGACTGCAATACAAATCTTATTGCTATCTGGAGCGCCTTTGGTTGTCAGCTAGTGAATTTTCCTTAAGCCATTTGCTTATGTTACGTTGTCAAATTGAATTTTTCATTTTGTTACACTAACACCGCTGCTCTATTTCATCATATCATTGTAAATGTTTGCGTCTGATTAGTCTGTAAGATTAAAATTTTTTTAATTGTGTAACAGGTAGGGGGTTTTCATACCAAAAACAATTTTAATACGGAAGCAATTGAATTGTATACGAAACGCTGATGGGAATAAAGTTTATTTCGAATCATTTTTCTTCTTTGGTCAAAATCAACAGCTTGTCCGTTTCCTTCGCAATAATCCCCAAACTTGATTCGTGAGCATCGAACATCTTTCAGTTTTGGATACTTGAGCGTGCAAATAGACTTCCAAATGAATGAGTTGATCCAAAATCAATTTACTGAAATATATATGAGCCCCGGAGAGTCTTATTGGGGTTATGGACACAGTAACAGAATTCCTACGGCTTTATGAATGCAACAACAAATAAAAGAAAGTTTTAATCTCTAATCAATTTTTAGTTGAAATAAATTGAGGTAAGTGTTCGTGTATACGAGAGTGTGTGTGTGCAAGATATGAATGACAAAATCGATGTTACTTTAAACACATATTCGGTACATCTTCCTTCACGTGCAAACTTTAAGCCACTTGTTGTTGTAGAAACTAGGAAAAAGTCTTAAGGTTGTGCTTTTGTCTTTTGCAGTCATTTCAACCAATATTTTCCAATGCTATGACCACTTCTTAAAGCAAAAACTTTTTCGGTGAAATGCTTTAACATTTAAATGGATTTCGCTCCTTGTTCGAACATTTCTGTGCTTGCAAGTTTCCTATAGATCGTTGTCTCACTTCTCTTAATTTCCGCTTCTTATAAACTCGCTGCCAAAATGGTGTCAAGGGACTTAAGTCGAAAACTTTGTTGCCAGTACATGTATAGTTGTGGTTAATGATGTTTTGCTTAAAGACTCAACTTTTAACAAAGTTTTTTAATAGTTTGTTTTTTTGGCCCGGGTTTGTACTTTGTTCACTAACCAAGTGAGTTTGCATTGGATAGATATGTAATTGTGTATAATAACTTGAAATGTTTTCATATTGTGCTTGCAACTTACTTGTAATAGCGCTATACTTTGTGGTGACTTTCAGCTAATTTTAGAATTTTCTGGGTTTTAAACATAAAGTTCTTTCCGTTCATATGGTTTCTTTCCACTTCAATTTAGACCAAGCAATCTTTAACTCAAACACCTTTTTGAAGGATAATACTAATGGAAAGAATTAAATCAATTGACAAACTAAAGTTGATCAGTTATACTGAAAGTATATTCTTATACGGTATGTAATTCGTACCCCAGAATATTATGCTTGATTATATAAAAGTTAGTTTTTTCTTATTCGAAAGCTAGTAAAATACTCTTGTAGACCATAGCACACCATTAAACACCCTACATCACCTTAGAGTTACCCATATGGCGACTTTTGAAAATAAGGCGTTCCTTGAGAAATGGTCGAAAATGTGGTCTGATGTGAGCCATTTTCAAGAGCGTTCGTGTTTGAGGCGGAACAGGTCATTGTAACAAATTTCATCAAAATTTCTCGAATATGCGACCTGTAGTGTAGTTTGAGTACAAGAATGGACGCATATGTGACATAGAACCAAAGAAAAGGTGTAACGGATTCTTGACATATTTGTTTGCCTAAAACAATGCACAGAAAATAGGCAAGTTTCAATTTCAGACTTAGATTATCTGGAACTCGAATAGCGTGCGTATGCAAGGAAAAGGTCTATTCTCTTTCTGGGCAGTATAGTTGATGTACCTTGACAATAGCGTAGTCATTTGCAGTAGGTAACTAAAGAACTTTTGATTTTTCTTAATATATAATTAATCGTAAGATGTCTATTCTACACTTCTGTTGCGTGTTCCGTCAGCAGGTGCTACGTACAGTATTTTCGTAAGTTCTTTGTGTAGTAAACTATGATTTAAAAAAAATTTTTTTTTTTAAAACCTAAAAAATTATAAATAAATATAATAACAAACAGAACAGTTCGTCATACTTACACACAGCATATCGTAGGTAACATTAAATGTTATGTTTGCCTACAGCAATCGGTAAAAAGCATCTAGAATAGACAATGGAGAGGCAAAAGAAAATAGCGATAATGTAGTCTGCACCCTCATCATTGTTATGCATTGCTATGCATTTATTTGTATCGTTGCTTGTAAAATTTCAGTTCAATAGCATCAAATCTGTGTACTATAATAAGATGCTTCAATTTTCTAATTAGAAGAAAGAAAAGGACTCTTTGTTTATTATTATTGTTATTATTATTGTTATTATAATTCACTTGCCAACCTTGCCATTATAGTGAGGCATTATATCATAAAAAAAGTTTAAATTGTTTAGGCTTTGAAAAGTGCAATAATTTAACATGAATGGTCTATGGCGGAACAAATTTGTGCTTTAAAGTCATTTACAACTATACGGAGTTACCGCAGCAATGAAATATACATCTAAACAATCTGTGCTATATGTTAAGAGATAGCCAAGCAGCATTCCATGCGAAAAGTAAATAAGCAATTTTTTGTGTAATCAGTAAAGGGTTATTCGATTAGAAAAGTTTCCGAAAAAATCAAAAAAAGAGTATATTATTAATTAACTTAAAAACAGATTCTTTTTGAAAAAATATATCCGCTAACGTTTTTGCTAAGAATTTTTTCATTTTTTAAAATTCAGTTAAGTTTCTTATTATATACTACATGCTTTGAAATAAGGGCATTTAAGGTAGTGCAGATATATACAAGACAATGGAATACTTAAAACAAACACACCGATCGCTTCAGAATTGTTCTTTGAATTGTTATTTAAGCTTGTCTTGAATTTCTCTGTATGTGCCCTGTGGTCTGATTATTTTCTTATCTTTTCAAATAAAAAGTTGCAAAATGTAAGATATTCTAACCCATGTATTTGGGTCTAACGATGAAAGCTATTCGATATGAAACGGATCAGACCATTTTTACTACTCCTCATATAACGCCTCATTTAAAAGAATTGAAATTTTTAAAGGGTATTCTTCGGAATTTGGTCGTGAATGAATGTAGAAAACCAGGCTAGAGCCTCAAATTTGATCATTTTCGCATAGTCAATTTATGCTTGCATACCAAATTTCAAACATTTAATGAAAATAGTTCCGAAAAGCAGAATTTGAATCTTATGTTTCCTAAGTTAGGCGGAATAGACATTCAAATCCAGCCGTATCTTTATCCTAACTGTCCTATGCCTCTTATAGAGTTCTGTTGTGAGAGTTGGTATATGTCTTTGCTAGTTATGTTCGAATTTAACTTCACATCCTTGGAATTGGTCCTATTTTTGAACCCCCACCTCATGTAAAGGTTCTCAGCATTTTCCAATAAGTAGTATTTTATGATGGAAATTCTCGATCAGAATGACGATTGGACATATAAATTTTCCAATTTAAACTTAGATAACGTGAGACTGTTTTTGGGATCACTTTCCATATAGAAGTTGTCCTGTAAATTAAAGCATTTCATGAGAACAAGGTTTAGTTTTTGGTATTTTATGACGGCAATAGGCGAAAAATAGTAAATTCGTTAACAAAAAAGTTAACTTAACCAAATTTGGAGGGATCACGTGAATTCAGCTTTTAATGCTCTTGCCTTGTTAAGGGACTATAACTTTTGGTACGCAGTCTATTAGGCGAAATACTTGCTTTTGCCCCGTTTTAACTTATTTTTCAGTTATTTTTAATGGGATTTGTTAAAATACATTTCTAAGTAAGTATACGTAAGTGAAGTATAACCTAAGTTGTGAAAAAATTCCAAAAGAGAATGTGATACAGAGGGGACATACTTTCATCTAGAAGTATTGAAGGAGGCTGAGTCTTTTTCAGACAAATCCAGTTCATTGGGAACGACACCAGACTGCAATTTGTTTTAGGCTAAAATATTTATAACCTTGGGAAATATTGATTTGGAGATGGACTCCATGCAATTTAAAGGACGAATTTTCTTTATAATTGTTATAATATTTTATCGTGGGTATCCTTATTTATGATTGCGAGACTGTGAGTTATATCTTAGTATAATAATATCATTTTGTGAAGAGTGTTAATTTTGATATTATGATTAACTCCAAATTTACACAATTTTTTTTTTTTGTGTTAATTGTTCATCTAAAGTGAAGTGAAATAAAATTTTTGGAAATGCCATATGAAATAATCAGAAAATTGAAATGAACCTCAAAGGCTTTGATAAGATTAAGATTAAACGTTTCGCATCATTTATATGTTTTTATATCCATTACCGAAGGATCAGGGGTAAATTTACTTCGTCAAAACGTTTGCAACGCTCAGGAGGTAACCACAAGCTACACATATATGTTTGATAACCATCAAATTCTGAATCGATTTAAGCATGTCCGTCTGTAAACCTATCTGTCTGCCCTGTCTGTCCGTCTGTCTAAATTCTGTTGTAAACATTCTCTTGGCCGCAAAAATGGAGCTATCGACCTCAAATATCTCACATGCAAGTTGGTATTAAAAACCGGCTAAATCGTTCGACAGACACGCCTACAGTGCTACGTAAACTGAGAACAGCTCTGTTTTTCAAAAGGAACAAAAATTGATTTTTGGTCATTACTCATAAACTTATGCAAATAAATCTACAAAAAACTGAGCGTATAGTTTAGGGCAATGGTGTAGTACTTCTGCGGAAATGCAAAAAATCGGCCACGCTTGCTATTTTTATACTGCGCCATAGTTTCATTATTTTTTCAAAACTTTTATAACGCATAGGAGCAACACTCAAAGCCATAAGGTATGTAAATTCTTGCTGATTTTCAAATTCAGAATGCACCTAAGCAAGTTCGTCCATTCATCTGTCCATCTGCCTGTTTGCGCTATGTCTGTGTTAAGCATTCTCGCGTTCGCAAAAAAGAAACTTGGAAAAGAATTTGAAAATTACCCAAACGTTTCAAAGAACACGCCTACAGCAGACACATTTCTATGCAACAAGAACCCTAATTTTTTGGAAAGTATTTCGTTTAGGAAAATGCATTGCAAATACAAGAGTAGGAATTCGACTATTGCTACCAAATCAGTGCTAGCTTTTTGTTTCATGAACTCAAATATTAATCACTTTTAAGCAAATGTTAACCACTCAACACCAGCTAAGCAAAAGTTTGTTTTTTTTTCGAGGATACGTGGCACAGAAAAACATTTAAATGCAAATCAAAAAAGTTTCATTGTGATGGACAATTTTTCAATTATTTATATATCGAGCAAAACTTTTCCTACTAATGGACATTTGCATAACATAGAAGAGGAAATAAGAGAATTTGATTTAGTTGAAAGTTTGACACATTATTCTATCACAGATTCCATCATATCCTCAGTACATATAAACACACGCTTCGCTACATGTTAATGCTAGCACGTGATGCCTTACCAGGATGAAATTTCTGTACATGTAAACGTATTTGCTTCAAGAAAGAGTCAGAAAACACCCTTCCACAAGTAGTAGATCATCGTTCTTTCGTTGAGAACAATCTGCTCAGAATAATTATTCGATGGATAAACGAAAAGCACCGAAGCAGTTGCTTTTCTCAAATTACATTTAACTGTTTCTGAAGGACTTGCAAATGTGTTCTGAATCAGATTTTTAGATAAACGTTTCTGTTTTCAGGAACTGCTGCGTAATCTTAGTCAATGCACTTACAAGAACTTATGTATGGGTTTATGTTTTCATTTCATTCACAATATGTCTAACACTTTTCATAGGAAGTTTTTTACAAAAATTGTTTCTTTTTGTATTTATAACCTTAAAGGACGAAAGTACAGATGCATTCAATTTGTTGTACTGCTTACTAAATCCTCAGCTCGGCGAGAGAGATTTGCTTTTGAAATTTTGTGAAGTTCTGTTAAAAAACACTGTATCATAAGTGTCTTCGTTATACCCTTTGTTTATTTAAGGAATGCCTTCACTGTCGCCCTTACTACAACAGATAGTATTACAAGGGGCAATGCTTATGTAAATGTGCTTAACAATAAACGAAAAGCATTCAAACTGATTGATTGAGTGATTGAAACGAAGAAGATATGGGAAATATATATAATTCAATCTTGACTGAAAAATTGACATTAAGGAAATGGACTACAGTCGCACAGTTGGTTGAGACTTGTTGTTGCGAGATATGTAAAATTTATCACGCAAGTAATGAACCTTGTTGAACTTTACTTGGAGCTATGAATACATGATTAGTTCAGGTCGCTAATCTTAAGAGGAAGTAACACATTTTCTTGTCAGAGTTTTTGCAATTTCGAATCAAATTTGGTATACCGGAGGAATAGCCTCAATAAAACGTTCCCAATATCAATTTAAAACACCTCAAAAAATTATATTCTGTCGTGACCGAATCTTCTATTCCCATTACCGTTATTCTAAGGAAGACCAGCAGAAACGAAAAGGACTAAATATTCATACTTTCCAGTATTGGGTGGGCGCGGTTGGTTTTTTCTATTTTCAGAATAAAAGTAGACATTTATTTGGTGTATGTGTTGCACTTTATAAGCAACAAACACAGAAAGCAAACGTGTTGTAGGCGTGTCCTTTAACCAGTTTGAACCGTTTTTTTTTTTGCAAATTTGTAGGCGATGTTCACCTTTGCGAACGGGATAGTACATGAATGGTCAAATGGGCAGATGGGCATATAGGAGACGAACATACTCGGGTGCATTCTTCATTTGAAACTGAGAAAAGATTTAAACCATTTATGAGGTTTATGAAGCTTGCTTCTGCGCATTGCAAAAAGTTGATACGCTACAAAATTAAGTTTTATCATTTTTGTACAAGCATTGCATTATTGCCCATAGAACGTACGTTTAAAGTTCTGTAGATTTATTTTTTCTAGCTTATGAATAGTGGGCAAACATCATTTTTTTATTTCTTTTGAACGCGGTGCTGTAGGCGCATGCTTCGACCGACTTGGCCCATTTTCAATATCAAGCGACGTGCAGGAACTTCTAACATTTTTGTCAAATTTGCAGTCGGTAGCACCATATTTGCTGCCAAGAGAATGTTCCCGAAAGACATTACAAAGACGGACAGACAAACATGGCTACATCGATCCAAAAGTTGATGCTGACCATACTTTGTAGGGTCACTGAAGGTTTCTTCTAGCTGTTGGAAACGTTTCGACAAAGTAAATATTCCCCTTAGCTTTCGGTGTTCGATATAACAAGACCGCTAAGTCGCGAAAAAAATGTCTTCCGATTTATGATGTCTCCATGATGTTGCTCAAAATGCGGTTGTTAATTTCAACGGGCCGTATTTATTGGAGTTTGTCGTACATCTTGTGGTGCAATAAATTTATTGGAGAAAGCAGCAGTGACTGCGTAAGAGACCTAGGTATAACTGCACTTTTTTGCCTGGGGTTATGTTAAAACAACGGCTTACTCGTACAAACTTTAAAGAGTTGGTCACTTTAAAGACCACTGTAGCCCGTTTGGGAAACCTTACACCTATGGATTATATGTATTTTCTTTCTGATCATCCTTAAAATCTCCACTTGCAAGAACCGTAGAAAATCTGTTCTTTCTTGTTACCGCGTGACAAGATCTAAGAAACCTAACCTAGCAACTAATAGTACAGTTCAAAATTAAATAAAATAATAAGTGTTTGCATGTATTTTGATCACTGGTATCCATTGGTGAAAACGGTAAAATAATGCGAAGTAGCACTGCACACACGATTAAATACATTCTCTAAAAAGTTTCTCTACATAAGATAAAGGTTTTCCATTTAGTATTACTCAGCTATTCAACGTGTACGGACAATAATCATGGGAAGCTCAAAATTGCGTTGTCGATATTCATTAGTTTTGCTGAATCCCACCAGACACTTATGGTGATGCCAGGAAAAAAAATTTGAAGACAGTGAATTGCAAGATTTATTGAACGAAAACACCGTTCGAACTCTCAAACAACTTTCTTATAGATTACAAGTTGACCAATCAGCTGTTTCTGGACGTTTACATGCGATGGAAAAGATCGAAAAGGGGAAGAACAACTACGAGCTGAGTTGACTTGATATTTTCTATAAGATGCTGTCAAAAGTACTTTGGATATGGGAAGAAAGTCACGACTCTTTTCAATCTCAAATACTTGCACTATGTTTCAACTTTGTATGTCAATTCTCGTCACCTTGTACTTATATCGTGGAAACGACGGACGTACGATCATCTACATACATCTCATTTTAAATGTTGAAAAAGTGTGAATGAAGTGCAGCAACATCTATTTAAAGCTATTTAAAATTTTTCGCTAATCAAAACTATTTATCACCTGAACGCGGTTAGTGGTATGTTTAGTGTACAGCTATCGCCAGCTTCGGCCTTTCGATTGTGAAAAGGGAAAATTAACAACAGGAACCGCAAAATGTATGGTATTTTCAGCTGTCGCAGGTTTTTGTGTGTGCTTTAGGTCTTTCTGTTCTTAGCTTCGATATGCAGATCAGTTTCCAAAACGACCAAAGATTATGAAAAATTGAAAAACAACTAAAAAGATGAAAATTACAAATATTGTTTTTAATAACCAAAAAACCTATATATCAAATATTCGATTAAAATGCGTAGCAACTCTAAGCAAGATATAAATCGATTCCATGCCTGGCAAATCCAAAATTCATAAAAATGCTTAAATATTTTAAAATAGTTAAGTTTAAAAACTTAATTTCAGCTCGGTCTCATGAAAAGTTCTCAATATTCAAAACAGTAGTTGCCACATGGTATAAAAATTTTTTATTTATTTATTTTTTTTTTTGCGTTAATTCCTTCAGAGCTTATTTTTATACCCTCCGCCGAAAACTGAGCGTACATTTATTCAGCAAAACGTTTGCAACATCGCGAAGGAAGTTATAGGAACCTCATAAAATATGCATATCTTTTATCTGTCTATCTGTCCGTCTGCGTAATGCCTCTGCTAAACACTCTTTTGGGCGCAAAAATTAAAATTATCTTGAAAATTGGCTTGAAAATGCTTGCACGTGTAGTGATATTTAACATGGACGTAATCGGTCCAAAGACATGCCCACATTACGTGAACGTGACGTGAACCAACAACATTTTTCTTTTTCCAAAGAACAAAACTTTGGTTTTCCATTCAGTTCTCACGAACTACAGCAGATAAATCTAAAAAAATTTCAACACATCTTCTAAGGACGATTTCTCTGGTATGCAGAAAGAGATTTGAGAGATGGTGCAATGTTTATACACTTCTGATCTTCACCAAATACTGAGTTAGCTTAGATCTGTTTACTCTACTTTCGGTCAGTGTCTGCGGATTTGTGTGATACACATTCCACTGACTGCGAAAAGTTAAAAGATCGGTTTCAAATTTCACAGAAACATTGGAAGTTCTTGCGTCTAGGTTGGTATCGAAAATCAGCGAGATCATAGAAAGGAGAAAGGACGCAGTCACCGTACAACATAAACCTAAATCAAGTCGAAAGCAAAAAAATGTCCATCGCTCATAGACTACAAAAATAAAAACTTTACTATTGTGTAATAGATTTTTTCTACTTTCTGAGAAAAAGTGGTGAGCATAAATAGTTCGTCCACAACCGAATATCATTTTCTTACTTGTTGAAATTGATAAAGGTTTATAAAAAAGTCTTTATTTATACAACATAAAGGGTAAATGAATTGAAATGTGAAGCTTACTCTTTGTGAAAAAATATAACAATTTTTCAAACATTCCCTGTACATACAAATTAAATGAAAAGTTTTTCCTTTTGATTTTTTTATTGAATCAGTTGTAATTCAATTTAACATAAACAAGTCAGATAATTATATTCGCTTTGAAACGATTGTTGGATACCACTCGTTGCGAGCTAATAACCGGTCATCCATTTCGTGATTCCGAAAGTGAATGTAATGTAAATAAAATACATTTCTGCTGAGATTTGGATTCAAGTTTTTTTCCATACATTTTTTGGGCCTTGCATTGTTTGTAGAATACAATGCATACTTAGTTGAATGAGTCGAATGACCCCACGGTTACGCATGTGAAGCTCATATTTGGTTAAATGACTTTGTAAATAAGTACCCTCTTCGGTGGAGAGAGAAGACACATCTGTTGTTCCTAAAGGGCTAAGGGTATACAAAAATAACTGTTGGGCATGGTTTGTGAACTGAAAATGTCTTTTTTGAACATGTAGATGGCATTGCAAGTGCCGCCAATAGATAGCGCAAGAGAAACGTGATAATTGACTTATCGTGGCAAAAATCAGATGATTTCGACTTGGACGATACGTGGCTTTAACAAAATGGGGCAACATGGCTTATATTTCGTGGCACCATCCGTTTATTACGGGAAAAGTTCCAGGTTCAAAATCTCCAAAACTTCCTATATGAGCCATCCACGAAGATCATGCGAAGTAAGGCCTTCAGATTTTTTACCACGAAACCACGAATTCCCAATGCGTTATCGTTGAAATAAAAGCAGATTTATGTGGGAAAGTGGCTAAAATTGTTGTTCCAGGATTGAATTTTTACATTGCCAAGAAATCGTTTTTAAATAAAAAAGGCTTGAATCGATTTGTATAATAAACGAAAATTCACGTTCGTATTAAATAAACACTTATTTGATGACCTTGTATATAAAATTATAATCTATTGTTAAATTTTAAAGCTTTTGCTAACCAGTCCTATGTTCTCAGCCACAAAGGATGACGTAATGAGGGACAAATACGACAAATGTGAATACAAAACGGCTTTAAAATAATCAAGAACATTTTAAATTTAAGTGACCCTTGATGGGCAGGTATCTCTGGACTGTTCATATGCAAAAATAGCCGATATTAAAATCGATATTAAGCATGGTGGGCAAAGGATATCGCTTTACGCAAATAAATTAAACAGAATTAATGCTTCCATTACATGCATGATAAAATCTGCACAGTTTATAAATTCTTTCAACTAATTTTGTTGTTTTGAAAGAATAACAGTATGCGCGACAATAAGTGTAGAGCAGCAATAAAGAACATAATTAAATACTTTACAGTTTACACACAGTTTACAGTCTCTTTAGTGCTTTGATCAGGAAGCTTGCATCATAGTCCAATATCACAAGACATATAAATACGTCCGTACAATGGCTAAGTAATGATACACTTTCCACTTAATTAAACAGAATAGAATAAAAGCCAAGGACAAGCCGAGGAACTTTTTTTTCAGAACCTAAGTCTCTAGCTAAGTCAACATTTTTATGCTAAAAATCAGAATTTTGCGTCTTTGGACTCGTTCTGTCGTTGAAGGTACCGTTATTACTTGGGGGATAGCATTTTGGAAATCTTAGACCACACCTCAATCAGCGTAAAGTAAGTGTAGGGTATATTAGCTTACTGATACTGCAAAGGATTCATTCTCCTTTTAAAAGAGTAAATAAATAAATTTTCTGAGTAAATTATTTAATTACTCTTTAAAGCACGAACACGCGTACACTACAAATTAAGAGAATTAAAATAATGTTACCAACAAATCAATTATTAAATACTTCAACCAAGTGCTCTGATTACAAAAACGACAATTGCCAGTATTTGACACTCATACCTGGCTTTCATATCAAATTCAAGTGTCAAGTGTGTCACAAAACTGGTAACTTTTGTGCGAACATCTAGTAAAATCATAACTTGAATGATAAATGGGTACGTTTTTCATTTTACAAACGAAATAAAACCAAAAAATAAGATCTTTTATGACATGTTATGACATGTTAATAAGAGATATAAAATTTGTCTTAAACATTATTCCTTAAAGTCGTTTACACTAACTGACACAATATTATAGACTGCCAAAGTATTTTTTGGCAAGAGAAGTTTGGGTGGCGGGGATTTTGACACTGTACAGTGATCGCAATCTTCTATACGCCTATTAGGAGTATAACATTTGCATCAAATTCGAATTCGAAAAACGTCTCTTACAATTGTTTAGCTCAACCGCGTTACAAGCGATTCCTCCACCGCAGCTAACTTTCCCAAATAACAGATTGTTCTATTTCTACATTATTCTTCACCGTTGATTGTGAGTTCAAATCTTTTGCTTGCATGGTTGGAATCTAACGGTCAGCGTTTCAAATACTAAGGAAGGCTAAAGAACCGATCACACGGGCTGATGGGCGAAAGAAAAGATCTAGACCTCATCTTAAAGAGATTAAACGGAGGGCTAAATATAACATACCGCCATGACTTTAGCGGTATGCACGAACACCTTCGACTAAGAAGAAAACCTTTCCGTAAAGAGCATTTTATCAAGTTGCTACTCGCTGCTGCGTTGGACAAAAATGATCTATCAGAAAGTTGATGAAAGCAAGAGGGTTTATAGTTGCGGCCATAGTCTATGCGCTCAAAATGCTTAGAACTATTCATTAAACTTGCTTGGGGAGTTTATCAGCTAAAAGGAGAATATTTACCACAACACTGTCTGTCGCTACAATTTTAGAGTTTATTCAGCAAAATTCTCAAATTCCTTCCATAGCGAAGAAAGATAGAGTAAAACTGTGATAAAGGTCAAGGCAATTAATATCAAATATTTATCTGAATGGATAACCAAGCAGGTAATCAAGACTGCCAAGTTTGTCCTCGCTTGTTTAAATTCTAATGCGGTAGAGTTTACTTTGGTTACACTTGCAATGAGTGCACAGTTGGAAACGGCATAACACTTACCCATTGAGTACACACCCACTAGACTGCGACCACTCCCCTGTCTCTTTCTCTCTTCTCGCTTCTTTCCGACCATTACCATATTACACGAAGAGTGAACATCTCATATGGATTGTTACGTAGTGAATATTGCTCATTCAAAAGCTTTGAAATGAAAACGGGTCTTCTACCAGTGCATAGAATATAACTGACTGACTATACCGTCGTGGTACATAGACATGAACTGCCACCCCGGAGGCAGTCCCCTTTTCCCTTAATAAAATGAAGTGCGCTTACCCGACGGCGTAGGCACTATGATCATATATTTATAAACAAGTAAGAAAATTAAATTCAGTCGGCAACGAATTTTTTATACCCATCACCGTTACCCTAAAAAAGACAAAACAAGTAGAAGAACAAAATTTTCGTCCTCTATAATATGGAGTGGACGCAGGTGGTTTCTTCTATTTTCAAAACAAAAGTTTTTATCGTATAGGCATGTGGGCGTTGTAGGTGTGGTTTGAAAAGTTTAGGTCAATTCCAAATTCTTTTGGAGATTTGCAGGCGATATCTTCATTTTCGCTAACAGGAGAATGTTTCGCACAAATACTAGAAGAGAACAAATACTACAAAGTTACGCAAACAGACAGATGGACAGATGAGCAGGCGGACATGTTTTGATGCATTCCAAATTTGAAACTGCCTAGAATTTGCATACTTTATGGCGTTTTTGAAGCTTGTTTCCACGTATGGTGAAAGTGTAGAAAAAAATGAAATTTTGAGACACTATATTATTGGGTAGGCGTGATCAATTTCTGTTCATAGGTGCTACAACATCGCCCATACAATATGCGATAAAATTTTTGTACATTTATTTGCCACTTTTGAAACACAGAGGCGTTCTCTGTATACGTGGTGCTGCGGGCGTGCCCTTCGACCGACTTGGCCCATTTTGGACACCAACCTGCTTGCAAGAACTTCCAATGCTTCTGCCAAATGTTAAGTCGATAGCTTCATTTTTACGGCTAAGAGAATGTTTACAACAGACTTTACAGCGACGAATAGACGGACAGACGGGCATGATTAAATCGATTTCAAATTTGATGCTTGTCAAGAATATATACACGTTGTGGGGTCTCTTATGCTTCCTTCTGGGCGTTGCAATCGTTTTGACAAAATTCCTTCGGCGATGGGTATAAAAATTCGAATCATAGCTTTTCTGTAATTACACACAACAACATTGCCTACATTGCAATGTTTACGATTTATTTATAATAAGTTGCATTTGGGTAAAATAATTGCTGCACCATTACTTTTATTACCTCCTCCAATAGTACATTGTCATGTGACATTGCGGTATATGGCTCAATTAGATGCAGACAACCGAAATGCAATATATTGGTGAACGGGTCGAACAAAATAGCTAATGGTAACTGTGCTGAGTTTATTGCACTCTATAGAAGCATACTACCATAGGCAACTAAACGGAAAGACGCTCCAACATTTTATCGAAAATACAAAGTAATACAGCTTCAGGAACTTTTGGTGTTTCTCTTATCAATAAATAGGTGGCTCTGGTAATTAGCGGCTATTTGACTGTTTTCTCTCTCATGTCCATTAGTTGCAGCATTAAGCGAACAACAAATTTAAAATTCTTTTGTTTATTATTCACATATTTATTTCAACAAATCGAGTTAATATTCGACAGAAGTGTCGTTAAGTGGTTAATTGATTTTTTGCTTACATGGTTTGCTTTTACAGAATTCAACTGATTTTACAATAATTGTTTAGTCTTTCACATTATAACACCTTTGTTTTAGCACAAAAAATATTTAACAAGTTGTTACACATTTCTTTATATGATTCACAGATAAAACACCTGATTAGATCTTTTTTTTAGAGCTTTGTATAAATATCTTCTCATTGCGATAAATTAATAAAAAACGTCATAATAAATGGCAAAATCTTCAGAACTGCACTGCAATGACCGCAATGAACTAAAATTTTGCTCTTCTCCTTTTAGAGTTTTGTAGCAACATTATCTTAATAAGTTACGGTTATCCTCTCAATCTATAACATCTTCAAAATCAAATAAACGTTTGTACACTTGTATATATACCATAGCGCGTATTCACTTAAAAACATAGTTACATTAAGCAGTTGATTAAGCTTCTGCTTTGCAAACGTTTGCGATAATGTGGCGTCCTATCAAGAAGGTGTTAATAGAATTTTGTCCACACAAACAATGAGAATAAAAGAATAAGCAATCATATGGCTGCATAAAGCAGCGTTAATACTGTCATTGATAACGGGAGCACACAAAGTTCGTAATAATCTTCTAGTTTGAATTTGGAAGAAAATGTTGGAAAATCTTTCCATTTCATTGTCTCTGACACAATGTAACAGTTTAGCAGAATTCTTGTTCATACAAGCAGCGAATATAAAGGAGCAAGCAGTCAAGTGTTTATTGCTTAGCAACGCTACTACTGTTATTGATAACAGAAACACAAAAACTTCCTAAGATTGTACTGTTTGCGTATTTGCAGCGGATGTTGGAATATCTTGCCATTTAGTTGTCTCTGATCCCAGAGATCCCAGTATCAACAAACTAACAGCACAGGTATCTTTCATGTCTTGCATACAAGATAAGAATTTTCTTTGAATAAAAATCATTTACTTTGGAGCAGTAATTGCTGTTTAAATCCTTTTTCTATAAAAAGAGTTCAATTTGAGCAACAACTTTGCTTTTCTTTTTTAAATCTAACTTGCATACATTGGCAATTTTCAAAGAAAAAAGTCCGAAAAGTAGACGAAGTGGAACTCTTTCTATTGAAAGCATGCTGAACCAAAAAAAAATAAATAAAAGGCAATTTTTATATATATCGAAAAGAAGAACAAGAAAGCCAAAGATAAAAAAATTCATGCAAAATTTTTTACTTGGAAATATGTGGCGTTAGATGTAAACTTATTCAAAATACGGCCAGAAAGAAAATGTTATCACAGTTTGAGCTTAAGAGAACAAAAGAAGAGCATGTGGCATGACGAAAAAATCATACATAAACTAAACCTTGAGTCTATCCATACATTATATTTTACATTAAATCGAGTAATAATAAAAGAATAGGCTAAAGAAAAAATGTTGATAGGAAGTTAAAAAGAGAATTCATGTACGTTAGGAGTAGATAGATGTGAATACATACATACATACTCCCTCCACCGAAAACTGAATTTCATTGTACAAACATTGATATGAAAACGTAAGATCTGACATAAGTGTTCTTAGATGGCTGCAGACAACCACGGCTAGTGTATCCCCATGACCAAAATAGGCAAGCGTCTATAACTTACGATCCATCTTCATAAGGAAGTGCGCTAGTTAAAACTAAAAGGAGAGTGTAGGGCCACTTAGGCCAAAACACTCTCATCTTGATTCTGTTATAAATTCATTTGCCCATTAGTGACTTTATGCTACATTTTGTTTAAGAAATAACGGGAATTTCGAATTGAACTAATTGCTCACCCAAATTGAATTTAGTTTCTTCAAATCAAATCTCCTTTACTTAAAAATGCTTATTTGCTTTTTCTTATTTGTTTGATTAGAATACAATCAACTACACAAAATAATTTGTTTTTGTTATTTGGTTGATTAGAATACAATCAACTACACAAAATAATTTCGTCGGTTCAAATGGAAACATAAAAGCACAAAATCTATATATAGGTTTATTTTGTAATCTGATTCTATAATATAAAAATTCCTTTATAATATGTTGTAATTAATTAAAGCTTTAGCTCTGTCGGTACATGATGCTGTATGCAAATTAATTACAATCTAGAAGCATATACAAATCCTTGAAATTGTGAACACTTCCAGGAGGGAAATTGTTTAAGAAATAGGAAGAAAAGACATTATTTGACCTACAATCGTAGAGTCTCTTGGATTTGTTCAAATTCATAAACGAAAAATTTATTATTTAGATAAGCCATTCAGATCCAGTTCGAGAAAAGATAGACCACGAGGTCAAGTTTAACTTGGCATCAATATAATGAAATTAAAATATCTTCCGCTCGAGACTGAATTGACTTAAACATTTTGAGTAGATTTTTATGGCATGCAGTGGTCGAAAAAAAGTTATACGCCGGGCCTACTAAAGGTAATTTAAGAGTTAATAAACCATGCTTTGGTAAAGTTTGTACAACAACCGACCTGAAAAGTCCTTAAAGAAATAATTGCAGGACATTTGCAACGATAGATCCATTCTGAGCAGGTGCGGAGTAATAGTATAGATTGTTTGAGAGTGTCGCTCAATTTTACAGAGAATCTATTTCGCGATTCATATATCGGTCTGTGGATATCTATCTGTATAGTAATAATAAAATGCATTGCATTTCCACTTTTACTGAAACTAGTTACACTTTAGAAACGTATTAAACGTTTTAGCTGAGGGGGAGGTAAGAACTATAATTCAGCACAAGATTTTAAAATGCCTCCGAAAGATCATTTGGACCACTTTTAAAAGCCTTTAAGACCAAACAAACTTATAGAATCGAATCAGAGATGAAGCAAAGAGTTTGCATTCTATGAAAATCAAATGGTCAAAAATGCTTGCGTCATTTTTGCTCGAAAAATTTTGTGAACACATTCGCAACATTTTACCTCATCGGTATCTAATCGCATGCAAGACGGAAGGTGATCAATCGGCCTCTTTGAATTAAAGGCTCTATAAAAAATGCTTGGCTTAAGCTTAAAGTTCTTTTGCATTTTTCCTGTGTAACTTTTGTAACAAGCTTCATGACCAGCGAATATTTTGCGTAATCAACCGGGAGCTACGATTTTTCAACTAATTTAAAGTAATCATGGTAAGTTTCTCATGACCAGTCAGCCATCTAGTCGGTCATTACTGAATGCTTAAAAGGCGCGTGGTCTGAAAGAAGCGGGCAGATATAGGGACCGGTCCCATCCTGTGAGGACTTTGCCTGATCGTTAAGTCTTACACCTTTACCGATCGAGTATTCCCCATAGATCGGCCACAAGCTAGTCGTACTTCGAGGATACTCCTCCGCACTGGGAGTTGAGCCCGTCTATACCGACATGATAGTCGCTCTTTTTAAGTATTCATCTGTGCGGCAGCCCCCTTGCTGTTACATAACTGAACTGTGACTTTGCGACACGTTTATTTAATTTTTTTAGCTGCTGTATTAATTAAGAACGTATATCTCAGTGTCTAAGGTCTACAAGAAATTGTAGCTCTAAGAGACGGATAGATAGGCGAGCTTATATAAGTTGAATCAAATTCTTGTATAGGGGATTACGTATACACAGATAGATTGTTATATACTTATTTACTTGTACAGTATATAAATATTCAATTCTTGTTCTTCTTGTTCCTTTTTCCAGGTGTTATTTTACCTACTTATGGAATAATGCTAATGTGCGCTTACAAGTTTCCTTAAATGATACTTTTTTGCAAATAATGCTTCACATTCCTAATATGTACATATATTAAATAACACATGTGTACATGTATATATATAAATATATACATGTGTTATATATATAAATATACATGATGTAATAAGCGGAATATCCATCCACATTTTTCGGTAGTTGTTACATGGATCGTTAATGTGTGTAAAGTTGCCGAAAAGATATGTAAGCGATACTTTTACACAATTATACATTATATATAAACACTAACACGCAAGCCTTCCTATGCTCTCAAGTTTCGTGTCCATTCTAAAATGCCACAAAAAACGCGTTCGTTATAACACCGCATGAACAACCTGTGTTATCACATGTGCTTGGCTGTCTGCTGATTCATGTAATGGACGCTTAATTATTCATAAAACCGACATTAACGCATATATGTAAATATTTCTGCAAATGAATTTGCTTTTTTTTTTGCAAACGCCGAAAAAGCAATTTCTATATGTGTGAAATTCTTGGACAAACAGTTGAATATCCCGCCATTTGGTTAAATCCACACATGAATTTTACTCAAAATAACTTTAAAAACATTTACACATAATTTGCAAAATGTGTTTAGTAAAAGGAGTAGAATTTTATCACAATTAAGTGGGTTTATTACGTAACTGCATCCAAATAGTAACGCAATTTTGCTTCCTATCCAAAGTAAATATAACGAAACGTTTATAACAGAGAACACACGCACAAGTTTTTGCAAGCATTTTGTGAACTACAAAATAATATCAAGATATTTTTTTACCTAATAGTTTTTCAAGAAGTATTTTTAAGAAGAAACTGCAAAAGTTATATCGGCCTAGTAAGTTTTTGATACAAATCCATTTCTGCAAATCAGTAGTTTGAAGCTGTACAAGCGTAAGGCTGTAATTATTACGTTTGAGCAGAGCGGACTTCAGATCAGATTATATATACGAGATATGCACATTTCCATGCCTGTAATACCAAAAAAATCAAATGTCAAGAACGGAGTTTTCATACCTATTTCACCACTTGTGTTACTGGGTATATTAATTTAGTGCGGTCGTATGTAACACGGAGAAGGGCTTAAAATGGACAAACCTCTTAGTACACCGATCGATTTAGAATCATAATCTAAATTGATCTAAGCCTGTCTGACCGCCTCTCCGTCCGTCCGTGTCATGTCTATCGACGTAAATTTATGTTTAAGCTACAGTTTGAGAGACCCATTAGAAGTTTTTGGACGAAAGTTGGAATTAAACACGTAGACAAGTCGGCCGTAGACTATGCTCAGAATGCAATGTATCCTGTGACTACCTCTGCCCTAAAAAGCAAAATAAATGGGGTTTTTCGTCGTTACTTAAAAACGACAGGACACGCAGTAATAAAAATATCCGTCTCCGTATTAAGGACGCAGTACCTGTCAAAACCTGAGGAAAATCGGCCACACCCACCCAAAATTATCAAATATTCAGATTTTATTCTTTTGCCTGGAAATTTTAAATAGAAAAGAGGAAGCTGCACAGTGTGTATATTCTTGGCAATGAGTCTATATAGGCGTGATTGTGCTTCCGGTTGTCACTCTCTGAAGATTTCTGTGGTAAACATACTTCTGGTTGCGAAGACTAAGATATTGGCTTGTAATTTGGAAAAATGCAGAAAGCGAATGGCCGCAGATGAGCAAAGAAAATAGGCTAAGTTGATCACAGAATAAGCTTATAGAGCAACATGAACTGTGAACGCTATTATAAAAAAAAGATTACATTTCTTGCTCGTTACTCATACACTAGAATAAATATAACGATACATATTTTCACTTCATCCTATGGATGATCGTACATCATTTGTACCGAAATGCAAAAAATCGACCACTCCCACTTAACCTTATAGAATATCCAAACTTTGTTTTGTTGTGCTTTTTTTTGAGAGGAAGATAATGGTGGGTACAGAAAATTTGGCCACAGAGGGATACAGTTTCACTACTTGTTTTATTCTCATATGTGTAAGTGGTTTTAAGGGAAATGGAGAAATTATCTTAAAATAACTGAAGAAAGTATGGTGTGTCAGGGCCCATCATTAAACAGCTTACGTCATCCTAAAGTTATTCATATGATGACTTCTCACAATAAAGCGTTGCGTGGAAAGTGTTCCGCACAAACATAATACACCCTTTTACCACAGGTGGTGCAGCGTATAAACAAAAAACGTACATCAAGTTCAAACTGAACAGGAAGATGACGTGTTAACCACTATTCCTAAAGGATAGCAACATAACTTTTTTTCTCAGAAATACCATCCAACTTAAGGCTTTTTCCTTTGAAGCTAATTACAGAATTCTCCAATTTTAGTGTCGTAGTTTCAGACTAATGGTGTCGACATTGACGAGGATAATTGCAGCTTTAGCTCTTAGACTTACACAGACATAAACGCGTCAAGTTGTAAAAAAGCAGATGCTTATTGTGATGATGGAAAAGATCTATTTTACTCCGTTGACTTCTACTATTGCAATACAAGAACGGGGAGCACTAACAGGAAAACCACTTACGACTTTTGTACACGTTTTATACTCTGTTTTTCGTTAAAAGATTACATTTGTGTGTGTTCGTATGCATTGAAGAACTAGTTTCACTTTCAACTAATTGCTAGTGACGGAAGAGTCAGTCTAGTAGTCAGATAGCAGACAAGTATGCTATTAGCAGCAGCCGCCAAAGCAACAGAAACAAAAATTATAATGCACCACAACTCACGTGGCTGCAGCAGCCACTTAGGCAGCTAACAAAAGCAACGCGCATTCGGCATAAAGCAAAAAAAAAAAAAAACTTAAAACCTTCCATTATTAGTCTCAGTAGGCAACAAGTGCTGCATGCATACGTAAATATATTTTCTTGAACACAATATGTGTAGAAAAACACCAATCGATCAAAATCGTTGAAGCATATGCATACAATTTATTAACCGTTATGACGTAGCACAAAGAAAAGATTTATTAAAGTTCAAGATCAAGCATTTGTTAAATAACTGAATGATGCAAACTAAGACCTGGGAGATTAATCGTTTTCTCGACGTGGTAATTCTTTTAAAGTTGACCTTGAATATTTTATTTTTCAACGAAATGAAAAAGTTTTCTTTTTAACTTTTTTATAATTTGTTTTATTTAAATATTTGTATGTTACTTACTACTGTTTGGAACGAATTTTTCATAGCAAGCAATTTTGATGAACCTAAGATCTTTCAGGTACGTAAATAGACATGAAATCATGAATTGATCTCAAAACAATGTTCGAGAAGCTTGAAATGAGCGAGAGAAAAATGCGAAAAATAAAAAAAGTAAAAACTTTTCATTTATTTTTACAATAAAAAAAACAAAAATTACATTGTGTTTCCGAATGAGGGCATACTCACCAAGATTTTATTAAATTTGTTGCGGATGTCTTTCACACCTACAAGAAATTGAGATTGATGCACCGTTTATTCGATTCAGAAAAAGATTCTGTATTTAGGCTTGTACATCCATCTGTCCATTTAGTTCTCCTGTGCCTACAAGTCGCAATTTTTAAGATATTTTGATGATATTCGGTATAGAGACCTGTTTAGGCCAGGGACGAATGCTGTTGTAAATGGTTCCGATCGGCCCATTTTTTTACACATTTTTCTATAACATCTTATTTTGAAAAATTATAAGGCAAAATGATGTAAGCATGTTTCCCATTATAGTGTTTTTCCCTGTTCATTGCCACCGTTGTATGGAGGAATGAGCGACATGAACCATGGTCTACAGTACTGCATACAGTATTTTATAGCGAACTTTGTTCGATAGACTTTGTTGCCATAAAAAGACTTGTTTTTCGAGAGTACCCTTATATGGGATGGGTTCCGAAAAATAGACCTGTGTACATTTAATTTCTTTGCGAAAGTACTATTGAGGTCCAATTTATATCACAAAACATTAAAAGATTGACGCTTTGGTCGAAGAAAGGCTCATTTTTCATAAGAATCCTTATGGCGTGGGATACAGAAAATAGATTTAGACGATCCAGATTTTGCATAGTTGACTTTTATGTCAAACTACAACTGTGGACTAATTCTTGTTGTGAAATATTAAAAAGCAGACTGGTTTCTCATATAGAATTTGTAGGAACGATCGTAAAGGACTGGGTTCGAAACATCGGTTCATTCGATCCACTGTGTCCTCTCAACTAGGTGCTGTGAAGCATTATTACTCAGCGATTCTTCTCGAGCAATTTCGAAAATCGCTATTATTTTCTTGCACAACGACTTTTCCAAAGTGTGATTGTATGTGTGGGTTGTGCGAAAAATTATTTAATCCAATACATTTCCAGTAGGGTTTATTCCTCACCCAAAACACGTCAGTGCACCAAATTTCATCGAAATGTCTCAAAAATAGCGATGTGCGGATTGAGACCTAAAATACGCGAACAGATATCTGACGGGCAGGCAGACAAACAAACTTAGATGGATTCAAAAAATGATTCTGAGTGTTCTGGTATAATATAATGTGAGCCTATCGAAAGTGTGTCTGAGTATTACATACATTCGCACAAAGTTAATTTTCTCTGTACGACAGGTGACGAATGTTGTGATAAATACACAAAATAAGACAACTTGACACAAATACATAAATAACTGATAAATGAAATAAAATAAAATAACATAAAATGCACGTATAGATAATAAGAAGCCTTCAAGTGTCACAAACGCAATAGTCATTATTATGAAAAATCATCTTATTATGTATTTCCGCACATTGTGGCCGCTTGACTTTTAATAATCGGTCCAATCGCATCATATGCATCCGTAATCCGCTGACGATCGCAATTTGTTACCACCCAGAAAGGGATTGCCATGGATATTGGGCTTGCCACCATCGATGTTTCGGTTGACATCTAGAGTTCTGTCCGAGTTTTTGGCCTTCGGATATTATATTAGGTCTCTTCTTCATAATGCGTCACGCACGGATAACCATTTCCTCCGCCTTAAACAAAGTATCGTTTTCACCACAGAATTCGTTCTATTCGGTCTAAAAGTGAAAAAAGTTTTCTTGCATACACTTTTTATACCGTGACGTAACGTCCGCCGTGGCGTAAACATAGCGCTTTGGCATGGAGTAGATGTAGTTCAAACGTTATTCTTACTTCTATATATAAAATTTTATATATTATATTTTGTATGTTTGATCTATGAAATATTATATAAAATATATTCTATATATATATATAAGATCATATCAAATTTATTGTATATATGTAGCACCGTGGACAATTTTGTTATTAAATAGAGTATAGAATTAAAAATTGTGGTACGAGAGAACTTGGCAAACAATATCTGCACGGACCACTCCATCTATCTTTGAGAATCCCTTAACTTGCTTTCAATACAAAAAATTGTCCAGGAGCCTAAAGAAATTTTAAACCAACAAGGTCTAGTAATACCTTAAGTTAAGCAATGGGTTGCTCCTCCTTGTACTGGTTAACTGATGAGAGCGTTGCTCAGTGAATATGTAGGATTTACTGACTTTATCTTAATGCCGTAAATGACATCCATCTCTAAAGACGGTTTAGTATACATTGAATGACAGCTTATAAGCAACTGAAGCTTTCATCGTTCAAATGTCAATATCCACGTTATCTATATCTACAATTTCAGGAAAATTGATTGCGTCAGGTAGGTTTTATGAAGCAATCAATTTCAGTGGGAGCAATTTATTTGTACAGCTAATAGGTTATCATAACAAATTGGTTCAATAAAAACTTAATTGCTGTTGATCACACATATTAAAAATTTATTATGCTAAGGTGACCTCATGTTTGCGTAAGAAAAGTGAAAGTTTCTTGTTTTCTTGGCACAGAAGCTCTGAGCATTCAATTTTCATTTTTGCTAATCTCAGATTAGATTTCTGCCTCACTCCCTCCTACTCGCATAAAACGATCATGCAAGTATATCAAAAAGAAGGGTATAGATAATACGAATGTCAAAAGCATTACCTATGGTCACCTCAATTTGCAGTAATTGGGAAAATTTTTGAATTTTTTTTAAAAATTCTAATCAAGTCATCCTCCTATTCTACGGAAAAGTAACCTGTAAAACTAACGTGTAGAACATTTGCAATTAGAGATCAACTTGGAACAGTATAAGTCGGTTGTTAATTCCTATTAAAAAAGCGAAGAACGCAAAAATGAAAAATCATATTATTATTTGTTTGGGACTCATTCTACTAAGTCCGGTAAGCCATTGAAAAATTTATAAAAATATTAAAAAATAAAAATTTTAACTCCAGCATTGCTTAACCTCACCAATACCGGACAGTGAACGCATAGATGAACACAATAAGTTTCATAAAGAAATTTTGAAAGAATTCACCGATTTTACAGTTAAAACTGGAGATGAGCTCGTCGAGTTTCTGACGAATGTTATAAATGAGATTAAGCAAAACAATGAATCACCCGATGAAGATCTTACCAATAGACGCCAGGACACATTCCTTAGACATCTCGAAAAAATAAAGAACGGCGATATCGAGTCGAATATATGGGATTTATATAAAGACGTAATTGATTTTGCCGCCAAAGACTTTACAGTGCAAGATAAGGAGTTGGGAAAAATGATTGAAAAATATAAAATTTCAGAATTTAGGCAGAAAACTCGCGAAGCGTATTTGAAGTTTTACGATAACGTTTTCAAAGCATTCGAAATCTTCGCTGATGAATTGAAACAGGAAAGCTAAAGCAACAAAAAGCATTCAATTGGCGTAAGGAATTTAGTGAAACAAATGAGATTAAAGGAAAACGATGATGACCTGGTATCTTTTTTTCAATTTAAACCAAGAATAGTAGAATAAGTAGAACAAATTGATTTCAAACCATGAAAAAGTTTTGTTAATAAAGTGACCAAAATAGGTTAATAAGATTACAAAGTGAGGATTTACCTTGTTTTCAGCTGCGGAACAGCGGTTTGTAAAGGTTTTGGTGACTGTTATGTAAAGAATAGGACTTTTCAATATCTGTAAGTAACTTTCTTAAAACTATTCTGGCGTTTTTGATGCCGGCCACGTACATCTACTTCTAGCAAAATGGGTCTACTTGAGCTAACTCTTTGCATTTGAAATAATGGGAAGATGAGAAGCAAAAGTTGGGCACAAACTTTTCTTGATCGTTTAAAAATTGGTGTGATTTTCCTAAATGCCCGTCCAAAGTATATAAGAAACTAGAACAATATCGAAACAATATCGATGCCTGTTTAATAACTTGTCTACACCTGTGGACTCCGAAAAACTTCTGCTCAAATATTTGTGAGAACCATGTCTATGTTTGGATCAAAAATGGTTCACTAAAAAGTCCACAATTTACTATAAGCTTTTAACTCCAATTCACTGCCAATTTATTTTAAAGCACATTAGCATGTTCGTCACTCAAATAAATTAACTCACTTTGGTGGAAGTACGTGTATGCAAAAGTCGGTTGCCTTAACGTTAAGGCATTACTTGTGAAAGTGAGAAGATAAAAGTCGGGACTAAATGTGCTCTTCTAGTTCTGTTAAGGTACTAATCGAATATGAACGAACCAAACGCAAGTAAGTAAAACCATTACCACTGTTGACGCTCAAATATACAAAGATCATGTATACTTTATGGACACTCCGCTGCACTTATCTGCACATTAAAAGTCTAATAGAAAAAGAAGGGAAAGAAAACAAGTAAGAAAGTTTTATTCGGCTGGAACCGACTCTCGCGTGTCCACCGCCATTAAGATCTTTAGTGCTTCATGTTTTTATTTGTGGTTATAAAAAAGTGAAAAAGTGTGTTGGTAGGAAAGACTTAATACACCAAGTCATGAAGTTCATCATAGTTAACGTAGAATTAGCGAACTTAGCCTGTTGTGAAAAGATTCGGTTGACAGTCGGATATAATTATCTTACTCTTTATGCCAATCACTGAAGGCTGAGGTGTATTTTCATTTCGTCCAATCGTTTGCAACAACCAAGAGGAAGTTTCAGAGACCCCACAAAGTGCTTGTGTTCTTGATCAGCATCAAATTCTGAATCGATTTAAGTATGTCCGCCTGTGCCTCTGCAAGTTGCTAGTAAGCTTGCTTTAATGAAACTAAAATGTGACAGGAGCGACGTGGTGAGTGACGGCACTGCAAATGATTTTTTAATTATGTAAAGTTTTGAAAACTGAGTTCAAAGGAAGTTTTATTCAAGAATCCACAAACCGTGAAATTTGTGACAATTTGTGACAGCACATTATAGAAGAGAAGGTATAACCCGTTAGAACATCGAGATAATTTCTACGTTACTTAATTTTATTATTGGCCGAAAACGTGTCAACGCCTACTTTTGTATTGAAGCTAATAAATTAAAGTGAACGCCAAAATGAAGTGATTGCACATTTTTCTCTTATTGTGTCAGTTTCTAAGATTGATGAACAATCTAACTGAAGAGATTATGAAAGAAATGTACGAGATAAACCGACACAACACGTTGTGTTGGCTTGTAATCGTTAGCGTCAAACGTGCAGAACGTGCTTCTTTATGCGAAGACTTTGTTCTGTGAATATTTCGCTCCAGGTGTGGCATCATTTACATTCTCAACGTTAACCTTTGATTTTTTCCTCCTTTTCAAGGAAAATAACTTCATTTGCCTTATAAAAAATTTCCAGTCTCAGTTTAGATTCAATTATTTTTTTTCTCTTTGAGTTCTTGTCATGGCAATTTTGTTTGTTAGTCTGTTTGTTTGAAATTTTGGCACAAAAATGCTATTACGTACATTGGTTGTTTGTTTTTTCCTGTCTATATAGCCAGATAATAAACTCATATAACACAATTGTCTGACTGTTGATTTGACCTCACGAAAACCGTAACAAGGCATAAAGAAACAGGAAAAGGAATACTAGTAACTTGGCAAAAACAATTTTGTTTGTTTTGTTTTATTATCTTTTTTTTTTTCTTTACCTTTTTTTCCGCAGTGTGGTAATATGCACAGCCGACGCAGATGGAATTGTAGCAATGTGTGTACAAAGCAGAAAACTCATAATACTCAAAATTCAATCACAAAGAGTCATAAAACCGTTGCAATTTCAGCAGCAATTCCAGCTTTAGAAAAACAACTTTCATCTCCTACAGCATATAAAAAATCGCAGAACTTCAAAAAGAAAAAGCTCTGGCAGATAATGTTATTTAACGTGTTCTGCAATGATATGCTCAAACATTATTCCATCGTAAGGACTTTTTCCCACATTGGGAAATTACTCGCAATCTGTTCTTTTTACATGGACTTTTTTGCATTGCATACCCTTTGAAGTTGCTTTCACATAGGTTGCATTAGATGAATGCAAATGGAAAATAATTTTTTTTTTAACCATTACGACTGGCTGAAAGAAAGGAAAATACAGTTTACATACAGTTTACATAGAATGATCAAAATTACAGGTCTATGTTGCACCATGTCCTGAAGTAAGATGGGTTATCCCCATCACAGACTCCAGAAAGTGTATATATTTTTTTGATCAGCGTAAAATTCGGAATCGACTTAAGGATGTCCGTGTGCCCGGGTGTGTGTCTATCCGTCTGTGTAATGTGCGTTCTAAACATTCTCCAGGATGTTAAAATGAAGCTGTCGACTACAAATTTGGCAGAAATATTGAAAGTTCTTTTATGGAGTTTAGTATTGAAATTGGGCCAAATTGGCGAACAGCACGTCTACTATGCTACGAAAAGTGAGAACATATCTGTTATCCAAAAGGAATAAAAAATGTTTTTTTTGATCACAACTCTAGCATATAAATGTACAAAAATTTATGTGGGCGATGTTGCAGTACCCTATGTTGTAGTGTAACAATTAGAGTTTTTTTTCAATATTTTATAAGGGGCAGAAACAAGCTTTAAAAACCCCATAAAGTACATAAGCTCTTGGTCAGTTTCAACTTTGGAATTCATCTAAGCATGTCCCTCCGTTCGTCCATCCGTCTGTTTGTCTCCCCAACTGTGTAGTATCTGTGGTAAACATTCTCCCATTAGTCAAAATGAAAATATCGCCTACAAATTTGCAAAACAACTTGGAATTAAACTCAACTTTTCAAAGGAAATACCTAGAATGGCCCCACGCCCACACAACTAAAACTTATTTCGAGAAGAGAGAAAATCAGCAGTGCCTACTCCATATTATGAAGGACGAAAATTTATTTCTTTTACTTTTTTTGCTTGTTGTTTCTAGGGTAACGGTGATGGATACGAAAGATTTGATTACGACCCAATATTATTTCCTTATTTGCTCAGTTTCTTCTTTATAATAATTGGAAAAACATTAAGTAACAATGTTGTGCCAGATTTGGCTTTAAAATGGAAATTAGCTCTCGACCAAAGAATTTTGGTGATAATGTGCTTTTCAAGACAAATGCTCTTAATTGATAGAAAATGTTTATGAAAGACAGAGAATGGGTGCAAAGCCAATCCTTATATCCTATGTTAACATAATCAAGGAATGAGTGTCGTTATCAGTTTCACTGGTGCCAAGCTAAGAAATAAAGGCTACTTTTTTAAAAGGGCTGCACGTTCTGAATCAAGTCCTACTACTTCTTGAACACAGTGGCCTCAAATATATGACGCAGAAATTATTTAAAACAAGCGAACGTAGATATACGAAGAAGCATGGAGTTTCTAGATGCCTAAGACATGCGCAAACAAAGCATAAAATCCACGCGTTCCATTTTAATCCACGGTTGTCCTCGTTGAAATTACTAGGAGGACAAGCGAACTAGAACTGGTAGGTCCAGTACATGGAAACAATTGTGTGCCACGAAAATTCGTTAATATCTATGAGAACAAAAATTTTTACTCAAAAGCATTTAAGTAAAATGTAGTGTTTATCGATTTCCGTACATCAGTTGAATATCATAAAATGTTAGCGTGATATGAATGGTGTACAAGTTATGTAAATCCTTGAAGCTATGCTGGAGGTCACAAAACGACTAACCTTCGATCGTTAATGTAAACCGATGCTGTGTGTAGTACTCTAAGTTCAACTTGTAGAATTGTACCCTGTCTGCTGCACTAACTGGGTATTTTATATGTTGTTGGACGTGTTGCTGCATGTTAATATGTAACTTGTTGAGTATTTCCCCCAATATACATATGTATACATTTATTCCATCCAATATATCTACATATATGTATATATATATCCAATGTGCATAATGTAAGCGAAATCGTTATATTCGTCTATTCGAGGCGTGAAGTGTTTTATTTTCTCCAATATTTTGGATACAAAATTTGATAAAAGCATTTCTAGAAATAGAATGTGGATCAGAAATCTTGCTAGAATATCCTTCTGGAGAACGATCAGTGATACGACATTTTTATGTGCAATTCTATTTTATGTACAGTTCTATATCCAATGCTGTTTTTCCAAGTTGCTCTACCCACACAAAAATGACTTTTGGCTTTTTCCAATCAGAATTTCAATTTTCGTTTAGAAGAACAAGCTTTGGCTGGAGCCTACTGATCGTTCTCGTCGGGGTAAGAGCTCGCGCACAACTATTTAAAAATCCTGAACAAATAAAACAATTATTTAAAAATCCTGAACAAATAAAACCGAAGACATATTTTTCATCCATAAGGTTACGTAAGTCACCCTTAAAGTGTTCGAAATTTATTTAAAATTTGATGATTTGATATACATGTGTATAGAAGATGACATACATCACATCTGCATATATTTCGTAATGTATTTCGAACGATTGCATCGTCAGTCTATCTTGCCATCAACACAGACTTTTAGCGAGTAATAAAAAATGTGGGCAAAATTGAATATTACTTGTTTATCTATTTATTTATTTATTTTTTTTGTGCTGATTGATGTGAAGAGCGAGAGTGACACGCGTGTACATTTCTGTTTATTTGACACGCTGTCAACTACGCAAAGTTATTTCTATACTCATGTAATTGCCTTTATTGTTGTTTATCTTATGACATTCAAACTGTGCTCGTGTGCTTGAGATTCAAAGAGCTGCTTATGTTGTTAGGTGCTTAACTTATGCTGGGTAAATGTTCCGTAGGCTTGTAATGTTTTTAAAAAAGATATTGCGTCACTTATCTTACGAGCAGCCGCATAATTAGTTGTTGAGTTTTGTTTGTTTTATTTGATCTTCAAGACAATGGGTTGGCAGTAAAGGCGTTTTTTGTAGTTTACACCTTTTAAGTTAATTGTATACAGTTACATAAACCCTTTCAGGCGTAAGTAGCGCCAGTTAGTTTTTAAATCACGATATAACGTCAATCTTACAAAAATATGAGCAGCCGTAAATTCGACCCAAGGGCATTTGACAGATGACTTTGCCAAGTTTTACAACAGAAAAATTTCCAAGACGCAAATTATTGCCCTTATTGAATGTGCAGCAAAATGACCCTATATTTTATAATTTTATTTCGATCGGGAGAGTAATGCTGCGCGAAATCGAGAAGAAACTCTTGCATGTTACTAATAAAATGCATCATCCACAGCAACAATTGAAAATGTGTCAGTCGCTTTCCTTCCGAACCTACGGTCACATTGTTTGCAAGGGACGATGTACTTGGTACGGCAAGGTGTTAAATGGGACTGTGACTTCTTCACATAAGAGTACTCTTCAGAGTAATCTTCATGCCAGTAAAAGCTGTACTGTCTCACAATACATAACGTGGTTTTTCGGAAGCTTTCAATAGGTCGGCTTATATCCCAAAAAACTTCTTTCTCTTAAACGAATTTTCAAGCAGTTTGCGAGAGGAGTGATGTTCTTTGCTTAGTCCAAAGTGTAGTGTCGCTGAGCCGGAAAAAATGATGAGCAATGTTGGCATTGCGAAGTTCAAAACGTAAACGGCCATGGTGAAGATTAGACGCACATTGTTATTTAAATAAACATTAATTTAGTAAACTCAGATCAGAAGACACGGGTCCGCTGGCTGCAACATATAATTAGTTAGCCCAACATGTACTAAATTGTAAGGTGCTATCATCTCCGCTGTATCCATGAAATGGTACTTTTCCTGGTTAACAGTGACTTTACTCTTTTAGTTACTATCTGCCCAAGCAGGGCTTGCAACGGTACCGAAAAAATGGATTGTTGTTCGACAGCTCCAAAGGAGCTGTTATTTTTATAGGGGGAAATCAACGTTCTGCACAGAAGATAGAAGAAGCAATGGCTACAATGCAATGGAACATATATTGAATCAAATACATTTTGTCATCAAATTACGATAAAAGTTTCCGGTTTACCAAAAAATCGGTAAAAATTCATTCGCGTACTTAGGAGACGTAGGTGACGATTGACAGAAAAACTCTAAAGTCTATATTAAGAAACCTGCTGCAAGCAGACTCCGAGGAGCTTCCAAAAGTCTTTAATTTAAAGAAAAACAAATAATCGAAATAGAAACACGCGAAAAACTAAAAACTGATGAAATGTTGATAACATATGATCAACAATTATAATGTACGTTTGAAGAGAAAGGTGTGGAGAAGCTCTATAGTTCGTCTAATGTTCAAAAAAGTTCTGCTTCTGGTTTGGAAGTTTTAAGGGGGCGCTGCTAAACTCAAACATCACTATAAATTATTAGCGACAATTAGATCGAATGGTCTTAACATTGGGAAAAAACTTGAAAAACGTACTAATGCATTGTGCAGGATTACGATAATATCAGACAACGTTCACCTTTAACAAATAGTTTCGTATTAACACTAGGATTATGGACGTCTCTTATAAACCCCATCTCCACGAATGCATGTCGTTGACGCATAAACGAATACATATTACAACACTTAGAAAGCAATCTAATTATACAATGTAAGTAAAAAGTGAAAATATCAGATAACCATATAGGGATTTTCAATATTTCCGCACTTTTGAAAAAAATAGACTTCAATATATATTTACATCGTTCAATGGATAAACGTCAGTACAAGAGATAAAATAAAAATGCAAACGGTTTTCCTAATTTTACTTACAAAAGTCGAAATGCGTCCCGTAAACCTAGTGTTAAACATAAAAGCGCTTTCAAAGATTTTAATCTGTCATATAGTTCAGGTCTTGAATAGCAATATTGCCGTCTTCTGCAGCTGCATTTTTTTATTTAAAACATGTTCGCTACAAATATAATATTCTTAGCCAGTTTAAAGATCGAGAGTTAGGATTTTGCGATTACACTCAAAAAAATAATGTTAACAATAATATAACTTGCAGTAATGAGCTTAAAGTTGTTACGAAATTTGCCTTTCTCGATATCGCTCGTATTTGTTTCTGGATTTTGTTTTTTAAGGGAAATACACTTGCACGTTTTCACTTCAAGATTCTTTCATTTACAATGGATTTCCTTAAGGTTCGGACTATTTACGATCTATTTCGGCAATACTCCCGCCTTCTCGACTCAAATTTTCTTTTTTCGGCTGTCTCTGTCTTCCGCAAATATTCTGTTCATGGGTTTATTTTTAATCTGTTAATTCGCTTTTCCACTAATCTTCTTTGTAGGCAGACATCTGCATGACGCGCCACGAATTCGCGCCTGATTTTTCCCTCTCTCAGAAATTTATTTTCTGGAAAAATCAATTAGTTGAATGAATTTGGGATTTCTGTCACAATATATATAAAAATATATAATACATAAGCAAAACAGTTTGGCAATCGTGCAATTTTTAAGGGTTGCGTAGGAAACCATGGCCACTCGTCAAACAAACGATACTCAACATTCTACATTTCATAAAGAATTTCAAAATCACCACGAAGGCCACACTTAGTACGCCACTGCGATAACCTAATTGGCAATTAATGACGACTATACCTGTTAGGAAGAGTGATTTTATTAAGCAACTCTGCCCACCGCCCCGTATTAACTTAGCCGTAAGTAAAGCGCCCGGCATTCGTGTCTCTTTTCTAAAGTGGGAAGAGCGATTCATTTTAATGTATGTTCATATGGGAGAGGGTAAGATCAGATTTCCATTCTAAACGATGCAGTACAAAGAGCACAAAATATCTTTGCACCGATTCAGTTACATCAATGTGGTACCTAGGGTTGTGCGTCCAAATATCATAGGCGTATTCTAACTATACAGTCGTTTGTTTATATAAGGATCACCAAATTCCCTACACCGTCTCTTCGAAAACCCTAAAAATGAATTATATTCGCTCAGAATTATTGCTATATGTCGATTAAGATTTAATTTGGAGTTAAAGACAACTTCTAGATCTTTACAACTAAATATGTTATCAAGCATCTAATCACCAATGTAATAATTAGTTGGTAACCTATCAAACCACTGAAAAGCCAACTTTTTACACTTTTACAAGTTTAGCGGCATGTTGTTGGCTAAACTTTTCGAAAGATGTAAAAAATTAGCATCCAAGACAATATTCCGATTAGACACCGTGGAAGTTTGAAGAAGGCAGGGTAGTTTCAACCATTCAAGCAACCAAATATGATATAATAATATTTCAATAGTCTTGGCCTAATTCCCGATAGCTTAATTGCTTTGATAACATCAATGTAATAAGAAAGAATTTATTAATCATATGCCAAGTTATCTCAATCAATATGTTTCTAGTCTGCCATATGAATGGAACTACTAGGACTAATAATTTGCCAAATTGAAATGTGGTTATACAAGCAATTTGTAAACTTATGATCTGATTGACATGAAATCTTGGATTGACAGTTGGAATTTTCTACATGGATACGTTAGTAGTGGCAAGGTTTATATGTCATCCTACGACCCTATTGAGTGAGATGTTATGTATTCTTTGACCTTTTTCTTTATAAATTTTATCACGCTTTTGTTTAATTACCAAAAATATAACAAAAGTGCACAAAAAATTTACTTGTAGGACTGACTACAAGAGCATACTGAATGAAATTCATTTTGGTTTGTGCATTCATTGTGAAATGCGCGTCCTTTCATGCTCAAGCTCATTGCATTTCTTCTTTTTCCTCTGCTATAAGCATAGCTTTAGCTCCAATATAAAAAGGATTTGTTTAACGACTTACTGATGTCACATAAATGGTAAGACCAATGACTATCGAACACAGAGGCATCCCCTGTACCTTGAAATTGCAGACGTGAACTCACCGAAGAGTTAATAATGGAAGCAATCTCAACTAAATGCTCGCATTGCGTCTCGTTTATAAACCTGAAATATGTTGACTAACATGATACCGGACATGGTGAACACAATTTAATTTAGAGCACTTTTTAAGATTTTTAGATTAAAAGTTCTTCAGAAACATAAGTTTTTAGTAGAGCAAAACTAAACGATGCAACCTGCCTTTAATCTGCAAGAACACTTAAAATCTTAAAAAACGAACTGACAACCGTTAACTCTCACCGCACAATAGAAAAAATGAAAAACCCTTTACAATGCGACGTAACTTGCGTGAATTTCTTCTTCCTGAACTCTGAGAGTTATGGTGAGATGGATAAACAAAATTATTGCTTTAATTCCAAAAAAAGGAAAAAAAACATTCCGATAATTTTTCACAGATTGTAACAGCAGTCCAGCTACTGCAATAAGTCCATTTTTTCTAACAGATGTAAGGCAAACTAACAGCATTCACTTAAAACGTCTTTAAAGGATTGTTTAAGCTTTGTGTCCAACAGCGAATAAATAGTGTACGTATTTTCGATAAACTGTACCTGTCTTTCCTGAGCACTGTCTGTTTAGAGAATGAATGTATGCTTTAATGCAATAAAATATTAGCCTTAAGCTTCAAAGTTCTTTGAATCGCACAAAAAGTAATCAGCAGCCGTTGAAGATATTTTTAAAAAGCGAAACCGAGCACGTGTAACCTAAATAACAAGCGATAAAAATCAATGGAAAGTTTAAGCTTTAGAATTATTTCCTTGCACACCTATGTTCCGTATGTTTTACGTTTGCTTGTTTAATACAGTTATTTAACGCGTGATATAAAGACTTCTCAATACATGCAAGCGTTGAACGCTTCAACACAGGAACAATATATTTCTGCATTCAAACATTGACAACATTTTACCTATCTTTATGACTTACCCACATTCTATTCAATAAAAATCATAAAAATCGGATTCGAATCATGTTTTTCAGCACATGCGGCACTTTACTTACATGTACGTTGAAATGAAAATGTGTGTGTGAATGAAGCAAAGTATAAAAGCATTTATAGAAAATTATAACACTGTAACCGTTTGTCTTTGTCTCCTTTTCAAATTGCACACACCTTTTAGCACTTCGCCATAAAAAATGAGTTTTCTTAACGCCTTTTTCGCGAAGGCGATACAGCGTTATTCAAAGACATAACTCCTTTCCTGCTTTTCTGTCTTTCACAGGAGTGTTTTTTCATTCATTGACACAATGACCTGGAAAAGTATGGCAACCATTAACAAAATTAATAATATCTCACACTGAAACTTTCCCGCGACTGTCTCGCACGATGTGTCGGAAATAGACAAAAGTCTCCTTTGATCCACTACGCCGTAAGCGATAGCAATTAAATAGAATGTGTTTTGTTGTTTCGATTTTAATATGGAAATGTGATTTTGTGCCAAGGGATGTAAACAACAGAATTAATAGCTGGAATATACGTACGGGAAGTATGTGTTTCAAGTAGTCTTTACCCTATCATCGTAGAATATGCTTTGTAAGTACAATAGCTATGATGGAGGGAGAGGGAGACAAAAATTTATTATTTAGTATTTCTCGTCTCACATGTGTGAACTCGGCCATCGTCTTTTAGTTTGTAAAGAACAAACTTTCGCCGGGGTGTGCTCTCTGCCAATTTAGATGGTTCTTCTCAAAGGAAAAGTTTGTGCTTTCCGAAGCTCCACTGAGATTAAATCCTAGCCACAAGTTGTCCCTACGGGTGAACTCTCATTTGCCGCAGACTTTATACTTCACCCGTATTCACATAAATAAGGGGAACAATCTCATGTACACGCATACGTTTCTTCCCAATTTATTTATTTTCTGATAATTCACTTCAATCTCTTATGCTTCCTTAAATCATTTAGGTAACTTATATCAATTTTATTAAAACTTTTCTTTACAACTCAAAAGTCACCTTCTCTCTCCTCTCTCTCTCTCTCTCTCTCTCTCTCTCTCTCTCTCTGTCTCTCTCTCTTCCTCTTTCTTTAATCACTTATATTACGACCATTATTGTAGTATTGAGGCTTTGAAACAAGGACATCAGTCGGAGCTAGTCGTGCGAAATGCACGTTCACTACCGTTTGTAGCATTCAGTTTATGTTTCGTTTTCGTAGTCAAGAATATTAAAACAAATCATTTCGGGACTATGCATTTTCGAGCAAGGCTTTCGGTTCGAAAGAGGTGTTCACTTGCAAGCTCCTGAGCGAAAACGGAAATAAGGAAAGCTTAATTTTTTACAAAAGCTCTGCTTTTTTAATGCAATGTTTCCTGCTGCGGATGCTGCAAATATCATTGTTGCTCAACCTGGATAAAATAAAAGAAGCGAAAGCCAAAATAAAAACAGTTTATTCCTAATAGAAAGAGTTTATTTGAATTTTGAAGGAAAACGGTTTATCTCCGAGCCCAGTCGTAAATATGAAGCTGGAATTTGTCCATAAAATTTTTTTTTTTATTATGCGAGCAACCAGTCAGGGGATGTCCCCTAATCGTGTCATACGGTGACGGTTAAAAAGATATAGAGCGACGGAAGCGCACGCAGCTTAGTGGGTCCAATCGGTAATCGACTGAGCACTCACTATAACTACGACGAAAGTAAGCTCTACCGCATTGAGATTTAAACGCGCGAACACAGACTTGCTAGTCGCGGTTCTTACATGCTCGCTTGCTCAGAGTTCTAGCACAACATGTAGCGGACACACATGCTTTAAGTAGTGTGTTTTCAAAGCTTGGACATCGCAAAGTAAAAAGCAGTATTTTTTCCAAAAAAGGAAACGTCAAGTTCTATGTCAAATAAAAGGCGTTCCCCGATAGAAATTGTCCTTTGCGCAAATGATACAAAAGAATCGTATTCCAACTGAAGATGAAAAGTGGATCTATTTTAAGGAACCGAAGCGTAAAAATTCGTGAGCAGATCCAGGCATACATTCGATATCAACTGCAACACTGAATCGCTTTGGCAAGGTTACGATATTCTGTTTTTAGGAGAATCAGCAAAATGCGATCTATTATTAACTCGTCAAGTCAGGTGAAACCTCAATGTCAAATACTACGAATGTCAATTAACTGATTTGAAATATCCGCTATTCAAAAAGCGAGGAAAATATTGAAAAGCACATAAAAAGGTAATATTTTTATATGTCCATCATCCATGGGCAAAATCGTTCCGCGAGACTTTGAAACAACTCAACTGGGAAGTGCTAGGCTGTTGTCATATCGGTGGGAAAAACTTATAGCTAGCGATGGGGTCATATTTTGCCTGAAAGATTTTTTGTCATTTTCATAAAGTGTGAGCGTATGTTTTGTTTAGTTTAATTTATTCCGGTCTTAGTAGTTAGGATTTAAGAATCAATCAAAAGAATATAAAAAATACAAATGGTAAAGCTTGTCAGTAAGTCTTGCTGTTGTCTTAATCAAGAGGAAGTCATCAAGCTGGTTGTTAGTTAAATTTGTCTACTGGAACGTTTGAGATACACAAGCAAACTTTGATTGCTTTTTAAAGTGGAATTTTGATAACCGTAAACCAATTGACCTAATTTTTATGTTTATCCGCTTAATGGGAACCTATTTCCGCTATTTTGTCAGCAAAAATTATTGATGCTATTTGTTCGCATTTATCCCTATAATTATGTCAGTGCAGTTTACGTCAGTTAGGCATTTACTTGTATTTCATGATAAGTGAAAGAAGGTGTCCCTGAAAGAGCAAAAGCAGAAAAAAAACCATACTTACGTACTCTTTAGAAGTAATGAAGACTTTTCTTGATAATTGTGTTATATATTTTATTGATAAAATGTTTTAATTAATTGTAATATAATTACTCTTCATAAAAATTATAATTTAAGATAACATATTTTTAAGAAGAAAATAAGAAAATATAAGAAATTATATTTTTAAGACAAAGTCACACTTAAATGTGTGTGTGTGTGTGTGTGTGTGTTAAATAATGTTACGTAAGATGCTTTTTTCAATTCTTGTGTTTATCTTAACATTTCTCAGCTTAGTCTCGTAACATTGGATTGTGAATTTAGCTTAGCATAGAGTTTAGAATATTTTAGAAGAACTATATACAAAGAAATTATTTACAGTAACTTATTTTTAGCAGCACTTCAAAAGTGCTTTTCGACCTCTTTCTTCGAATATTACGATTATCTATCTTGCTTCTGTTTATAAAGCTTTTAAAATCTTGTCATCAATTTCAGATTCCTGATAATTTTGCTAAGCCTTTCACTTGCAGCATTTCCAGAAGTTTTGTTAGTCTTTGCCTCAATCGTCAGCTGCACTAGGCGCGTTTTATTTTATGGCAATGATGGGTAGGTAAACTATCACAAATCTCTGTTTGCTTTCATTATCCTCTCAACACTCTAGGAAATTTTGTTTTGCACAAAATTAGATATTTCTCATGCAAACTTATTTTTTAGATTTGCAACCTTTTTATACCCATCACCCAAGGATGAGCGGTGTATTCATTTCGTCAGAATGTTTGCAACGCTCGGAAGCAATTTCGGAGAACCCAGAAAGAATGCATATATTCTTGATCAGCATCAAATATTGAATCGTTCTAACCATGTCCATATGCCCGTCCGCCCAACCATGTAGTATCTCCGTTATTTATCCGCCGCGCCCACCCAATAATATGAACCATGAAAATCTAGTTGTTTTGCTTTTTCTTGGTCGGTGAGGGGTATGAAAGATTCGGTAATAAGCGAACTTAATTTTCTTACTTGTTGTGCTTCCTTAAAAAGACAACAAATATATTTCTCTCAAGGTTTTTATGGGCTTCGCGCTTCTTGTATGTACATAGCTACTAGTGTACGATTTTTATTGCCACCCTTCCCATGACGCACAAGCTCTGCTTACCTACAGACTACACTTTGCTAATTGTGTCATATGTTATTATTATTATTTTTTGGTTTAATTATTGAAAATATGTTCAAACTTTTTCATACATGTGTGACTAGATTTGTTTTTGTGTTTTAGTTTTTTTACATTTTTGACTAAAATTACATATAGGGGGTGTACGCATATGCACAAATATTTCTAAATAAATGTCAAGACCTATTCACGTACATATAGACGAATGTCACATTAATGCATTTCATTTAATTAAATTTTGGAAAATTTCACACATTTTTCGTTGTTTATAATTTTTTGCATATTTTTTTGTTTTTGGCTTTTTGGTAAAACTTTTTTCCAATCTTATTATTACTAGACATAAGCTAAATTTGTTGTTTGTTTTCATCTTCAACAGGGGGCATTCCGCCAGATGGAATAAAAGTGTGCACTGAAAGATATAGCTTGAGGGCCACACAATACGATTGATATTACAAAGCGATATTTTTAGCACTGGCTTATGGACATTTTCTTTTCGCTTATCTTTATCGAAACCAGCCAATTTGACGAGTAAATTTTGTGAATCGTCACAGTCGCTAACACTAAAGATAGAAAGCAGAAAATTAGGGCGGATATTCCCTGGCTGGAATACGTTGTTAAACTATGGACGCGATAAGTTTATTGATGCGTCCACAAAGTAGAAAAAACTAAAAATAACTCCGCAAAATACCGACAAATTTTTCAAATTCTAGTTAATGAGTTTGTAAATCCGCAAATCTATTTTTGGAAAAGTGGTACCTAAGGATTCGCCATAATCACCTTCATGTTCGATGTAAGAACGGTCGTCATCGATTTAACAATACATACGCAATTAATGATAAAATTGTAATTCGAATCTATTTCCAATCAGTTTGTCACTTATTCTAACGCATGTTAGTAGGCCGGTCGACACCTTGTTTAGACTTTTCCGTTTTTAATTATTGATTTAACATTGTTAGCTATAAAACTCAACGTTCCGAATGGGATTAATAAACATTAAAAGGGAGAGAGAGCTACATTTATGATTATAATAAAGGCAGATATACTAAAGTGAGCCGGTCTTAAGACTATTGCATTATGTAAAGAAAAATATATGTTTACTTTACCTTACACTTTCGACTATCGACTCACTATAGTTTTTAAATTTCCTTACATCATAAGAACAAAACAACTTTAAGAAGAAGACACGAATTGCATTGTACGGAAAATAATAAGCAAGAGAATGTGCTAGATGCAGGGGGATGTACTGCCTAAGAATCCTAGCCAGGATATTGAAGGAAACATGCTCCAGCAATGCCCTTCATCCATCCGCAAAGCATTCTTCATTAATGTAACCACCAAAAACATGCCGAACATTTTCTCCTTTTTCGGAAAGGACGATAAATTAATAAGCTTCAGCCTGTTCTCATATGAGGGTAGCGACGCTGACGAACCCAAAGCCAGGCTGTGCAACGCGAAAAGTAGAAATTGATGTTGGACGGACTCCGTAAGGTCCATGTAGTATTCGTAGCTTGGTTGCAGCACCATAACAGAGGGACGACACAACAGAAGGGATGAACGTGGACCTAGTCGTAATGGAGAAAGTTTTTCGAAAATACTTTCATGGAAAGTGATGTGCGAAAATATGAAAATATTAACTTCTATTTAACTCTGAGTGGGTGGAGAAAATGTTAACGTGCGTTCGGATCAATTGGTTTTTTAGCAGATAAAGAATCATATAATTATGCCCCAAGGAAGGACTGAACTCTGAAATAAATGCTTATCCGTGCTTATCATTTACAATTTATAACGAATTTCGTGGAAGAAGCTTGCTTGGTTGGCGTGGCATTTCATTGCTACCGAGTGCCTGACGTAAAGAAAGGCAGAGAGTTTGGATGGGCCTGGTTCTTACCGCAGAGAGGAGCACGCCCAAATAGGTATCTCCGCATATCGCTCGAAATCTAATAATGGTGTGTATGACTAAGCCTTCACGGGAGAAACTCACCGATTTCGCAAATATGCGCTCGAAATTCAAGAAATCAAATGAATATTGAGTCAGGAGCATTTGAGGCATTGGGAATGCTTTAAACACTCACGTGTATATATCATTCGTCATTCCGAAATAATTTTCAGGTAATTGATCAAATTTTGTAAACTCGTGAAAAAACGAAAACTATTTTATGAATCCAGGGCCTAACCCCCCAGGATTTAACACTCGTTATAAATGATCATCCCACACCATCAAGATATGTGGCTTCATCCTCACACGGTACTGGCCGTTAACGGTTGAGGTACGCATTAAAAGTCATCTCGGGACTGCTATGATAATAGGCAAAGGGTGCGGAAAAATGGACCGAAATAAAATAATTGCTAGCATTTTAGTTGATTCATAAAATAGTGTTTCAACAAGCGATGATAGTAAAGTAGCAATGAATAGCAATTTAAAGTTTTCTGAGATGATTTGATTTATTGCGTTAATACCTCTGTGAATAATCAAGTGCGGAGGTAAGTAGTCGTAAACCTCACGAGTTTTTTTATTTGCTTTTTATGTACATATTATTGTAAATGTTTTTTGATATTAAGTCGATAGTCAAATTTACTTTATGTACAAAAAGTTTGGAACAAGAAGACTTTGACTGTAGAAATGCATTTTACTTTAAAGATGTTTTCAAATTTCAAAATAGCTTTTTCTACACCCATCTCGGAAAGAGAAGGCCTATATTCCTTTTGTCAAAACGTTCATAACAGAAAAAAGAAAATTCCTAGTCAATTTGGACATGTCCGTCTGTCCATCTGGCTGTGTAATGTCCACGGCACACATTCTTCTGGTCACAAAATGCAACAATCGGCTTCAGTTGCGGCATAAAGATTAGACATTATTACACGCAGATTGATATTGGAATGAACCCAAGTGGGTCAAAGGACACGCTCGCGGTACAACATACTCTGATTTCTGTCTTCAAAAACAGAAAAAATGTGGTTTTATTACTTAAATTACTTAAAACGTAAAACGAATAAAACGATAAAAATTTGCATTTATATTCTATGCGTGATCTTGCTGTACGAAATAGAAAAATCATCCACGTCCATGCCCACGCCCTATAACATTATAGGGTGTGGAAACTTGGTTTTCTCATTTTTTTTTTAGTTTTTTTTTGAGATAAAGGCGATGGGTGCAAAAGATTCGGTTGCCGCTGAATATAATTTTCTTACTTGTCTTTGCTCCACGGCAGTACTAAATGTCAATCTAGTTGACGTTGCTTTAGTTTAGTTCGTAATCCTTAGCTTCTCATTTCTCTGAAATTTCATTTAATTTTTGTTCTCGTAGTCTTTTGATTAAAATCTTAATAATAAATTAGTTTTTAATGCTTAGTTGATGTATTGTTCTTTCTCACATGTGATGTTGCAATGAAAATTACATCACTTCTCCTTTACATAAAGGCAGATAAGACATAACATTTTAAATTGAATTTTCTATATTATAATTTTAATGAATTTTTACTGTCGTTTGTTTAAATTTTATTGATTCATCTCAACATTAAGTTGCTCATCCTGTACAAGAATATAATTACAATTGCTCGAGCTTCGCCACAATGTACCAGTTAATAATTGTTGTTCTCGATGCTGCGCGCAACGTCCTTGCCTTTCAATGTATCTGCCATATGTGCAATTGGGCGATTTGCAGCGTTGCTCATCAAAGCACCTGAAAAGTTATTCAAATTATTTTAAATATGAAAAATTAACCTTTGAACAAACTACAATTGGCCAAGCTTCACCATCAAACATCCTACATCACCTTACAACCATTTCTATAACGACTTTTTAAAAGAAGGTTTTATAGGTGAATTGGTTGAAAAAGCGATACGATCCGAATTATTTTCCATAGCGTGTGTGTTCTTGGGGCAAAATACGGCGATGTACTAAATTTTATAAAACACTTCATACATTCCAACCTGCAGGTTGCACAAAAGACAACAAGACAGATAGACGGACAGACAAGCTTACATCGATGCAAAATCGACGCTGAATCGATCAGTGTAATGGAAGGTGGGTCTGTCTTAACTTCTTCTCGGTGTTGTATATATCTGCACAAGCTTAATATACCCTTATACCATAAGTAGTGTGGGGTATTAAAACCTCAATACAATTATCAAAACCAATTCTGGAAAAAAGTTTTCATTTGTTTCGATGTCTTTTAGCAACGGCTCACCAACAAGCTTATTTGTTTGCCCAACATTCAAATATACTTACGTTCTATCGTTCATAGAAAAATGTCCTATCCCCCTTTAGAGTCGCATGATGCACATTACCATACTGACGATTCCATAGATTTTCTAAGCCGTCCGCATTTAATTGATGATAATGTAAAGCGTACTCAGGAGCGCTTTGCTTGGATTTTTTCACACAATGGCAATCAGTATGATTGACAAATGTTAAATGCTCAACATTGCCTTGAGATGCATTAAGATTTATGACCTAAAAAGCAAAGAAGAAAAACCCAACACACTCAGAAGTATTATTGAAATGTGGATTAAAGGCTCGTTAGCATTAAATTCCCAAGTAATGCCTGCAGTTTGTTCTTCCTTTAAAATTTTAATAAAAATCTAAATTTCATTTTAAAGAGCAGAGCAGTAAAGCTGCAGTTCTTTGTAGAAACCTTCAAGAATTATAAATAATAGATTAAAAGCAAGTAGAATTCAAGAGTAAGCCTCTGAAAAACGTCTGAAAATAACATACGCACAGAGCAGCAAGATATTTGACTTGGTTGACATAGAGCAGCACGACATTTGATTTGAATGACATAGAGAAGATCGCACTAAAACAAAGGAGTTCCCAAGCATCATAACCGTATGGTACAATATAATATTTCGGTCAATAATTTCCCCAGCTGACGAATACATCTTTTCTCTAAGAAGAAAATTGGCAATTAACAGAAGCTATATTTTAAATTGTTGTGTGGATGAGTGCTTAAGCTATTCTTATAAATTTTCGAAGCCTTGCCAAGCATTTACAGCCGAGGCTTTTTAAGAAATATTGATTAGAAATAACGGCATCGTTAACAATTTTTTATTTTGCAAAATCGGGTAAAACCAATCGATGAAGTCTGGCTCTTTTTTGGTCGAATTTAAAATTTTTCCATTTAAACACTCGTCAGTTACAAAAAAATCATGCACATACTGAATTCTACGCGCTGCTCGAGCTACAGACATGTAGTTTAAATGATTTAACTCTTTTTTTCTAGCTGCTTAGCAAAGACGCTTAGCAAGAATGACTACGATGTTGAAACTTTCTTAATATTTCCAAAAAAAAAAGAATTTTAAGTTATGTGCTAATAACTTCCTTATATTATATTCGAATACCTTTTCTTCCTTCGAAAAACCCATTAGCAAACAAAGGCTTTTTTTGGGCTTGTACGGTGCTTTCAAATAATAATCCAAGGCACAGTATTATCGAGATTCGAATTCACATTCAATTAACCAAAAAACGGGCCAGTTCTTCTCTTTACTCGAAAGGTCAACTTTTTGAATTAAGTGGAAGATGTTGCTTCTCTATAAAACCCTCTGAGTATCGTTCTTGAATGATTAAAAAGATATTCAAAACGATAAAAATATGATAAAAAAATTTTGAAAGTACCGTTGCATAGGACGAAGAACTCTAAGAAAAGTACTGAACTGTTCAACATATTTGTATCAATCCTTGGAACGACTTCGCTAATATTGAACTGAATTTATTTCCCTATTCAAAGTCACGGAAAATATCGCGTTTGTAACCCGAATTTTTATAAGTAATAAGGATTTGAAAAATTGAATGCACTCCCTTTGGTTGCTATAAAATTGGCATAACGACTTGAATGTTAATATCAGCGAAATCGTATGCGTTGATATATCGTACACGATAATTATTTGAATTTTTATATTCTCTTAGCTTTAGCACCGTCATCAACATAATCGTTTGCAGTGCCATTAAATGTTTTTAATGTGTAAACGAGCAATAAATGTTATTCGTCTGCCTGATGCAGTTTTTGATAGCAAGCCGTAGTGGCTTTTCACAATTTTGCTAACACATGCACACCATATATTATGACTAAGTATTTCCATTTATATCCGCCGTGTATTTTATTTTTCACATTCACTTAAAATGATATTTAGAGCATATTAAGAGCATTTAATAATAATTTTAAGCGGAAACTTATTGTTATTATGGTCATAATAGACGTTTTATGTGCTTGCAACTTTATTTCAACTGAAAGTGCCTAATCTTCTATAGCCGGAGTAGACATTAGGAGTGCAACTAACTCTTTATTGTTTTCTTTTTTTCATTTAACGAAAGTAAGCCCTTTTTTCGAGGAAATGATAAGAAGCATTGCTCGCCGACGGCTGCATATTTTCCCCGTCTTCTTGATATAAGTGACTATGAATTATATGCCAAAAGAATATTCGGTCTTTTTAGGGCGCTAAGCAAACAAACCTCTCTTTTTGAGTATCACCTATAAAATGGATTCACTACTCTGGCAACGCTATTGCTATTACATGTTGTAGGAGCAACAACGTCTATTGAAAAATAGTATGTTCAAGTTTAATTTGAATCCACCATCTCCTTAACCACTGCGAGAGTAAATAATTCTGTGGGATGCTGAATAAAACTGTGGCTTCCTCATTTACGCAACTATATAAATTATTACATTAAAGCGTGCACAACATAGTGTAGCATTATCGCGTTATATTAATACACACATTTCATATCTGCTCAAAGTAATACAATGCTGTTGTTATATACTTTAAGGCAATAACTTAAACAATCAATAGTTTAGTTCAGTGCAAACAACCTGATTAAATGCAATAATATCGATAACGTAAACACTTATGACATGAATAGTTAGAAACATATAGCAAGCAATTCAATTGAATGCAAAAAATTCATTCGCAAAAAACGTTCAATAGAATCGCAAATCTATCTGTAAACGAAATTGAAATAAATCATAGAATTTACAATGAGTGAAACCTTAAAAAGGAATACAACTGTGTTTCTCTGCAATATCCTTAGAACTGTGTAGTAGTAGATCTGCGTCAAAAAAGCGTCATTTGAGGGAATCCTTACATTTCATGCTTAATTCGAAGGATAGGGCTGCCACGTCTTTGATAGCAACGTTTGCAGTTTTAACGCGGAATGTTACGCCCCTTGTTATCCGCAAACATTGCGCGGGTCATCGGTAGATGATTTATTGTTTCTTCGAACGATGCTTCCGGTGTTATGACGATATCAGAACATGGGTAGTGTGAAAATGTATGTTTATCAAACAGTTGTCTACAATAAAGCCTCGAATGTCGAAGAAAAAGAACGGCTGCAACAATTTGTTGTACCGAATATTTACTCGATTATTAAGTTAAAACATCAATCTGTTCCTTTCCGCATATTAAGGCACATTGTACACTTATTTACTTATTTTATACACCCGTTCAGGTTGATATGAAGAAAACGCACCGACAGAAATAAAAAACCAAGTTTGTATAATTAAACATTATTTTTATTTATTACCATAAGTTATTATTTACTTATACATTATTTATTAAATGCTTATTAACCCCGTCCAAGTTTCTCTACATTGACATAAATTCACTGAAATGTATCTTCCCTTAGTCCTTCCCTTCCCTACGCTTAGCTAGCGAGTCGCTGTCGAGCTCTTCCGGGAATAATCGTATATTAGCAGTCTTCGTGCTGCGGTTTACAGTCATTGCGTCCCCTGTGCATTTTTCTGGCAACTACTTTAGTTTGCCATGGAAATCCTGTCATTGTCATGTTTGTTAAGATTCTGTGCTTGTACAGGAAATGTAGTTCTCTTCACATTCTCCTTTGGCCAAAATATTGGGAGTGTGCTCTAATTTTTGAAGATTACGAAGAGTCATTAAAATTATGCTTTGCCCCCGTAAGACATTACCTTTGTACTTCAGATGCCATAATATATACGACATTGCTGGAATGTAATCGCTATAGTGTTTTCAAGTTTTGAATGGTTTGGGTTAGATGTGAGGAAAGCGAAATTGAATTCTTTTAAAGTGCTATTAAATAGTGATCGATGGCAAAAATTAGGTGCGCTACCATAATTCGCGATAGCACTAACATCGACGTTGACTATGCTCTAAATTCCATTCCATTATTCCATTATATTATAAGTCGCTTCATTTCAATAAAATTATTATTCGGGCACGCCATCCAAACACTGATGCAATTAGAGTTTAATGCGCAGCAACATAGCAAAAGCTACAATAAATGGCTTTTCATGCTTGGTCATGTGCATTAAAACTGAATTACGTCTTCGCTCCTACCCCTTTATTCACAAGACATTAGCATTTCTCATTAGGAGTTGTGTCAATCGATAATTTATAACTTGTCTGAACAGCGCTTCCATTCTTATGTCTATGCCAAAGAATTCATACTTTTGTGCGTAGTCACAAACTACGAAAAAAGATGGAAAGAGCAGTTTTTTTGAAATAAATCTTGAATTTAACTAAAAACGTGCAAAATTAATGAGCCCTTAATCCCGTACAAGAAGTGTGTTATTCCGTAGGTAAATTTCCACAAGCGTTTATATTCAAACCATTCTTTGAATCTCTTACATTATTGTAGAATGTTACAATGATGTTTTCATTACTGTCAGGTTATAGTCTGCTTAAACTCACTTAATAGCTTTACAAAATCAAAGAATAAAAATAATCAAGTGACGTTTACAAGCAGAGTACACATTTAACTAAAATATGAGAGGACGTATTTTTTCAAGTTAGAATCTTTCTCCAAAGCATTATCTTTATTCCTCTTTATGTGCCTGGGAGAGCAATGTAACGAGATAATACGACATAAATGCTTATGCAAATATACCTTAAATTGTAGTTAAAGCGGAGTTTCGATTCGCATATGCACATGTGCTTCTATTGCGTAATAGAACTTTCCAAGAGCCACATATAAGCATAATGCCTCCCAATTGATGAGGGTACTTTAGAAAAGTATATATATATATATGTACGTCACATAAAAAATGTTTTTTTTCTGTTCTTAGACGTTTCTTCGCTTAAAGAGTACATTGAATCAACAAATTTTGTTTATAACCGCAGAAGTACGTATAGATATGTAACCTTGAAGTGCATACGTACTTTGAACAGTTTCTCGTGCAGGAAACTAAATACATCGCACATGCAATTACAATATAACGATTGATGTCTGAGCAGTTAAGGTGCGTTGATGATGAATGAAATAAGAAAATCTGAAAGAAGTGCGTAGAAGAAGACTAAGGCGAATTAACAAAAGTGATTTACTTTGGATCTGTTCATAAGTGTTTGCCTAGAGAGTTACTGTTTTCATCTACGTTTGCACTCTTTTCAGGAGAGCGTTCATGTTTACTCCTCACTGCGACTCGACAAAGTGATTGATAAATTTCCATTTTTACATATACAACATACATAAGTGCAGTTCTTTTGACACATCACCGAATGCGTCTTAGGATTTTTCTTTTTTAACTTCTGCAGGAAATATGAAAAAACGTTTTGAAGTAAGTAAGTAGAGGATCTCACGAAACAATACTTTCTCAAAATGTAAGATATTAGAGAAAATTAATAAATAAATGCAAACTTAAAATTAGCAAAAATATTGCGGTCGGGCAAGGCCGCCCATTAAATCTCCTATAGCACTTCGCCTGATACAAATTTTCATTTATTTTCACGATAAAACGCAAACCATTTTACTTTGTTTCAATGTAAAGGCAGACTTTTCACAGAAGACTTTTCATAGAAGACATAGCAACATTAGTTTAACTGTCAAAAATCGTTACCTTTTTTCGTCATAAAGTGGTAATAGTAAGATTTTGCTATGAGGGCATACTTTTCACGAGAATCCTGTGGTTGTTCCAAAAAATATATGCATCTCGTGCACAGTTGGTACAGTTCTTTTTATGTCAACTTACTCTTGTGGATCAGTTTTCATGGAACATTAAATAAAATTGAGTTCTTTTGCCTTATAAAAGATTGCTTCTTGCGCGAGCGGGCAAAGGCTTCTTAAAAAATTAATTCACCCAATTCAAATTTTTCACATCCACTTACCGTACGGGGCTACTATTAATCAACGATTCTTTGTGAGGAAATATAGAATCCCGCAGTCTTCGCAACAAGTTTTTCAAAATTTTTTTTATCTGAAAAATTGTCGCAAAAGTTTTCTAATCCAATTTACTTTAGCCCAAGACACGCCAACTTATCACACTTCATCGGCATACTGTGCGTCACGTTGGATAAAAAGATACATCATGGACCGACACCGAAAAGACAGACAGACACACATGCTTAAATTCCGACATGATTTAATTTGAATTTCAATTGAAGCGCGTGTAATGTAAAGTATAACGAAAGTCATGTCTAACTTAAAACGTGGTTTAGGAGAGTCTTTGTGATGTCACTAAAGTAAGAGACAACGCAAAGGGCGAATAAATATAAATCTAAGCTTTACAATTTTCTTTTTTCTTATTTCACAAGGTGCATTTTCTCCTTCTACTTAATGTTTGTTTATACACTGTATTCACAAACTTTCAAGTGATGTAAACAACGGCGGCCGTTCTGCTGAAGTATGAACAAGAACTGCTTTGTCATGCGGTTTGCGGCATGGATGAGATGGTATATGTGCACTTAGAGTTACCTCAATAATTACTAATTGGAATTTTGCACACACACGCCAACCAGAAATAACATTTGGTGATAACGACATTGTTACTTGCGCACACAATGACTTCCAAGGAGGAAAGTATTAGGGAAAGCAGTCCTACTCATACCTACTATTATCATTTTTTTCATTGTCATGTGTTATACGCATAAATAATTTCACATAATAACGCATACGTACTGTGCATAATAGGAAATCTTTTTTTATTCCTTTTTTTCAAACCAAAAAGCATCTTATTGTAAATGCAAAAAGTGTCCATTCACCTTATGTTCATATTAAGACTTACAACTTTTGAAAAAGTTCATAAAAATTCTGGAAAGCGTCTCATAAGAGTGAATTAAAAAAAAAAGACAGAAAGAACATTATACTCGGGCAACGCCGATTATTACATACCCTGCACCACTTCGCTAGTACAGTTATTCGACGATTTTGGTAATAATACTCCAAAAGCACTCAAAGCCATAATTGTTCTAAAAACCCGCGTATTGGAAGGTTAGATGTTCTCTCCACATAACAGTTTGCGTTTCGTGATAGCGACTGTATATATTGGGATCCAAAAAAGAAAATGGACCTTTGTGGTCCAAATTCACTACCTATTAATTTGTTTGCTGAAACGCTACTATGAATTAATTTTCATCATAAAATATTAATAATTAATCGTTTCTCCGAAGGACTTACTACTCATGGGACATCTTATATGGAATGGGGCCAAGAAATAGACTCATGTGGTTCGAATTCGGTGCACTTAATTTTTTTATTTAATTATTACTATGAACAAATTTTCGTCACAAAAAAATTATTAATTAGGCCTTTTTGATATATAAGGCTTTACGTTTCATGAGAATGCTTCTATGCGGTGGCATCCACAAAATCCGAATTTGCTACGATAGATTTCCTTGTCAGTTTACTATTAAGAGCTAGTTTTGCCATAACATATTGGAAATTTGATCTTTTTACCATAAAATCTTCCATTTTCGCAAGAATGGGTATATGAGACCGTGTTTAAAAAAATGGACTCAGCCAGTCCAGAGTTTCCACATCAATTTGGAATGCTGAAATATTAGCACTTAGTCACTTTTGCGGAGAAATTTTGAAAATTACAATTTTTTTCCCATATGGGGCCCCATTCTGAAAAGTCAGGAGAGGGTGGTTGAAAGAGTGTACCGATTCGAACCACTTTCAATAGCGTTCGTTCTTGGGGCAAAGTGCTTCTGCGAATGGAATTTCGTCAAAATAGTTCATGAATTGTGACCTGTAGCTTGAACACAAATATACATGGACAAGTATCAGACGGCCAGACGGACAGACCGGGTTGGATCGATTCAGATAACGATTTTGAATCGATTCGTATAATAAACAGTCTATTTTAAGTATTTCTGCGTGTTACATACGTCCGCACTAACTTAATGTACGCTGTATCACAAGTGGTGTAGGGTATTATAAGAACTGTTTTAGACTATGTGGTGTAGAGTATTGCAAGGTCGGCCTTCCCCGAATATAATGTTCTTACTTGTTTATTTAAGTTTGTGTGTTCGGCTATATAGGCTGAAATTGTTCAGATATTTTGGTATTTGGTAAATCGACATATTGTTGTGCAAGGACAGGCGCTATTGAAAATAATGCTTTTTTCGACCCCTTCTCGTAGAACATCTTGCTTTCAAAAGTCGTTATGCGAAGAACCAAATTAAGTGAAGGATATTTGTGTTCCTAATTACGAAAGTGGTCTAAGTCAAAATTTTAAAAACATTAGTTAATTAGTTATTTTACACCAAATTATTTTAAACTAAATTAATTCATTGCAATTTTTACTTTATCGTAAAGAATTTACCTTTAGATAACGGTTGCAATTTCAACATTATATGAAATTCATTTAGCGTTAATTATGAAAGTGGACCAAGTCAAAAATGTAGTGAAAAAATATGAACTTAACTGTGAAATGGTGCGTGAACATTTTCGGCTGGTTTCTGAACTAGACAATATGCCGACAAAGGACAATCAAACAATAACAGAAACAACAACACATTCTAGTCTACCTAACAATATGGAGGATATAATTATTCGAAAACACGTAACAGCTTAGAGTGATGCTTGTTCAGGCCAAATTCGTAACATTAAAGTAGCATTGCCATGGATGAAAATTGCTCAGTCATCAACTAGTAATATTGAAACGACGCACCACAAATTTTTGGTACCTGGTCATCCTTTTCTACCGAATGTCCGTGATTTTCGGTTGATAGGAATAAAAATAAAAAAAGCAAAGTACTTCTACATCCCTGGGAAGTATTATGAATTGATGGAAAAGTATAGAAGGGGAAATACACTTTCACTAAAACGAATGTCGCAGTCGGATGTGATTTCGGCGATATCCCCGGAAGAGTGAACGACAAGAAGAGTAAAAGCTACCGTGGCCGAATCTGTTTCTTGGCTGCAAATTCAATGGATGAGATTCTTGAAATATGAGTCTTGCAAGATGTTTCATAAAGCTTGTGTAGACGATTCTAAATTCCACGATTTGGATCTTTCACCACCACCAGATCAGTAACGGAAGAAAAACTAAAAGATATGGTGTGTTTACTACCATACATCCCTCCAGCTTTCCAGGAACACTTTAAAAATCTTAAAAACCCGTAGTGATGCAAGCCTAAGATGATAAAAATATATTACTTTTTAAAATGGTCGTTTCTAATAAAACTCATAGTTTTTTACTGCTTTAAGTGATTTATAGAACATTCAGTTAATCTTGAAAATGGTCCAAGTCAAAGTTTGAAAAATAAATAAATTTTCATTCATCGAATATTTTTTAATTTATTGAAATGCAATTCGTTAAATATCGCGAAACAAGAAGTATATGACTTAGACCACTTTCATAATTATGGTCAAACTTAACCAGCTAACTCTGCTGATCTCTTTAACGATATACTCGTCAAACGATGGAATGACTAAGATATGTTATACATTATTTTGGCACATACACATTCACAATTATAAAATTCGATTAGGAAATCCGACAAGAATGAATGAACAGATCATGACGTTTATATTCATCGTACACAGTTAACTGGTTAATGGTGGGTCACGTCTCACTATAGTGTTTTTGCTTGTTTTCTAATTCCGAAAACGAACAACATATCGCTAGCTCTTGAGAATGCATAAACTAAGCGAAGACAATGAGCAAAGATGCCTGTCGCAGTTTGTCAATCATTACTGATCGATCAAAACAAAGTATTAATCAAATGCAGCTACGCAGCTTGGACATTGCCCTTAAATTAACAAGTTTACTTTTTCTGGAAGTGTTTAATTTGCATTCCCGGGACCATTTGCTTTTTAAACTTATTCGACATGAGCTCACGTAATGATAAAGAATTATTTATTATATATTATTCCATATACGATCAGAATCTCACTCCAATTTCGAAAGAACATAATGACAAAATTAATATTGAGTCAGTATTTTTAATATCTACCGCATTAAATAATTAAAAAATAATTTTAATTAAATATTTCGATTAAATATTTTTATTGCTTCTGCATTTGACAAAAAAATTGATAAAAAAAATTTATAGCTTTATGTCAATATTACTAAACCGATCACTTCACATGGGGTGACCAATTAAAATAGCATGCTTAGCGTATGCCATCTATACGCCAATAGGTGTCACGCTATGTTAAAGGCATTAATAAAACGTTTGTGGCTGAATAGTTAGATGATTGCTTAGCAAGCAAATACTCAGAAACTTGTTTTTGTGAATGCAAATATTGGAAGATTGCGTGGGAACATAACAGCGTAAACTAAAAAATGAAGCAATAAATTAATACGAAAGCATTCATTTTCAGTGGACTCATGTGCGATCCTGTTTAAAGGTAAATAACGGTTTGACAACTGAAAATGTTTCCGACAGCTTCACTGATCGTGATGGTGAGCAGAGAAACACAAAATCGAATAATTGTATCAAGTACTTTAACACTGAACCTACTAACATTTCACAAGTACATAGATATGCGCTGCAGCGGGATCAAATGACCCCTTAGCAAGGTTAAAACGATGGATGAATAAAAAATTTATATTTCAATTAATAACTTCGTAGTATTTATTTCTTCACTAAAAAATATATTGAAAACAAGTAAGAACACTGTCGTAGGGTATGGCCCAGCATTAAATATCCTATATCACGCTACAGTTATTCACATATCGACTTTTCAAAACAGGGCGTTATGTGGCAAGTGGTTGTAACAGTCTTCCTATTCGAAGCATTTTCAATTGCGTTCGTCCTTAGTCCAAAACACATTGGTGTGCCGAACAGCTTGAAAATTGCGAACTGTAAGAAAACAAGATCGACAAACAGACAGACAAGCCTAGATCGATGCAAAATGTGATTTTGAATCGACCGGCATAATGAAAAGTCGATCTTTCCCAAGTTCCTATGGATGTTGCATACATTTGCATAAACTTAATATATCCTTGTATCATAAGTGGTATAGGATGTGGTCGAAAAGATTTTGTTTTTGCTTACATTCTTGTGTGTAATTGAACCCATTATTCGTCAATAAACAAAGAAAGTGATGCGGTTGTTAGTTTTTCTTTCATATTTCGATTCACACAACACTGTTAAGCGATGCCTTTTCTGACCATTTTCACAGAGGTATTCTCGGAAATACCCTAACCGACGTATAAATTCGAATTTTTGCTTTAACTAAACACTAAGTTCAAAAGTTCGAAGTTTACGGAGTGTAACTTCAAAGCATATATGTTTGACACCCGCTAATAGCGAAGGTTTTCGGTGAATTTGTAGACATGGGAAAACTAATCATCATTATATAACACAATGTCCTCGTTTGAAAGCCTAGCTAAGCCACACCATGGGCTTTGCCACAGCAAAATATTGCCTTGAGAAGTTTTGGCGGGACCCCTGAACTGCTAAGACATCCCACATCCCTTATAGGCAAAATGGACAACAATGAAGAGTTAACGTTCGGTTCAGTTCGTCACGTATCCCTTATGGCAGATTCGAACCGCTTCAGAGTATATTCTCTTCAGGAAAGTTGGAAAAATGACTCAATGTTAAAATATTTCCCAAAAATTAAAAATTACGTGGAAACGGCGGGCGGGCGGGAAGGGCTTGTTATTTCTCCGCATAAAAACGTTATCGAAAATTTTGACTGTAGTTGGCTGTAACCTGCAGAACTAAAAGAACACTATATGTTGAGAAGCGAAGATATTTTCGTCCATATTATTTGTACTTCCTTTCTAGGGTTGGGAACTTCTTGCCCAACGTTGCCATCAACCGTTGTATCACTTTTTCTACACATTTTCTTCTATCAATATATTCAATATATATATATATATCGCTTTACATGATATTTATTTGCAGCCATTTATATCATTCAGTTGATTCCCTTTGAGATGTTCCTTCTTCAGGAGAAAGTTATTGGTCGTCATACATTAGCAAGTATTTGTTGTGCAGTCGAGAAATTGTATGATACCTATTAGAAATGCAGAGCTGGCATATAAATTATTCGAGGAATCAAATGACCTCTCGCAGTATTTAAAGCCGCCTTGCGTAAATATGTCGGTCAAAATATATAAACAACAGCGAGGTGAACACAAAAAGATATGCTGGATGTACAGACAAATCTAAAATAGCCACAATGTCATCTGTTGAGTTGAAATGGGGCTCACGTGGTCTCCAATGGTGTATTTAGTGTTAATGTAGAGCAAATGCAGTTATAACGGAAACAGAGAGAGAAACGGCATAATCTGCACATAACATCGTTACATCAAAGCTGTACATATGACGAGCTGTTCATTTTAATGCCAGAATAAAATCCCATAAATATGAAAATGTAATTGTCTTCAGATGTGTGCTCAGTGTCGATGTCGAGCTAAATAAAGTAATTGATGTTAATTGTTTTTCTAGAAATTTGCATTTCCTATGCTTACTGGATTTTCTGATAAGACGATTTTCACATATTTCTAGGAACTTCCGAATTTGCTGAGCACAATCAACGCACTTGCACATTACTTACTTATACCTACAGACCACACTAATCTACCTAAAAATACGCAAAGAGAGGAGAATGCGCACATTATTCACTACTTATGCAAGTAGTTGCTAAATGACTTCAAAGTGAACACAACGTAACATACAGTAAATTGCTTAAGTTTTGCCTCGAACTTCATGTAAATGCCTATTGCTTAGTGAGATTTGCAACTGCTCTGCTTTTACTTGTACTGCTAATAAACAAGTAAGAAAATTATATTTAGCTATGGCCGAATCTTTTATACCTTCCACATTTTTCTAAGAAAATACACAAAAAAAAAACTTCGACAATTTTTCTAGATGCCGTCAATTTTTATCCATCTGTTGTGGTACTGAGCAAACAAAACTAATTTTGTTTGCTTTCTCTGTTTATGCTGCATTATGCGTGTGTTCTTTCGCCGATTTTCGCAATTTGCAACACCATTTTACGGGCAATAACTTCCAGTGTTCATGTTAATGGCTTCCCTTGTACGAGCAAGATAATGCTTATCATAGACAATGCACAGACGGATAGATAGAGGGAGGGACAGACCGATAGCCAAACAGGTAGGTAAATGGACGGATAGGCAGGCAGACAGGCGGACTGACGGACATGTTTAAATCGATTTTGAATTTAATATTGACCAAGAATTTAATAGGAAGAAGAAGAACGCAAGAATGTAATAATAATAAATAGTGTATGTCTTGCAGCGTCTTTGAGTCTTCTTTCTGTGTGCTGTAAACATTTTGCAGCAACGAATATACACATCATTGTTTAGTGGTGGGTATAAAAAGGAAGTTGTCATTGTCACAAGCTTGTCGTTACATTATCAGCACATACTCCTATGCTTGAAATTGCTTTTATCGAGAAACAAAAAAGAAGTTAGTAAACTGCTCTGAAAAGAATGGACACACAATGATGTTGACAAGCATTCCAGGTATTTTTCTTTTTAAATAAATCTGCCTGTGGCTAAATTACACAGTGCTTGTTCTCTTGAATAGTGCAAGATTTGAGGAAAGTTTTTTGTAACTTTCCTTTTTAATTTTCCATTTAGAATGAACTTTCATATCAATGTTAGTTGTGATGCCGAAAGTGTTTGAAAAGGACTGAAAGTAAAAGATAAATGCGACGAGAGACGAGATTATGATTTCAAATCCAAGCCAGCAGTTTTTAAATGTTTAAGAATTGTTTTACTCCAGAAAATAATTTTTTGTATTGTTCCGCGCGTATAAAATAATCAATTTAGATAATTAATTTTGAAAATATAAGTCCAACTTGATGTTTTAAAAATTGAAGCAAGAGTTTACTGAAAGTACACAAACGAGAACGAGAATTCAGTTTGGCCATCCGGAGAGATAAATTTCTTACAACTTGTGCTTTTATTTCCCATAGGGAATCAGGAGCAAATGTAGGAAGAACATCGATTACTAAAAATTGTTATATAGAGAAAATTTTGGTTCGTACGTAAAGATCGCTTCTGAGTTGCTTTTCCTCCATATTAATAAAAGTTTTTGCACAAAATCTCGCAAACTATTTCCTACCTTTTTTATAGCTCACTTCCAACCTAATTTAGTTATTTCCCCTACTTTTTTTCAGTTTCCAACAGAAAATGCTGCTTGTTTTCGCACTCATCTCCTTACACTTTGATATACACAGAGTGACTACTTGCAAACAGTTGAAATTTATACTGTACAAGCAACAATGTCAAAGTTGTTCAAAATTTCGGAGACAAGGACCGCGTCAGATGAGACGAATTTCAACATCGGCTTACATATAATACTTTTTTTCCACGATTTTTGATCGCCTTAAGTATTCGAAAATGCTCCCAGGGGAATCAAATTGCTTATGTGGCTCGAAGAACATGTTTCTAGTTCATCAGTCATCTGCCACTCAATTAGTAGCGTACATAGGAAGCGTGACTATCAAGTTGACATATTCACGTTTAATTCCCATTCCGTTTGCCGATACTTAAATTACGATCTGCGTGTTGTCTGCCGATTTCTTTCTGATCATCACTGTGTTTATAAGTTGCAGAGATATTCCCTGAGTAGCGGAACATATTTAAAAAAAAACTCCATTGAGAATTATCTAAAAATCGATTCTCACTACATATTACTTTACTCTTCTGGCATCACAATTCAAGCCACTTTACTTTAATTAAAATTACTCGAACTCGCTCTTGCTCGCTACCGCAAACGAACAAAAAGCCCATCAGCTTTACTTAGCATCTCTTTTGACAAATATGTTTCCAAATATCGGTCAATTACGGGTCATTTGAATTTTTATGCGAAGAAGTACTTCGAGTAAGGAAATATCTCTTGGTTAAATTACGTCTACGAATTTCTCTCACTTAGGTTAAGTCTGTATGCTTGTATGTCTGTATGTATAATATATAGTATATAAGCTTATTCCAACACCGGAATACGTAAAAGTACAGGTGTAGTATTTTAGTCTAGTTAGCGATTTTAATTTTTAAGAATAAAATCTGTACACTGTCACTGCCGTTTAATCCAAGGCCAGACAAAGCTCCTTGCATGCTTGGTTTTTCACTTATTGGTTTTTACTTACGACTGCAATATCCATATATATCAACCATCCAGGAGATGCTTCCCTATTCGTGTAACACGGTAATGGTCAGAAAGCAGCTAGGAAAGAGAGGGGGGTAGCAAGGTGGTAGGTATGTGCCCAATCGGTAAGTGTTATGCCTTTACCTTATGCGTTGTCACTATAGCTACGATCAAGGCAAACTACCGCACTTGAGATTTGAATCTGCGAACATTGATGGCGATTCTCACCTACGCGGCTACTCATGCATATCTGCAGTCACATAAAGCTGCCTTTGGGCAAAAATTTATACTCCACTTTTTGATTCCTCGTAATAAAAGCGGACTTTAAAAAAGCTTTTTTATATGATTTATATTTCAATTTTTAGTTCATTTGCAATTCGCATTCTACTCTTCAAATACTTTCAAGTGATACTCGTATTAAAAGTTTTGTTAAGAAACAAAAACTTCGCTACTTTCCAGACATCCAGAGTAGTCAGGTCGATGCATTCCATTCGCCATTCCCTTTTATTTGATAACCACATGAACAGGATTGTTAAGAAGAAAGTTATCAACCATACTGAATATACGAGAAAGTTGTTTGCGCTACATGAGGTAGTGCTTAAAAAATTTCATGATGATCGAATATACAGCGAAGCTGCTGAAATGTCGATTGACAATTTCCGTCGTGACACGAAAACAGGTTAAAGAAAATCACAAAGAAAACGGAGAGCTCTTATGTATTCGTTTAAGAAATTCTAAGCGTATTTTTCCTCTTCTTACTTCAAGCAATAACCAAATCCAAATCCTTTAATTAGAAAGTTTTCCTTTGCAATTAAAATTATTTTTCCCGCAATTAAACATTGTTTCATTTTCCCTTTATTTCTTTGCGTAAAGTTTTGTGCAAGCGATATTTCGTAAAAAGCTCTCTGCAATTTGCCTTTAATTAAATCTAAAAACTGATAACAATAAACAACATTTCAAAGCACTTGAAACTGACTTGACTGACTAAAGTTAAAATCTAGCAAAAATGTTGTTATTTAAAGCAATCAAATTGAAAGAATTGTTGACCTCATTATTGTTCCTTGCACTGTAGAGTTCAACCGAAAAACAAACCACCCAACCACCAAACCCAACAGACCGAGTTTACTAAGGCACACAAATGTAATAATTTACTGACCAGCGCTCCGCACAAGAGTAAAACTTGTATACTTACGAAAAAGTACAAATCGACAATTTTTATATGTTTGGGTGCACAGGACTGACGTTCGCTGGGACAGCAACCAGTATCGTTGGCACACCGAAGCAATACTGTGCAGTGAGGTGTATAGATTTTCCAAGGATCTCGACGTATATGTTCAATGCGCGGCTGTGGCAATCGACACGTAGTCTCGCCCGTAATACGACGATAGTGAACACTAGCCAAAGCTGCAATAACGAGAAGAGCGGAAAGCAAATACGAAATGCATTAAAAATAAAAATTAACAATGAAATCTTTATAGAAGTGGTTTACTTCAATATCAAGGCATACAAACATATATATATTATATTACATTATATATGTATATGGATAGGTGCCTGCCTCGGTATGTACGTATGAAACCGCAGCTTTTGTACATAAAATATACTTTTCTTTTTTATGAAAATGATAAAAAATATTTTGGCCGAAGTACGAAGCAGATGGCTAGCTATACATTTTCCCTAACTGTGTGAAAAGTTGGGAATGTCGTGTGAAAAATGCAATCGCGCTTTTAAGGTAACCCATTTATCGGGCAATTTTTGTAAGGAGTAAAGCGCTACTCAGCAAGTATGTGCCCTTTCGATGCAAACAAATGGACGCAGCCAGGTCAGTGGAGAAAGCCGCATGGATTAGCACTTGAGATGCTTTCAGCATATCGCGGACCGCTTTTGATGTGTGAATGGATAGATGAATGTCATATAAACAAATGACCTGGAGCTGCTTTTTTGATATTTCAAACTGACATTAGCAGCCTTAGAAAAAATACTTTTGGCTTGAGGTATCTGATGGTACAACTGCTTCTTGTGGCCAGCTCTTTAAGCTACAACAAAAACGCAGCTGCAGATGTGTAAATCCCCTGCACGGTGTTAGGGCCATTTATGAGTAAATTTCGGTTTCACATTTACATATTTAATATATATATATACAGTACATGTACATAGATGCTAAAGCTACTCTTTTCCTATGAAACATTTATACCACAGTATACAACTACAGCTTGCTTCGAGTCATGCAGTGTTCCCTTCGTTATTGAGAAAATTTTGCACCTATCCTTGAAAGTAAAAATATTTTCGTTTTATTATATAAACGCATTTGTAAACAAAGTCATTACCGACTGCAAAAAGTAATTGTATTATTGATGAGCAGAATTTCTCGTCTTCCATACACTGCCGCAAGGTATTGTTATTCCTCGCTTACAATCTATAAGAAACTTAGAGAGTTTATCGATCTAAAATATGTTAGAAGTACTTACGAAATTAAGCGAGAAAATTATACTTCGTTTTCTAAGATCACACATAACGCCATTAAAACTCATATATCAGGGCTTTCATCAAATGATTTTGTTTGAAAACGAATTGCCTGCGAAGCGTTCAAGCTTTCAACTTTGCTTTATAAACACATGATCTGGTTGCATGTGAGCAAACGGCAAGTAGTAAACCAATCAATGAATGGCGAAAAATTAAGTTAGAAAAAGAAAAAAATCTATTGACTTTTGCTGCCAGCTGGCTCTTTAATTCCAGCTAGATTATGTAGGTTTCATGTACAGCCTTTTTGTAAAATTTTGTTGCCTCGCTTTTCAATACTTGAAACAGGGGCACTCTTATTGTTTTCTATTGGTGACCAAACGAAGAAAGCAATTCTCGGTTGGCACAAAACCAAAAACGTAAGCTCAGATACTGAAGTTGATATCTTTCATGGGAAACACGATTCTCTGCATGATTTTAGTCGTAATCGCGTAAAAAAATCATTGAAATCACTCTTAGTACGTGAACGCTCCATAGTCGTATTTATATGGCTTGTGCGTAGCCATTAAGATGTCATATTTCATATTTGCACATATTTTTCGCTAATTGAGCGAAGCATAAATCGTAGATTGCTTTACCCGACACAGTGATTTTATGGATCGCAGGAATGTAAAATTTTTGGGGAACGCAGGATAAGACAGGGGAAGAAGTCCAAGGGTCAAATTTACATTGCGTACGTATCGGCTTCACTAAGGTGCCGGACTCAGCTGGCGGGATTATATCCTTACTTGATGACTTCTTCACGGATTTCTTCTTCCTGGACCTTCAAATTTGGAGGCGTAACATTAGATTTCATTAAGAGATTATAATTCACGCTGTTCATTTTCTCCACTTGTCTTCATTAAGCGGCTCAAAGCATTGCATTATTAAAATCCTCACTTTCGAATATTCTACATCAATGTGTTTGCACAGGCACTGACACGTTAATCTTTTAGCTATTACCTATATTCGATCGCTTAATTCCCTTTAACTAATTCAATACTTTCAATGAAGAACAATTTCTGTTTCTGTCCTGTCCGTCAACGTCAATGTCTTGTCTATTCCGTTACTGTCTCGCAATTTATTTAATATTTAGTTAGCATCTTGGTGTGGGACCTAAACGCGTACATGTCTTTGGTCGTCACAGTATATAAGCCGACTTAATTGTGTATATATAATCGAGACTCTTACCTACTCGGCCACTCAGGCGGATACAATTTAATATCTCTCAATTCCTCTGATCCCTTCTTTAACATTTTTGATGATAAAATTAATAACTTTATCATTCTAAGAACTGGTGTACATTGCTTATTCAAAATTCCTTTTGGTTCGCAAAATTTTCGACCAGAAATTTTTGCCAGTGAGAAAACGCACGGTTACTCCGGCAGAGGTGCACCACCGTTACTCGAGCTAGATCAATACGAAATGGAAGCATTTTTCACTCATCTTTACTGATGGATCTAACGCCGATGTTGTAAGCAGCGGCGTTTGGTTTCCAGATACTAATATAGACGACCACTTCTCAAATCACCCATATAGCACTTTACTAGCGATCGTGGAAGCCATCTGCTTAGCGAGTACTCAATTTCAAAAGAAATTCTTTATAGTTTCAGACAGTAAGTCTGTGTTATCCGCTTTACAATCATTTCCCTCAGGTAAGATTCACCCCTACATATTATAAGTCAGATCCTTACTTTACAGCCTCAAGTCTTATACATTTTGTTTTCACTTCCTCTGAGTGCCCAGTCACGTGGGCATTCTTGGCGACAACACTGTAGATAAAATTGCATCTACCAGACCGTCTCATTTTACTGATCCTGCAAATCTGAGGACAATCGACAAAAAGCATTCAATTCTTTCTTGGCAACAGCGATGGGATAATTCACCTTATGGTTGGCATTTATCCTCTTTATTTCCACAAATAAATAGAACCCCTTGGCTTATCAATGACGGACTCAGACGTGGCATTATTTGTTTCATTAACAGGCTGATGTTCAATCACACGAGATATAATGATCATCTATTCAAAATTAACATAATACACAACGCTTTATACAAATGTTGAGTCTTACGATCTTCTGATCTGCTTTCCTTCGATTCGCCATTGCACACTTCGCAAATTGAGCATATGTGACCTTCGTGAAAACAGCATTCTTGACATTTTGCATTCTCGTAATTTAACAGCTTACGTCGCAATCTTTCTTTTTTAAATCGTATCATCAAGCCATGTATGCGTTTACAGTCAATTTATGAACCTACTCTCCTGTACACTTTTTTGCGCTCTCACCCATCAATTCCTTCAAATAACTTTTTATGCTCATACACCACATTACATCTTACACATCGGAACTTACTCCTCGCTTTTCTGTTCTATCCTACGTGGCGGACAAGTAATGTACATATAAAGAAAATAACGTAGCGGACGTATAACACACAAAATTAAAATAAAAAAAAAAACTTTATTCAAATAATCGCTAAAATAAATAAATGATAATATTATATACCAAATCTAGACCCACCTTCACTAAGCCCGCAACAAGGAACTCTGTGTACATTGAGGCACAACAAAAGAAGAAGAAGTATTATAAGAGCCAAAACATAGAGTGAACTAAAAATTCTATGTATGGCAGCAGATAGTCAGGACAGGTCAATATCTGGGTATCAATATCTTATATCGAGAGTATTTGTAGATAAAAGAGCATTTAACAAATCTGTTTTGATGATAAAAAGAAATACGAAAAATTGCATGTTCGATGGGGAGCGTAGGAGAATAGAAGCAAAACGTACGCAAATGGAAAAGAAAATCACAAAATGTTCTATAGATTATTGATTAGTCTTCTCTTCTGTCTGAGAGCTATGAAGTTAATGGAAAGCACACGTAGCTCCTATTCTTGATTAGATTAATTGAATATTCTGTACATATTAATATATAAAGAAACACAAGTGTATGTAAATGTTTGATGTCATTAGTACGAAAATGTGCACAAGTAACACAAGAGTGGTGTGAAAAGTTCAATAAATTTCCAAGAATTTTGTGTTGGGAGTCTAGATATATTATTAGGCATGCAACTCTACTAACAAATACTAACGACTTGAAAGTGTTTTTGAAGAAATTTTGTTTATATTCACCTTTAAGATGACGCAGCGTGATGAGGTGAGCACGGCGTGATTTCACAACTGCTCTGGACGAACCGACTTCCTGTTTCTTAGCATGAACCACTAAACCAGGTACATAGTAACGCAAGTAAGCATTATTCGTGCCTTTCCAAGAATACAAGAAATAGAAGCAAACACGTTTTAAAGAAAATCAATAACAGAGAGTAAAAAGTGAATATTCCTTCAATTCTAATACCTACTGCTAAGCACCCGAAAAGTACGAAATATTCAGCTTTTTAACTGGTCAGTACACGCGTAGGTGAGTCGTTCTTCCTATACCTTTTATCAGGTGTGTTATCTGGGTATATTAATTGTGTGCGGACGTACGCTACATCTAGAAGGACTTGGGGTAGATCCATCTTTTATTATGCCCATCGCTTCGGAATCACTATCTAAATCTATCTAAGCTTGTCTGTCCGTTCGTCCACCTGTCCCTCTGCCCATTTTGTCTTTCTCTGTTTAACCCACAGGTCGGAATTTATGAGATGTTTTGAAAAGATTTGGTAAACCAATCCTTTTTTTTTTGAAGTCTTGAAAGATCTAAGCCACACATATAAATTTTGTATATTAACAAATTCTATTGTATTTGGTTTCTTTTTGATGATTTTCCTAACCAGCATTCTTAAGAAATCTTACCGGTACTTAGATCTATTTATTTCTTTATTATCACTAAATGTCATATTACGGATTGTAAAATCTATAGAACTGAAGTTATCTGCACACATTCTAGATTTCAATTTCAAAATATATTAAAAACAATGCTTTGCATTGTTCCAACATAAGGTACATCACAGATAGCATGATAACAATTTTTTCAATTACGTTGCCCGAAAATGAATTTCGTGTCACACACATTTTCTAATGCACTTGTTGACAAGTAAACATGAATATGCTTAGTTGTTTTTATCTTTATTGTGCAATTGTCATGTATAAATGACCAAAAAGCTGCATACATACAAATAATAGAACTTAAATTTTCAGAAATTTTTTTTTTGAGCCATTCAGGGTAAACGAAGTTAATTACTAAAATTTTGTTTTATTACCATATAGAGGGAGACACAGGCAGGGTATGAAGGAAAATTCGACAAATATTTCTCATTCATTCATTTGATGCTTGCAGTAAGAGCAAACATTAATTTGCATATGTAAATGTGAATAGGGTAGAGCCACAATGTGAATTCATCTCAAAGGAAAACAATTACTTATTTAAAAATAAGAAATGTTTTATGCGCTTTACCATGTCGAAATGATTAACAAATCATTTTCTTTCATTTCTTATTCATTGAAAATGTTGTACAATAAAGTAAGTAAATGTACATAAATGAATTATTTAATGCATTTTTAATTAAAAATTTCCAAACTATGCGCCAAGTAAAATTAATCAAAAAGAATTTGAAAAGAACTTTTCTCCATCAGAGCTTAACAATGAAATCTTTGTTTTTTATAACAATGTAAGGGCCAAGGCCCACCATTAAATACCCTAAACCATCCTAGAGGTATTAAATTAATGACTTTTCGAAAGAAGGCGTTATATGGGGACTTGTCTGCAGGTTGAGCACAAGAAAACAAGACGGACAGGCACACAAGCTTAGATGGATGCAGAAAGTCATTTTGTAACGTCTATGCAGTCCTGCTACATCGGTTTCCAAAATTACAAAGGACTTTTGTGGCGTATTTCATATTTGTCAGTTCACTATTTTCCCGGAGAGGAAACAATGGTTAGACTACGTTAGAATGACTTGCTAGAATCAAGAAGTTGGGATCAGAATACAAACATTGAGAATATTGAACCAGGTTAGATAATATTGGGCTCTTTGGCGATACGACTTGTCAAAGCATGTATTGGAAAAACGCTATGAAGAGAATGAAACGCTCAATCTGGAGGACGCTTTCAAGGGAGCACTTATTTTTAAAACTAGGACTTGTACTATATTGTATTGTAATTAATAGTTATTCAGTAAGAAACAAAAAAGAAAGCGAATATCTTGGGAGAATTTGAAGTATGCTCCCATGTTCTTTGGAGTAGCCATACATCTCGACAAGGCAAAGACATTCTTTGAAAGAACGGGTTTAGATGCTCTGAAACCTTCAACTACTCGGGATAGAATTTTAAATGAACCAATAAATCGACTTTCAAAAGATGGTTATAGAACCATATCACGGGAGTCTTTCCTTAATCACGTTTCTCAAATCTATCGCATCACTCGTGCCTTCAGTTTCCATCCGATTGCTTTCGAATGCTAACTTAGCAACTTAGTTGACCATTAGACCAGTTTGTTTTTCCGATAGACTAGAATTTTCTATTTCTAAGCTTAAACAAAGAATTCAATTCGACGCCTTATTTTTTAAATCAATTTCTCAAAAAATTGTCCCTACGGTCACTAGAAGCCATCATTTCATAAAATTCCCTTTTTTTGTTCCAAGCGCGAAAATCGTCACTTGCTATGGTAAGGTAAGAAAAGCCTTTCATTGTTTTTTCCGCAATTGTTTGCAAAAAAAATGTAAAAAAAGCCTTTTCTATGTAGATCAACACCTTTACTTTCGTATGTAAAAACTTGCATGTTAATAAATCTTCGCGTTTTTCGTATACGATTTTAGAAGAATGAATTTATTTCTCTAGCTTACACAAGGTGGTATTACCTCTTGAATAAACTTTAATAAAACCCAAAAAACTTTACGCATTTGCTTTTTTTATAGAGTGAGATAAAAAATCACAAAAGATGAAATTTATATTATGTGCAGACAGCAACAGCAAAATAAAAGAAGAACATAGTCAGTGTTTGGTTTAAGTGAAGTGGATAAAGTATGTGACAAAATCATTGTTAGTAATGACACATTAGGTGCATTTGAAAACATGTAAACTCATAAGATTACATTACCACACAAATATGTATTCTCTAAAGGAGCGTTATGCACGCATTGTTTATTAACCCAAAGGGAAATTTTTGTCCAACTTTTTTTTGTAGTGAATTTTAACTTCATTGTAATCTTCCTTTTTACCACTGAGTATAATAAATTTGCTATTACACACAATGTTGTGAGTTAGACATATAACGGACACAAAGAAGACTAGAAGAGAACTATCCCTTATGGATGAGAAGATTATAACCTCAAAAAAAGCATTCGTGTACGTATATAAATTGTCCATATGTTTACACATACATAAATCATAATATGTATGCGAGGAGTAAAGCCAAAAATTCGTTTTGATCCCCACAATACATATTATGATTTTTGGTCCTACACTTACTCCTAAGTGTATCTTATGTATTTAGCGTAGTTTAACTTACATTTTATTAACTTTCCTTGGATATATCAGTAGTTAAATATTGTGGATTTTATAGATGTAATAGGGAGCGGAATGATGTATAGAAGAATGCATTCGTCTCTACCTCTTTTCATTGGCATCGACATCGATCTTCGAATGTGTTCATATCCGTTAGAAGGAGGGAGACTAGCCCGAACACCATCCGACGAAAGATAGCGTATTCTGACCAACAGAAGACGGCCTTTGACTTTGCGCCAAAGGTCAACATATGGAACCCTGTGTTTGAATTCCTAGGCAAAAGAACCGCTTGGTTAAAAGCAAATAGAAATGCATCTTGCATTGAGTCCGTCTTATAGAACTTTCTTTTTTATATGACCAATCGTACAGGGAAATTCATTCGTTTATATAACACGGTGAGTGTCAGAAGGACGAGAGAAAAGCGAAAGAAATAGGGATGTGGTGGCCGCAGTCTAGTGAATGTGTGCCCAATCGATGATGAGTATTATGCCTTTTCCAGCTGAATAGTCATTAAAACTCCAACCAAAGAAAACCCTACCGCACTCGACATTTGAACCCGCGAACCATGGCTTTGCAGTCGTGGTTCTTACCTACTTGGCAACAGAATATGAACAAAACCTGTTAGTTTACAATAGGTCGTAACTTATGTAACATAAATTCACATTCCACCTATTGATATAGCGTAGAAAATTACACACAAACTGAATTACTTATAAGACATACAGAGGCAAGTATGGCAGCTGCTTTGACTTCGAATGCAGTGTATAGGACATTTAAAATAATATTTCAACAAATTTTCCGGTATAAGAATCGAACACTTAGAAAAACTCTTGAGGTACAGCAAGAATATTGCTATATATAAAATTATTTCTTTCCAGGAAAAATGTACATATATATGTACACAAGACCTTTGATAAACGTTTGAAGGTTGAAGAGTTCTGTAAGGCATCCATATAAAGAAAGAGCTGGATGACCTTTACATCCTACCCAAAAAGGTTATACGTCAGCGTGGCGAGACCAACACTTGAATATGCCCCGGTTACCAAGTTTGTATGTTTGCAACGACTTAGGGGTTTACTCTCAACTGGGATCTGTACCGGTTGCGGGAGTGCCTCTTGTTTTCTTTTTGTTCTCCCTTATTTATTTGTACATCAATTTTATTCTTTTTATTTTTCTTTAGATAGTTTGCAGTGGCTACTAATAATATAACTAGCATAAGGTTTAAGTAAGAAAGTTGTAGTCGGCTATGGCCAAATCTTGAATGCCCATCACCATTAAAATCTTTGCCGTATCACCACTTGTGATAAAATTTATTTTTCACCTGTTAAGTCACTAAAACGGATTGTTAAGAAAATTCAGTCTACCACGTCGTGAAACCCACCATAATTAATTTAGAATTAATACACTTAGCTTGTCGCCTTCCACTCTCCAAGTCCTTTTATGTAACACCCATATCAACGGTATTGTAACGGAAAAATTAATTCGCTACGTCGTGACGCTTACCATAATCAACACACGTGTCTTGTCGCCTTCCACTCTCCAAATCCTATTATTTGATACCCATATCGCTGATATTCTTAAGGAAAAATTGGCTAAGCAAACCGTTGCGTCCACCATATTCATTTTAGAGTCAACGCTTGTTTAGGCACGCAATATGTCTTTATTTGAGGATTGTACAAAATGGTTTACAATATTCTATCTTGTTTAGCTTGGGATTATTAGCATACAACCTCGAAGAAGTGAAAGAAAAAGAATTTAATCACCTTTAGCTTGTGTGAATAATGAGCAAACAGCCACAAAGTTTTCTTTGAAAAACGCATTTGCGTTCAGTTTACGCCTCACTGCGAGCTTGAGCTTCGAGCTTTCTCAATAACAACCTACCTGCAAGAACTTCCATTGATTGTGTCAACGTTGAAGACGATAGCTTCATTTTTGTGGCCAGGAGATTGTTAGAGACAGACGGACCGACGGACATGTTTAAATCGATTTACAATTTGATATTGATCAAGAATATATATACTTTGTGGGGTTTCTGAAGCTTCCTTCTGGGCGTTGCAAACGTTTTGACAAAATAAATATACCCCTCATACTTCGATAATGGGTATAAAAATAGGAAAATCCTTGGATTCGTTCGCTATCGAACTAAGAGGAGATTATGTTGAAAATAAAATCGACCTTTGTTAATAGCTTGTGCTCTTCTTACTTGATATCTTACTTATTAGTCCCACTGGTATGCGTGTATTAGCATAAGGAATATTCGTAATTTCTTCTTTCCGCTCTCTTCGGCTTTCGGAAAAACGTAACTTTTAATCAAAAAGTCCCATATTCGCAACTCGGTTCTTTATGAACGATGCAGATTTTGTGCTATCACTTGCATTCAATTAATTAGATAACGCAGTGGCACAAATATTGTAATTTATTTATAAATAAAAGATCGCTGCATACCTGGGAACTTGCGTCCTCTTTCGTGCACTCTTCTGTTCTAATCACTTAACTCTTCCATTTGCTGCTTTTATAAATTGTGATTAAATTGATTCGTTCAAATTCATTCAATCAAATTCTTGCATATTTATAAGAATTTGTGCACAAATAAGCAAACAAACAAATATACGTACCGTTCATTATATCAAAATTTCCTTTTAACATTATTAAGATGGATTGTCTTTCATTTACTCTTCTTTCCTTTGTTATCAATATAGCGTTGTCTACGAAAATTCACATTTTTGGCTGTTCAGTCGTATTGGATGGCAGTAATTGCACATTAGACTAAAGTACCAGTTCGTATGTTTGTTAACGCAAACAGCAATGTACATAAGTTATGGTATCGCATCCAGACTCATACGATCTATATGCAAATTTTTGTCAACTGGAAAAAGGTGGTCTCTGCGGGTGATGGCTGTTTTTAAGAGCGCGTTTATTATTACTATGAATAGATATTTAAGCCTATTGACGCTGTGGACAGGCTGTGGAAGCTATTGAAAATGGCCGGTGAAAATGTATCGAGCTAATGGGAGACTAGATATTGAAAAAGGCAATGTTTTGTTTTTCAAAATTTTTTCCTTTTTCTGCATATGGCCGAGAACTGCTGGGAGTCGCAATTGCCATAGTTGTTACCAAACAACGATGACATCAATCGCTATATCATTTTCACACCTCTTTTTTTGCGCATATCCAATGCGTTTTTCGCTTCACTAATGGTATCTGAGGACACTCAGAATACCAAACGGCCAACACCAGAGGGGCAAACGGACAGACAATCTTTGATCGATTTAGAAAGTGATTCTGGACCGACGGCTGTAATAAAAGAACGATTTATCTAAAATTTTTCTAGATGCTGTATATAACGACCCAGATTTTATATAACCTTGTATCATCGGTAATGTAGGGTAAAAAAAAAAGGTTGAAATAAATTTTCATAAATATATTGGACGTAAATAGTATAATAAAGTGTATAAAGTCCAAATGACATTTCAAAAATTTCTTGCGAAAGCTTAAGTCAGTTGGGTCAGTTATGAAATCCGAAAATCCCACAATGTTTTATTTGAACAAACAAGTAATTTGGGTACCTATTGTGAGGAGTGTGCATAAAAGTTACTGCGCATATTTTCTTAAATTTCTACGTAACCTTTTCTTGACTCTTTTCAAAATGCCTATTTATGAACATTAGCACAATGTACTCACACAATCATTCGTTGTGGCCCTATTCTAATTTAGTATCAATTCTTAAAAGAGAGGCAAAGAGAAACGAAAGAATTCTTGTCCTTTTTTCAAGCAAAAATTGTTAGAAAAACTATTTTAAAAGGCCATAAATTTTATGTTGGGCAACTAAACGAAATAAGATGCAAAGTAACAATTTCGTGCGTAGCTCGGGTGCCTTCATCTTCCTGTAAGTGAAGGAATTTTTATAAACAAGAGAAACAAACGCCGCTTTCAGAATAGTTTTTAAAAGTTTTCCATGCAAAGTTTTGCCGCATGGCATCTGAGTTTAGTTCACAAGGAAGCGTAATCATCATTGTTGTGAAAGAAAGCTTGTGATAAATTTCTCTTTCATAGATTCTTTTTTTCATTCTCTCACTAAATGAAACAATTTTTTCAATAATTTTTTTTTTTGTAACTTCCTTACAGCTTGACACCATTTGTACTACCATTTACTTTAATTTTATTTAATTGCATTTAAATGGGGTTTTTTTGTATTTATAACCTGCAAGGCTTCCACTCAACGTACGACAAGTTTGCGGGCAATATCCAACACCGAGAAGGACTTGAAAACACTAAGACTAACGTTTTACTGTACAAATCGAATTGAAATCATTTTCTGAATAAATTTAGTTTTTCTGCTCGACCATCCGTCTTTCCTTTGGTCCGTTAGTGTTGACAAAATCTCTTGAAAAAAGTTCCGCTTCAATCAGAAATTTCACGAAAACTAATTGAATCGGAACTGTTTCACGAACACTTCAACTATAAAGACCGGTTTTGAAAAAGTTGTTATGAGAAAATATTTTTTTTTCATATTTTTGCACAAAAGCCGACAAATGTTCGTATTTTGGAATACTAAATAACTTTAGGAAATTTCATCGGATAGAAGCTTTTTTTACCCATCCTTCCGGAAATTTGAGGAGAAAATTGGTTCACACACATACATATTACTGATTTGTCATATAAATTTGCTGTGCTAACTGATCTGTCGTCTATGAATCGTATAGGTCTACGCATGGGCTTAATATATCGTTAGTAAACCGTACCCTACTACCCAAAGCGGTGAAGAATCGTATTAAACGAGTTAAGGTAGAGCATTTGAAGATCGACCTTGCCCGACAATAACGTTTTAAGTGATTTTCGCTTTTTATAGTAATTATTGAGATGTGATCATCTCTCAGCATTCTATCACAATTTGTGAGCTAAAATAACCATTGCAGCGTATCTACGCTTGAACACATAGAAGCGAGCGAAGAGGCGAGCACAACAAACAAACATGAGTTAATTGCCTTAAATTCTTATACTGATCACAGCTTATGAGCTCTGGTCCGTCGTTATTTCTAAATATTACAAAAAATATAAAAATTAATCTGCACCAAGTGCACCTGTGCATCAAGTTCGTACATGAGATTTTATCTGCGAAAATTTACTGGAATTTCTGAACTCGTTTTAATTCCAATTACATGGATTATATTAGATTTATTACATATTTGGAACATTTACAAGCTATTCGCCCTACATTTCACAAAGTATGTAAGGCATAAAGCAACGTATGCAAATGTGGTGTGCAAAGTGTTACCAAAATACGATTCTAAATATATATATATAGCAAGCACAATGCACTACGACATATATATCGAGAGAAGGGATTTTGCCTCCACTTTTTAATTCAAGATGGGAGGAATTTATAGTAAAAAATTGGCTAAAGTTAAAAGTAACATTTTTCCACCTTTTTTAAAGAAATTCATTCTATGTTATGTTATAATTTTATTATACCTATTGTCGCAGGATACGGGGGATATTCATTTTGTCAAAACGTTTGCAATACAGAAAAGTAAATTTTGGAGATCTCGTAAAGCACGTATACTCTTGATCAACCCAAAATTCTAAATCGATTCAAGCATGTCCACCTTTTCGTCAGTCCGTCCGTCTGCCTTTCTGTATAATGTTCGCTATAGGCTTCAAGTTTGGCACATTGATTGGAGGGAATTGAGGCAGATCGTTCGAACGACGCGTGCGTAATACCTAAGTCCACCTCTGTCTTCAGAAGCAAAACACATTTGGTTTTGTGTTCGTTACTTATAAACCACAACAGATAGAACGATAAAAATTTGCATTCATATCCTATGGATGGTCGTGCAGTCCCTACATAAAAATGGAAAAAATCAGCCACGTCCCCGCAATATTATAGCGCATGAAAATTTTCTTTTTCTTATTATTACTTTTTACGATAACTATAGTGGGTATAAACAATTCGGTGGCGGCCGAATATAATTTTTTTTACTTGTTTTTCTTTATTTATTTTTTTGATGAATTTTTAGTAGATGAACAATTCCGGACCTCGGTACGAACACCTAGAGATTAAAGAACCAGATGATGGTTAGGGATATATGTGTATGTGCGATTTTAGTCATTATACACCAAATGGCGGTTATGTGAGGTATATGCTCCACGGCTGTGGGCAGAACGTGGCGGCAACAAAAGCCTAACTTTTATATATATATATATATATATATATATATATATATATATATAGATATATATATATATATAGATATATATATATAGATATATATAGATATATATATATATGTGTATATAGACATTTTAGTGGTTCTTCACTGCAAAACAAACATTAGAGAGCAATAGTCTCACATAGTTCTTCACCTCACCCCTTTCGACATTTTTCTCGTTGTAAATTCCAAAAATTCACTTTGTTATCATTTGTTTTCAACAAACACAAGAAAAATATTACGAAAATAACAAAAAGTGAAGAAAAAAAAAATCAGTTTTTCGTGCTAAAATTTAAATTATTTTTGGCATCATTTATTTTCCATGTATTATATGAAAATTTTATCTTGATTCGGAAGCCACAGTAAACATGTTAGATGACCTAACAGTGCTTCAATGCCTTGCTGATTGTCCGAGCCGCCGGTTGGTTGGCTGGCTGCATGTTTAAGTTGCGTTAAAGCAAAGCTAACTGGTTGCCTTTTGACTTGTCGTTTGGTTAGTTGGCTTGAACGTTTTGCTTAACCGTCTAGCTGGCTTATGTTTATCGTAAATTTAAAGAATTGAAAAGAAAAACTGTTCTTTGTTTTCCTTTAGTCTTCTTCTTTTTTCTCTTTTTCTGTGCTTTGTTTTATTTCTTTAAATCCTCAGAATTCCGTGTAGTTGATATATATGTTAGGAAGACCGCAGGCAAACTAGTAACAGACTTTTTTCTTCTTTTTTTCATTTTTCTTTGGTAGCAATGTGGATGTTACTGTTATTGTGTCAATATTTACTAAGGCAAGTAACTTTAGTCTTTTAGAACACAAGCCATGACACAATATTTAAATTTTACCTAATGCGTGTTTGCCATGGTAGTTACACATTCTTATTTATGTATACTTAGAACGAGCACAGTTATAATGAATAGGATAAATGTTCTTATGAGGAGTTATGAACAAACACATAATACATATAAAATTCGTGGATTAAAGGTTAACACATAATTCATAAAAGTAAAAAAAAAATTATATTGGGATTGGAGTAACGTTTCTTTGTAATCACCGACCGCTCGTTTGTTGAGAACACATAATATTATAATTATTTTATTACATATTTTATAGTTTTACAATTTCACGACCACGTAGCGTTTGCGACAATTGTTCTTAAGCTCATTATAATACGACATTTACGGTCCTATTCTGGCTTTCTTGTCATTTTGTCGCAAAACTCATTTCTTATACCCACCACCCAGAATGAGAGTATATTCATTTTGTCAAAACTTTTGCAACGCGAAGAAGAAAGCATCAAAGATCCCATAAATATATTCTTGATCAGCATTAAATTGTAAATCGATTTAATCATGTTCGTCTGTCCGTCCGTGCATTGTCTGTTGTACACATTGTCCTGGTCGAAAAAATGGAGGTATCGAGTTCAAATATGGCAGAAGCGTTGGAAGTTCTTGCACGCTAATTGGTATTGAAAAAGCAGCACATTGGTCGAAGAACGCACGCCGCATGCACTAAGAGTTCCTCTGTCTTTCAAAAGAAATAAAGTGTTAATTTCTTACCTTTTTTACTACAGAAGATAAATGTGCAAAAATTTGATACGCATATACTATGGGCTATGCTGTAGCATTTGCGCACAAAAATGGAGAAAATTGACCACGCCTATCAATGTAAAGCGTATCAAAAGTTAATTTTTTTCCACGCCTTTATAACGCGCAGAAACAAGTTTCGAAAACCCCATAAAGTATATAGAATTCCAAATTAGGAATCCACCTAAACACGTTCGTCGATTCGTCTGTCCATCTGTCTGTCTGCGCAACCGTGTATGTTTTGTGATACGCATTCTCCCCTTAGTGAAAATGATGCTATCGCCTAACATTTGCAAAAAAAATTTTGAAGTGACTTAATCTTTTTCAAAATCAGACGGGCTTAGCTCTTTTGCTTTTTTTGGCCTTTTTAGGTTAACGGTGATGGGTATAAAAGATTCGGTCACGATCGCATATAATTTTCTTACTTGTTTTATATTTTTTTGGTGATTTCATTCAGGATAAAGGTGGTAGGCATAAGAGATTCTGGCACAGACGATTGCAATTTCCTTGCTTGCTATTTTTTAATATTAAGTTTAATCATTAATCGAACAACAAAATAGTTTTCCTGACAGATGCAGGAATAAATAAATTAATGCAAATAAACAATAATTTTAACGGAAAATACAAGAAACCTGATTCCTCAATTCCACTCTTTCTTTCGCGTGGATTGGCTATCGAAAATTTGCTTCACGCAAACAAAAGAGAAAAAATTGTTTTATGTGTTGCTCATGTAACTTTATATTCAGGTGGAGGCAATTCTCATAAATAAACTATTGAGCCCAGAAGGTGAACTAAATTAAAGCTCAGCCCTCTTAAGTAAAAAAGCTCTTGGCAAACAAAATACAATATAAAAATTCCCGTATTAGGGTGCGGCTGTAAGTAACAAATAATGCAACAGCGTGCACTGTCACGAATAACACAATTTCCCAAAGTAAATATCAAGTAATTCAAATTTTTTTGCAAAAATGAGAAAACGTTAAAGCCAACAAGACAAACAAGTCGCGGTAAGTGAAAACTATAGTTACAACTAACAAGGACAAAAACATTTAATGCTCCAAACGAAGATCTTCATTAATCTTTATATACACATCAACGCCTGACAGATATTAAGGTTGGTAATTAGAAACGCTAGTGTTGTTTTGAAGTAATTAAACTGGTTTTCTTTTTTTCTCTTTCTTTCTATCTCTCTCTCTCTCTCTTTTGTTTATCCTGTAGAAGACGACATCATTAACTGACAACCAACTGACTTATCAACCACAACATGTGAAGAATTGGTATTGACATAGCTCTTTAATTATCGTTTTACTCTATGTGTCTCTTCTTCTTCACATTTTCAATTCTATGAGGTCATCGGAAAGCGATTGAAAGTTATTCAGGCGTTTTGATTGAAAGTGCATTTGAGATTATATTTGTTCCCTTTGATTTATATAACTGGTTAGATTTAAAAATGTAAAAAAAGGACGTGTGTGTGTGTATGTGAGAGAGTATACTCGTCAAGGTTAAGGAGTATTCACCATTTCACGTTACCCGAAAAGTGGTGTATACAAAAGTCGTTAATTAATTTGAAACAAATGAAAGCACGTTTCTGGGACAAGAAAGTTTTAGCTAACAGCAGTCATGTCCTGTCTGTCCACATGAAATTGTCAAAATTTCAAAAAATAAAGCCATATATGATACAAGATAAGTTTTATGAGTTTTGAAATTGAAAGTCATCCACAGAACGTACGCGCTGATTAAGAGAAGTTTCTTAGCTACATATGAAGGCCTTTAAGTAGTTCCCTTCGTTGGATTTTCAAGTGTGTAGGCGAACCTACAGTGATGTATTATGTTGGTTACTAAATTTATTCCGGTTTTCAACAGACTTCGACTTTAGTTATAATAAACTTGTTGCAAAGTTGAATAATCGAAATAAGCACTAAAGTTATCTCTGGCCTTTTATTGGATATTTATCGGGTAGCTTATGGGAACGGGTTCGGGTTGCCAGCGGAGACTTGCCGGTTTACAAGTGAAATCGCCATCGAATCATTTTCTTGCGTTTTCAGCTGCTGTGAACCGGTGACCTAACTATGTCCCTTAGACCCTATCGATTTGAATAAGTGATAATCGGATGGGGCAAGGTCAGCTGAAATTTATCTCATTCGTTGCATTTGCCGCATGTTGGTGGGCGTTGTCATGAAGCAAAACCATTTCACTACTATCTTTATGCCTTTGAAGTCTTTTTTCCCCTAGCACTGCACTTAAATTGATTAGTTAGTCTTGATATCAATTAAAACAATTCCAGCACGCTTCAGAAGTGCCATCCAAAGAAACACTAGCACTTTTTTGGCATGAATATTTTCTTTGCATGAGACGTGGATAGTTGTCCTGAGTCAACCCATCGTTTAAAATAGTCGTACTGGTTAAAGACACTAACGTTTGGTATAGCGGCTTAACGATGTCAAGTAGATGTCAACTCTTCGATTTTTGTAGTCTTCGGTTGGCTTGCTTCTCAAGTTACTTATAACTATGTGGTAAACTTTTTTTGGTTCTTTGCGGGATTTCCGTCTGGTAAACTTTAGATTTCTTCAGCCAACACCTTTCTCAGAGCTTCAGAGTGTTCGCCGTCTTCAATATTAAAGTTTTTGCATTAACTCTCGCAAACCATATTCTAACTTGCTGCCATTTCACCATAAACTAACACTATCCCTACCGTGACTTCGGTTACATTCTTGCCCAGATTATAACACAATAACATGCGATGGCATAAATGACCTTCCGTTGACATCCACCTCTCTAAACTTTGATATACACTGAACGACAAACTTAGCAGTAAACAAATTAGCCCAGTGCAACTGTAATCTAAGCAGATGACTTAAAAAAATGAACATATATTCTTCTTCAAGTCTTCTGTACTGCACTTCTGTAAAAAGGTTTCGAAAAAGATATATGCATTTGCGTTTTGTTTACAGATATAAGTAAATTGCTATCGGCTTTCATACCTTGCCATTTGTGCATGCGTCAATGTTTTACGGAAAAGGGTCTTGATTGCGGCAAGCGCAATGTCGGATATGTCGTGTAGTATATGAACCTTCCTGAACAAGTCCGACGGAAAGATTGCTAAAGCTGCAAATTCTTACATCATTAAATCCGTACCCATATTCCCGAAGCATTTTCATATTCAAAAGCAAAAATTTTTGCTTTGCATGTACTCTGCGAATGAAATAAATGAACCTCATCTGTCATCAAAGTGTTCGGAAGGCTTTTAATGTAAATATAAATAATTTTCTCGGCATGGTATGATAAACATTAGGAGGAAATAAAAGCAAACTTTTCTAATTGCAATTAAATAAAATGTAATTTGTTTGGATTGCATTATGCGTTGGTGTATGTGTTGCTTGTGACCCTAATGCAAATTTTTGGTTGTTGTTTTTAGTTTTTAACACAATCAACTGTCGGTCAAATGGTTCAATATTGTAACATAGTAGATTTGAAAATGTTGAAAATTTAATTGGATTTACGGTTAGCAGATGTGACGGCATATCCTTTTATCTACTCGAACAATCATTTCACTCACTCTATGTGTTGTTAGGCAAACAAGCAAATTTAATTAACGTTCAACAAAACAAAAATGAAAATCACCATTGTATCGATTTATATATCTATAAATTTATAATGAAAAAAATCTGTATCTAAATTTGTGCAAAACATATTTGTTTTTGATCAGGGCGAATAATAAAATTGGGAACGAGTGTCTACTGGTGGACACCGCACTTGAAAACGAAACATTATATCTGAGCCAAAAGTGGCATTCATTTGGCAAGAACACGTTCAAGAGTATATGACTCTATTTCCTGCTAACTATCTCCTAATTGTCAGTGCTTTCTCCTCACTTTGTATATATAATAGAGCAGAAACATTTCATTTGGAAATTCCAAAAATGTACCTGAATATTGTTTGGCATGGGAAGCGCTATTAGGAGTTTTACTAATATGTTTACATAACTTTTGATATTTCAAAAATTCAATTTTTTTATCTCATGGCTTATGTCAGGCATATTTTCCCAAAGTTTCAAGGAGTAAGAAAAGAACCAAAATTGGAAATTTCTACTGTTACTTTATCTACTTAAAATTTTAATCAATCTTTGCAAGCCGCGATGCATTATTTTTAAAAACGAATGCACCGAGCTTGCGGTAATTTCGAACACACTTTGCGATTACGATCGATCGGAAGAACGTTTTTTTAAAATCTTTCTTTTACATTCTTCGTTCAAGGGGTGATCTGTACTACTGGGTTGATTTCAACTAAAGCTGTTGCGTGTTATCCTGGCTAATAAGCTTGTGGGTAAACTTGTTTCTGAAAGACCTCCGAAAGGAGAGAAAAGGCGTTTCGATCCAAGCCATTTTTAATAGAATTCGTTCTTAGGCCACAACATGTCGGTGGATCAAATTCTATTAAAATATCTCAAAAATTTCGAACGGTAGGTTGAACATAAGAAAACAAGGCGGACGGACAGACAAGACAGGCAGACAGATCAAAAAGCCTTTCTGCATCGATCTGTATAAGAAAAGGCGGTTGTATTTCAAGTTCTTCTAAATGTTGTATGGATCCGGACATAGTTAATATATCCTTGGACCACAAGTGGTGTAGAATGTAAAAGCACACTACGCGAACTTAAAAACTTCATTAAAATAATAATAATTGTGAGAAGGAAGTGTATTTTAAAAACTTTTCTCAAACCCTATCAGACAACAATATTTCAAGTAAACTTAGTAGATTTAACTTTGAACATTCAAATAAACCATAGCTACTGCGAAAAATGCACAGAATAGAAACAAAACGAATCAACAACGCACAAATGACACAGAAATCACATTGAACAAAAAATGAAATTTTAAATTAAGTGACAAAGTGACACTGCATATACATGATTGACTTTCGAAGCCCTTATAATATCATTATTGCATTAATCAGGCAACTGTTAATTTAATTAACTGGTTTCATCATCAAAGCAGCAGCGACATGTTAAGCCATGAAATTGTATTTGTTTAACAGTACATCTCTAATCAAAGGTCTGCCGAATAATGTCAACAACATCTGCTGCGCCAGTAATATTAACCAATGCTTTGCAAAGTGCTTGCAATTAAAAGCGAAACCAAAAATTACCTACGAGGCATGATTTTAAATAAAAATAAAAGTAAAAGCAAAATAAACCTATTTGCAGAGGGTTTATATTTGTGTCTGTGATGAATTGGTATCGATTGCGTCGTGCAAGCGTTAACCATAAAGATGTTAATCAGCAAGGGCCGAAGTGTCACAAAACATGACAATCGTTCTCGTATGTCAATTGTAGCTGACAATAAAAAGTCACTTGATGCATCGATATGCGTCGTTACTATTAATAATCTTTAAATCTGTCGTGGCTTGTTATTGCCAGCACAAAAGATAATCTCATCAGTTAACTACGAGTATGAACAATTTGGCGACATTAAAGTTATGTTACACAAGCTTCTTGAAGTAAGCGACAAAATGAGATAGAATACCTTCCTAGCACATCATCGAAAGACGCGTTGAGAAAAACATGAGGAGCCAATTTAAATACAGCCCACCCATCAGCTTATTCAATTTTTCGAAACACACATTGAACAAAGACTTTCTGAAAATTGAAATATGAAAATGTCCTCTGCCCTCTGTCAAGCTTACAATGGCGTAAGCGCGGTAGCTTAAATTCCATATAAAGTTCATTACAAATAGGAGATTGTAGGCATCATATATCCGTCCAAGTGTTCTGTCGTACATTCTTAACTTGGATTGTTTAACTTTGACTGCAGACATTAGATTAGAACATCACCGAACATTTTCAAAGAAATCTGCAAGGATTTATAAAAGGATATGTTTCTCAACGTTTAGGCAAAGATATCTGCTCTTAGTTCGATCCTAATCGATCATAATCGCTATTGCGGAGAGGCTCAATGTTTTCTCTAGTTGCGTTAAGGAACAATTAACTATGTGCAACGAAGTCAGACTTACGATGTGTGTCGTAACTTGGACATCCGCGTCAAATGTATGCAGCTTCAAATCGTTTCAACGCGGTGTACCATACTCGGTTATAGCAATAGTGAGTGCTCGTTCGGGAAAAACATAATTATTACTGTCCAGACGCACTCCCTAAGTGGCGACCACTTTCCACACTTCTTGCTGACCGTCGTAGGGCCCGCTTATGACAGAGATTATCCTTTTCAGAAAGATACCGTAAGTTATGACAACACGTCAGTCATATGTCGTACTTCGTGTTCCAAATGTAAGAAATCTTCACAGGTTCCATTAAATTCCGCTTTACATTAGAAAAAGACTTACTCGGCTTCTTGCAAGACATCGCTCGTTAAATTTGAAACATGATTTCAGAAATGATCTACGAAAGATCTGGAAAAGTTTCTTCTTCATCATAAATTGCTATTAATTTTTTCTTTAAAATTTTATTTTTTTGTTGTTATACATAACATTCATTAGCTTTGAATTTCTACACGAATGATTGATGTGAGATAATCGGCTCAATAGTTGACTAAACTGAAAAGACATGTCTTTGTTTTTGCGACGCTCTCTTACAACAGGCGAATAACACTATGCCAGCTTAAAGTTTAGAATCATGAATTTATGAAGGAACTTGGAAAATATAAAGTAATTAGAGAAATGATCAACTCCTTAAGGTAGGCAATAAGTATTTGCTTATAACAAATCGTTATTGATCACCTTCTAGAAAACATGTTCTCTTAATATTTGCGTTTCGTAAAATAAATATAAAGAAAACTCTTTTTGCAGTACAGTTTGCACTCTACAATGCTTAACTCTTGTATGCTATCTGTCTGCTGTCTTTTTGTTGAAATTTCCTTCTTTCATTAGACGTTGTTTTGTGTTGGGCGCTGAAATAAACTCATAACTGTTTCATTTATTCGATTTTTATGATTTACTTATCTCTGTTGAATTTAGATTAGGATAACAATTTAACCGCCCGTGGATATAAACTCGTCTATATATTTGAAAGTAAGTATATAACTAATAGTAATGTACATACACATGAAAGTATACAAATGCTGAGCCACATAAGAAAAGCGTACAAGCGTTACTTTAACGATTTCAAATTCAATTCAATTTATTTCAGCTTAAGCTTAACTATAAATGAAATTTATTATTAAAATAAATCGTTATAGAAACACTACGCAAATTGGATTTTTACATATGAGCCAGCGTAGCTAGCCACTCGATTTAATTATAATAGCATAAGCGGCTTGTTCAAAGGAAAATCTGCAAGTCTTGATCGTGCTTCATCTTAGTCTTACCTCAAGTTAATGGAATTTTTACATTTATGTCTCTATGTCTAACTACTGTGTTCACGTATTGAGGGAAAATATATACATTTTTTTCTATGCTTTTTTCGTTAATAAACAATTTTTGGTTGATGCAGTTTCATTTTTTAAAAGGAAAGATGTATAGCACCCCTGAACCTGAACCAAATATATCGGTAACGAAACCCACACGCGAATACCATACGATGCTTACATATAATATACAATTCAAAAAAACATCAGATTTATATCTACGTGCATTGCATATTACTATTGTAGACACAAGCCGCTAGTAGAAGGAAAATATTTCACTTAAGAGAAGAGGAAAAAGTAATGGCTACCTGCACTACTTGGGGTAAAGTGTATATTAAATTTGTGAGCATGCACGTGCATCAATCGATAGGCATTAAGAGAGATTCACCATGCATTACCCCTGTTTATTCAGAAAGTGATTCTGAGCAGATTTGGCCTTGTTTGTCCAACTGTCCAAGCATTTTTGTGTTTATCCTATAGGTCGCACGTTTTATTTTATTTTGACGAAAATTTATAACAAGGCTTGTTATGTCTAGAAGATGGGCGTTAGTGAACATAGATTGAATCGGATCGTTTTTGCGATCACTCCCTATACAATGCCTTATTTTGAAAAAAATTCACAAGTGTTAAGACTGCTCACCAGAAATCGTTAAATAATAGAACTCGATTGTGGTTTGTCCCAAATAAATTAAGCCAACACTAACGAACGCTAATAAAAGTCACGAGTCCACTTCACGCCTTCTGCCTAACATGGGCTTACTCCTGTGATTCATTGTCGAGAATGCTTCTATTCTTATGGCCGTTTTCCTTTTTCTTTTTGTTTCGTATAACCAATCACTCAGATAATATTCGCCTATTCGTTGAAGGTCAGAAAAAAGTCAGGAAAGGTATTGGACATGGGGAATCGGTGGCAGCAGCCTAACAGATGTGTGCCCAATCGTTAAGTAGAATGCCTTTATCAAATAAGCAGCTATACTATAGCTTCGACCTAAATACTTTCTACTGCGCTTGAAATTTAAGCCCGCAACCATTGACTTGTTGGTCGCAATTCTTGCTTAGCCGGCTACTCATGCGGAATGTGGGTTTTTTAAGAGTATCCACAAAAACAATAATATTAAGGCTGGATTGCATCGAATTTGGACTACGTACATTTTTTTTATTTTTTATTTCAATACAATATAAGATCTTCCATGAAGAGTAAACCTTTATAAGAGAACAAGGTATCATTTATGATATACTATCGCGACACTAAATAAAATATTTTATTAGATGAATTGTGGTAGGGTACTTAATGCTCGGCCTTGCCTGCCAATAATATCTTTACTTGTTTTCTTAAGTTGTCTCTCGTTTTATTCGAGCCACTGATTGCATGAGGCAGATGTGTTGTTCAAACATCAGTCACATTAGACCAGATTAACGAGTATAACTGAAAAAAAAAGGAAAACTGACTGAACGTGACCAATTCGCAATCGTTGCAAAGCAAGCTGAAATGTCTACATTTCACTACCCGTATAGGTGCGACTGGTCATGACGACTCGAATGGCAGCAATCAAACTGAACTAAATCGTTCAAATATGAAACTTTTACGTTTCATTATTAAATTTGTTAAAAATGGACGCCATTTATATGCTGCATGTTAATATTTGCAGTAACCAAGACCATTATTTCCTTTAATAACTGTTAATCATCAATGTTGTTACTGTCTTTAAACAGCTGGTGATAAATTTGTCCTATTCAAAGAATTGATAGAACAAATAATTATTCGAATTAAAAAGCATCTTCGTTGTTGATCACTTTATTACTAACGGACGTGCTTCGTGGATACATAGGTATGCAATAGTCTTTTACCTTTTTTTCCGAAGAAAATAATTTCAATATTCACATTTCTTAATGTAATTATTAGGTTGTCGTTCACATATGACTTACATAAGTTTCATGTCATGCTATTTGCTTAGTTATGGGAAAACTTCTGCTTGGACTTTTTTCTTTGATTTCTTTGATTTTTTTTTTGTACCCACCACTGTCAGATGGAGGTATAGACAATTCCCTTTTTTTTTTCATAGTGTATGTGACACCCAAAATGAAGTTTCAGAGACCCTATAAAGTTAAGAGGCTCTTGATTAGCACGAAATTCTGAGATGATTAAGCCATGTAATGTCCGTCTGTCGGCCTGTGTGCCTGCGTGGTGTTCGCTGTTGGCATTCTCTTGGTCGCAAAAGCATTGGACGCATTCTTGCACGCAGGTTGGTATTGAAAATGGACCAAATTGGCCAGAGCAGAAGCCCGCAGTGGAGCGTAAACTGAACGCAACTCAGTTGTTTCTAACAAAAGTTTATGGATTTTCGCTCGTTACTCAGAAATCATAAAAGTTAGTTGAAGTTTTCCACATTTACTTTGCGGAACGCTCTACTCGATTAATTTTTTCTTCATAATACCAGCGATGTGAGTATCAAACAAAAGAACTTGGAGAGTAGAATGCTTAAAGCACAGTGGTGGATACGCGAGATTTGAGCCCCGATGGAATAGAACTTTCCACAGGTCCAAACACTAGGAAAAATACAATCCTTAATCATTACTTCATCAGAGCAGTGCGACTGGGCTGAAATCGTCCAAGTGTTCTATTAGACAGAGTAGAAATGATTTCCGTTTTTTGAGCAAATGATCATGAAACAATTAAAACCATATCAGGGGATTAACCGCACAGTGAAAAACGTTAAATTCCTTATCGTTCCTGAACGCACGAATAATTTCGTGGTCGTATCCATGTAATTTGAAATTCTCTTCAGAAAAGTGAATTTCAGCCGTGTTTTTGCAAGCTACGGCCGGGAGAATAAGCGGACAAACGGACATAGCTAAATAGAAACAGACTCATATGTAACATGTATACATTATAAACTACATTAGAAACTAAACAAACTAAATATAAATCCAAATACGAATAACATAAATTTATTCAAAATATCTTCAATAATTAACTACTCCGTTTTCCAATCTTTCTTCTTAAACGACATGAACTGCCTACAAAGAACAACTCATTTCTTAAAATCATTTATGAAACAGGTATCTGTTATTGTCATAAGAAGAGAAATCGTTGTTAAGGGAACTCATAAATCTTCCATTGAATTTAATGGTAGCCATAGATGACAATGCTGATGTATACTGAATGGCATCTAAAGTATTCTAGTTGTTGGAAAAACTGTCGCTATGTACGTGTCGCGGCCGATTTACATTAAATGCTAGACTGAAATTACCAAGTGACAGTTTCGCTGGGCTTTTTTGGGCATATATTCAAAGCACAAAAAACAAACTGCTCTATGGTACACTTCAGCGCCATCACTTTCACTAAGGCGTAAGGTCGCAAGTACTTTAAAATACAATATGGTATTAGTTAGGTCTTCTTTTGAAAATTTTGAAAATTTAATGCGCACTTCAAATAATAATTGAAAACACTTTCCTGTTTACTTTCCTTTCTGGTATGACTGAAGAGTTTCAAAAGACTCCTTATAAGCTAAACACACGTAGATAGAAATCGAGAAAGGCCAGCAATTTCTATAGCAATTATCGTAACTACTTGAAATTGCAAGGAAAACAAAGGCAACACACAATCACGAAAGCAAAAAAACTCTATAAAAACAGTCTTATAAAACAGATGTATAGCTAAGTAATAAATAAAAATGGTATTTAAATCGAAACCTTTAAGCCTTTAAACGGTAGCGTTAAACGATTTATACGAAGCAAACCAAAGCACATTTAAATTTGAATAAAAAAGGCGGAATTTTTAGGTCAGAGCAAGACATTCGATTAACTATACCCAATAAGAGTCCAAAAAAAACGATAACCTGCGCATTCGTATAGATCGCAAACAAAGTAATGAATTTTACGTATGTCCATAAATTTCTTTAGTTGACCTAATGCTCACTGTAAGTAAGTTTGGAAAGTGCTTATTTACGTATGCATGTGAGTTTTGAATCGGCAAAAGTGCTTTAAACAATTTTTTCACATTTTCACTCCAATAACTTCGAACATATTTGCTTCACGAGTAACTTTGCCAAAAATATAAGAAAAAAGGATATATTTAAATGTAAAAGTCATCATACTAAGACCTCAAATGCACACATTTCACCCTCTTTGTATTCTTTTGTATAACACATTGTAAAGTTAATAATATTTAATGCGAATTTTAGATACCCACCATCAAAATCGGTGCACAGATATAAAAGTACTGTGCTAGTTATGGGCGCGTCCTATTACCTCGACAGAAATATAAATTGTCGCTCGCAATAGTTCGTAAGGTAAATTCGTTCAGATGAAATCTGATTCATTCTCGCCGTTCATTAAGAATACGTTTGGCAAGTTTCGCCTTCCTATATTGGTTCTGACGATTCCAAGCGGTTCAACAAAGGATGACATACAGGCAGACGAGCGGACAGACTGCATAAAGCAGTATTGTAAGTTACTAAAATGAGAACTAAATATTAATAGGTTGCATCACGATATAGTAGGTTTTGTCGGGATCACTTTCTGAATCGATCTACACTTGTTTACCCGCCTTGCGTCTGTCTGTCCATGCACTGCCGCGTTTTTGTTAAACCTACAGGCCGCAACTTTGGAGATATTTTGAAGACATTTGTTAAACCGACACGTTTTAGCCCAAGGACAAATGTTATTGAAAACGGTTCGGATTAGACCACTTTTTTGAACACTTCCCATATAACGATTTATTTTGAAATGTCATTATATGAAAAAATTTCAAATTTTACGAATAATTGTATTAAGCGGTGTGTAGGCCTTGGTATTAAATAAACGGCTGTGGCCTATTACAACTTTTTTACCTGCTTTCGTTTGAACTAAAACCTAACCAGTTTAAGAATTTGGTCTTGTTTTTTTAAATCTTGATTTGTGGCACTTCTATATAAAAATGATTCCATATCAACAACGGGCGCTGTATCATTTCAAACGATTAATTCTGAAGAACTATTTTTTGATTTTAAGATCACGGCATGCTTGATTCATTAGAACAAAACATTGCTTTAAAATAAGGTCAGACAGAAGCTGTAATGAGATTATGCTGTGCTCTTGGCGAATAGTTCGCATAGGCATTTCCGCAGATTATGCGGTCATCAAGCTTTTCTCGCTTATGTCACGCATTGCCTGACATATGTTATCCCTTTGAAACATGAAACAACATTCCACAAAAAAAAAAATCAATAGTCATGGTTCAGTAGCGTTATTCTTTCTGCATTGACGGCATCTGCGTTCCTGTTACTATTGCCTATGCGGTTCTTCAATGGTGTCTTTCGACGTTTGGATGAATAAAAGTTTGAGAATCAGTTTTTCAATTATATCTGTAAAATTCTTACGACTTTTATTCGCTTTGAAGGTTCATTCATTTCTTTTTGTTATACTCGTCGAAACTTTTATTTCAATTCAGATCGCCGTACGCAGAAAATGATAAGTAAATTTTCGGACAGATAACGGAAAATGCATGAAAGAGTTGAAAAGGTCACATCGATCAAGAATATATATATATGTATAGAAAAAAGAAAGAGATGGGGACATGATGGCCGCAACCTTGCGGTTATTTGGCCAAAGTGACTTACCTACTGTATGTATGTATATATAAGAGATTAATTTGAAAATTGACATTGAATATGTTTAAACCAAAATCGTTTTCTCGATATGCTATTTAACGATTGGCTTTAAGGACCCAGCAAAACACATAGGACAAGCTCATCGAATGATCGATCAGTCAGCACCAGAGTTGCGTCAATGGAGTCAAATGCTGGTTAGACTGGATTAAAACTTTGGCGAAATATATTGTAATTGAATAATAAGAGCGAAGATCGTGAACTCTGCAATAAAATTACGCAAATCATTTTCGCCCTGCTTCCTCTTGCGTTTCTGTGCATTGCACCGATCTGTTAGCTATGGCTAGCATGTCGGCCTTCGCCCAACAAAAATACGTCGAAACTTTATTGCTTATCTGTCCCTGTGTACAAAATGTAGGTCGAACAATGCTTCCACAGAGCCGACTGTCAGATTAGACAAACGAGTTCGAGAGATATTTCAAACAAATTGGTTACAAATTACTTACAGATGAAAAGGTAACGTAGAAATGTGAGCTTGATCTTTTTGTGCATAGCAGCTGAGCTTAGCCCAGTTTCAAAACAAACGATTTCCCTGCACTACCCTCTGCATTCACATTACTCTTAAAGCTTACTTTTTTTTGCGATGGTAGAGATGTAAATGTCTATTCCACCTCGATTGACCTTCAAGAATAGAATAAAACCAAAACTCAATGATAGCGGTATCAAGTACGTATGTGAGAGATTGCAGCAGCCACATCGTAACAAGAACAGTAAGGTAAATGACCGAAACAAAGCTTATGTGCCTCTCATCGATAAGAAATCTTTGTGAATGATTCAAATGAACAGATAGTTTGCATTTGCACGATTTACCTACGAAGCTGTAGATAATTGTGCGCACGTGATGCCTGCGATTAAATGGAACTGCGATTATACAGGGGGCAAATTTACTATCTGTTCAGCTGATGGCTGTTCACATCAACAAATTTGGTAATGTACAAAAGCAGCAAAATCACTTAAGAAGTCTCATCGCACATAACATAATCGTCTGGTGGGATAACCACGACATGATCGATTTATAAACTGTTTTAATTAACAGTCAAATGGAAAAAGATATTTATTGAAACACAGTAAATGACAGAAGAAATGGATAAGCGAACATAAGTAGATGAGCTTGTGCTAAGCGAACCCGGTTATAACATACATATGTTATTTATGTGTATTTCTGTGTATTACAAACCAGGGGACAAAGTCATTACAACGTCACCTTAAACAAGTTTGTGGCTTCGCTTCGGCACTAATTTAGGCTGCAAAACTAATTTAAATTATGCCATACAGAATTTGTTATAAGATACCTTTTTTCAAACTCCAAGAAGTCTATGCATGCTTACGTTAAAGGTGTGCACGCACGTATAAAAATTTACAAAAACTTGAACTTGAACCAATTAAACATGAAAATAGCACAGTTTGATACTAAACATTAATTAGAAAATTTTCTATTAAAATAATTTATTGAAAAAGATTGACAATCAGAGAAACCAGTTGAAGAAAAACGTAAAGAAATCTGTTTCGTGCTTCTTGAAAAGAGGAGGTCAATGAACCTATAGCGATGGTAGTCAGTTCGGCAACTAGGAAAGCGGAGTCACGAAAGTAGAAATAGTTGTGCGTTTCAAGACGAATTACCAATTTATACCCTACATCGCTTGTGGTACACAGTGTATTAGTTTTGCGAGGACATTTGTGTGCAACACCCAGAAGAGCTTAAGATAGACCAACTTTTCATTATACCGATCGAGTCAGAATGATTATCTGAATCGATCTATACGGTCGACCTGTCCGTTTGATGCCTGGTCACGTGTTTTTGTGTTCAACTTACAGGCCGCATTGTTTGATATATTTTTTAGGAGTTTGGCACACTGACGGGCTTTGGTCGAAAGATGCATGCTATTGAAAATGGATTAAACCGGTCGATCATTACTCATACATCTCATACGACGTCGTTAGAAGTCGTCGGCAGAAGTCATTTAATAATAATAATTCGATCTTTTATTTGGGGGCCCCTTTCTACAAAAACTAAATCTTTATGTTATAAGAAGTTCTAATTCTCAATACCTTGTGGTCAAAATTGATTCATAATAGTGAATTGACAAAGAAGTCAACCTTACCGAATTTGGGCCACGTAGGACTATTTTTTGGATACCACTGCATGGAAGGTAAACCCTTGCATATCAAAAAGGTCTAATTATTAACGTTTCATGACGAAAATTCGTTCATGACAGCAATTTGACGTAAAGAATTAATTAAGTAATTATTTCTTGGACCCCAATTCATGTAAGATTTCTCAGGAATAGTAAGCAAATCCAAAAAAAAGTTTCATTTTTAATATTTAACGATGAAAATTGGTCCATAGTAACAATTTAATAAAAAACAGAGAGAGTTATGGTGAAAAGCAACCCCTTATATGGGCAAATCTAATTTCTAGTTTTTTATGACGAAAGTTGAAAAATTATAAAATTTTTTGGAAATAAATATATTAAATTTGCACAATTTAGATCACGTCGCGTGATGTTTTTGGCAGACTCCAATTAGAGTGAATGATTGTGTTAGGCGAAGCGGTGTAGAGAATCCCTTACTTGTTTTCTTTGCATTAACCTTTAGGCGCAAACTTTAGTTAATATGCTTTGATAAATCGAAACCGTCCCCCTTTTTGCACTCGAGTATGGAGTGCTGAGTTAGATAAGTTATGGTAATTTGTCTATAACTAAGGATTATAGAACCGACTGTGACTGTGGTAAGCTCAGTCGAAACAGACGGTTTTCGACTAAGATCAAGAAGGTTTGTTACTCCAATCTTTAGATGAGACAGGGGAATAAACTTCAGCTTCCTACTTTTCGTAGTTCGGATAGCAAGCGCGGCAAGATTTGTCATAGAGTCTCGTCAGTTTCATTCCTTGATTACACGGAGGGACAGTGCAATAAAGCCATAGTTAACTATTAATTTAAATAACATTTGTAACAAAACACGTAAGATAATAGTATAAAAAGGACGTTAGCGAAGTAGACAGTAAATAGAATAAAAGATCGGTCGGTCGCGTAGATCCTGAGTGCATTGATATTTAGGCTTCGATGAGATTTCACTTTGTTCCCACAACAATCGGGCACATGCATTGAAAATTTGATTGCCAGAAAGCTTAGAAAACCTGTGATGTCAAAACTCTCTCGCAATGTGTAAAATGTTGCACAGTTGAATAAGTCATTGTTGGTTTCTGAGAGTACCTAACGAGCACCATAGGGTGTTAAACGTGAAAACTGCGACTGCACACTTTTCTTTCATGTGAAAGTGTTATGCAACACTTAACCCACATATCTAAATATGCAGCGATAAGAAAACGAAATTTATAACAAGCCTAACGTAAAACGTTGCTTACTACGTTTAGAGTCAAAACTGTGCGAAAATGAAATGCATTGAATTACTTAATATAATAATATTTCTCCGATTAGTAGCTTATAAGTTGATATTATTTCACTGCCCTACGATGATCCATTTGGTTCAAGTTTATGGGCAGATTTTCGATATATTGGGACAGTGAAAAAGGTCTCGCTGCTTTCTATTTCTATAATTAGCATCACAATTTTTTTCTGCTGAATCGTGTTGGATAGTGGGCAGTAAATGTGTTGCCGACTAAAAGAACCGTTAACATCGAAAATAAAATTGAATATAAACGACGTCCTCCCTACCAGTTTTTCCACTGAAATTAAGTAATCACTAGAAAAACCTGATACAAGTGAATCAAAAGCTGTAAACGATGCCAAAACTTATGCTGTGTTTTTCCAGCAAAACGACGTTTGCTCACATATGGAAAGGCTCATGAAGGGAGGAACATTTAACTGCACTGTGTTACTTTCCATGCAATATTCATCAGCCACTGGTACTTCTGAGGAACACTGATTGATTATTCATTATCTATTCGTGCAAGGCGCTTCTTTTCTTGTGATGATACCCAAAAATTAGCTCTTTCGTGGATGGCCTCAATATACTAAGCTGCCCTGTGTAGGGAGTTCGTATTCGCCCTAAAATATTGGGAAAGTAATGTCTAACGGTTGACTGCTTTAAATACAATATGTCTTGCAGTTTCATTTATTGCAGTAAACGTTTCATTTTACTAAAATATTCCAAAGTAGTTCACACTCCTGAAAATAGTTCTGTAAGCCTACACTAAAATCTTTTTATGGTTAATTGCATATGGTTTTGGAATCTTCGCAAAGCTTAATTATACAATCACAATCAGTTGATAACGCTGGCACTGCCCTACGTTTCCAACGGGTACCCCCGTCCTAGTTTTTCTTAGAAATTACCGACAGAATTAAAAGTAAACAGAAACTTGTAACTGTTTTGGGCGTAAACTCGAAAACTCGTCGCGTTCAGGCTTTTGCTCACTTTTCAGCGATAGCAGCGCACTGATTGATATCACTGTCATTGCGGGCGTCTAAAAGGTAAACATATTTTCCTCCTTACTAACAATATTTTGGATTTCTTAGTTTTTCGGTTTTTAGTTTATCTTTTCTCTCAGTCACTCAAACTTTTTAAATTTGCTTTGCAACACCGAACTCCTCGATCAGAGGTAAGGATTAGTTAAGCTTTTATGCTCTATCCCAATTATTGAAACCTCATGACAAGTTAGATTAGAATTTTGTACAATCCATGGGTGTATATGGACTATCGCATAACTCAGGGGATTAGATTCGCAGCTGCCAAGTCGGTGGTCGTGGATTTGAATCTCGGTCCGGTAGACGGTACCTTGTAAGTAGCTATAATATTCAGTTACTTAGATTTATGTTCGCTTACTGATCCCTCAAGCCCGGAAATATTGTATACCCTATAATTTAACTTAGCTGTTTGCTTCTGATCGCTAGCTTTCGTTATAATTTCACTGTATAAGCCTTCGACTTAACTTAGCTTCCAAGTTAAGACGTTAAGCCCAAAAATATTGTAAAAAAAAACAAAAAAAAAACTATTTGCCTTCAAATGAAACGGTTTACTTCTAACTTTGCTGTGCTTTTGATCGACAGTCGATGTTATAATTTAATCTTAACACTATTTCCCGGCTGGAAGTATATTTTAGCCAGTAATGAATATAAATAAAGGAAGTTAGAAAATTATATTTCGTAGTGATGTCTGTGCTATTTAATTTAAATTAAGATACTTAGCTTGTCACATTCTACACTCTAAGCCCGTTTATGTGATACCCAAATTATTATACTACTAAGGAGAAACGAATCGTTTACTTCATGAGGTGCGCCCCAACAGGTTTTACATTGGTTTATGTTGTGGTTGTGTGCTCTGACAGATTTGTTGTTTCAGTATCAGCCTACGTATAAGAACTTCCAACGTTTCTGCCGATAGCTTCATTTTTGCGACCGGAGGAATATTTACCAAAGACATTACGAAGATAGGCAGACGAGCAGATAAAATCGGTTGAGAATTCGATGCTGATCAAGAATACGTGTGCTTAAGGAGTCTCTGAAGCTTGCTTCTGAGTGCTGCAAACGTTTTGACATGATGGATATATCCCTCGTCCTTCGGTCATTGAGGTAATAGTTATACTTTACTGGATTTCCTTTAATTATGCCCAGATATTGCAATGGAAATAACAAATATAGTTTGTTGTAGTGGGTGTAGATTATAATATTTCAAGTGTTGCTAACGTTGAATGCGAAGATGCCAGAAATATCATTATTTTACGGTACAAGATTTCATCTTGATCCCCAGCGCGCTCAGTTATCAGTAACTTTTGCTTTCTGTTTGGTTGTTTATACGACGTGTTGTTAACCATTATTTTACTTTGCCTGGTGCTCAAATGAATGCAACGCTGAAAACTTATTACATAATAATTATTATAATAATAAAATAACTGTTAAAATTAAAAGACATTAATGCCTTTTTTAATGGGAAATATTTCACACAAATTCAACATTTACGCAATAACATCTACATACCATAGATGCACCATAGTATGACAGGAGATAAGTGTAATAAATAAAGTATGATAAATGTGATTAAGTTCCTCTTTAACTTACAAAGTTGCCATAAAAAAAAACTCCACTTGTCTCTCTCGCTCTCTCTCTCTGTCTTTCTTTTCGCGACTTTTACTGTAATAAATTATACGATATCATTATCTGGCGTTCGTGTGGGAGGTTGGTTTATATTTTTTCTTGTAATCAAATTACTGAACAATTTTTAAATTCCTCAAGATATGAATTTGATTATATGCTGGCTGAGCATAACGAACAAGTTCTTAAAATTCAATTGCTGTATATCTATGTATATTATAATTAAATATATATATATATATATATATATATATATATATATATATATACATATATATATATATGTATATAATTATAAATAAAATACTTAGAATGCAATCAATTAATTTTTTACAATCTAATCAGATAGGAACGCGTTATACATATGGATTTGATATCACGTAAATAATAAAAAGAAAACATTAGCGATATACGGATTTTAGATACACACCATCCGTAGAGAAGATTTGAAAATCACAGTTTATGACATTAAACCAAATTAGACTAGTGACTGATCACAGAAACCCGCGCCATTTATAGTGAACATGGTCTTGTGTATATATGAAAATCGCAGTATATAACACCAAACCCACTTAGACTAGTTACTGATCATATAAAAAATGTGTGCATGGGACTGGAAGATGCAGAAACAAAGGTACCGTCTTTTCTTCTCACAGAGAAGAGAGTCCGTTTTCGCACATGATGTTTAGAATTAGATGAAAAAATTAATTAGGGCAAGTTTTAATTCTTTGTCTTTAAGATTTCAGAAGAAAAGATATAGTAATCAAAAACTACTGAACGCAGCCAGGATATCATGGCTGCTAAATGTCTTAAGTTGAGACATAAAACGTGAAATTTTTACTTTGTTTCAAAGTAAGGTAATGTTCATTTAACAAAGCTCCACAAAAGCGCTTAATGCACACTTGCGAGATGAAAAAGGATAAATGCTAAATAAAGAGTGACATTAGAAAAAGGCTTAAAACCCTGAAGCCAACTCATAGACTAAGTAGAAAAGTTTCGTCATTAGTGAAGGTTCCAGTTAAATGCATTGGGTAAGCTTTTTTACATACCATCTTATCTTGTTCTTAACAAAATTTTTAACATTCAGAAATATGCCAAGTCGGACGATATTTTTAAAACTTTGGCGTCTGGAAAAACTTATGGCTGAAACTTGTCCCATAATTGCTCCACAGAACAAGAAGTACATGATTCGACGACAATAGGCCAGTAACTGGAAAAACAAAATGAAACAGAAATCCTTCGATTATTGTTGTGAATGAATTATTGTTAACTGTTCGGCACTTACCAGTGATGTTTATTCCATATAAAATTCCCAAAAAATATTTATTAATGTCACTTAAGAAATCTGAACGAAAATTTTTTTGCAATTAATCTGTGGACCGAAATTTTTTGCTTGAGGCCGTGGGCAACAAAAAATCTACCCTTGGCGAATGTAACCACCTATATACCCATCTGTTCACCTGCCCCCATGTCTACCTCTTCATCTGTTGACCAGTCCACCTGTCCACTTGTCCACTCATTCATCTGCTGACCTGTTCGCCTGTCAATCTATTGGCTTGTTTACTTGTCGCCTTATTGGCCTGTTCAACTGTTCACCTAATTGCCTGTTGACTTCCTCATACCTATTCACCAATGCACTTCTCTTCACTTCTGTAACCCTGCTAACCTGTGCACGTGTACTTTTCAACCTCTTAAGCTCTTAGTCATTTAACAAGCAAATAATCACTATATCAAATTTTGTCAAGATACCTCGAAAAATGGAACAAGCAAATACATGGGCAGACAACGGACTGCACGATGGTGGTACTGCAGCGAGCAGGTAAGCTCACAATGAGTGACATTGTTTCGTTATTCCCTACACTACTTGCACTACAGGGTATATTGAGTTTGTACAGATGTATGCAGCATCCAGAAGAGTCTAAAATAGACCCACTTTTCATTACTATTACAATGGACGATCGATTCAACTTACGTGTCGCAATTTTTGATACGTTTTGACGGAAGTTTTCACACTGACTTGTCTTGGCCTAAGGATACACGGTTTTAGAATGGATTGGTTCGAATCGAAAATCTCTGAGCAATAGCGTATCAACATACTTAATTGATGCGACGAATTTGGTTTGTCTGAGCCAATTCTTGGAACCCTCCTTCATAAAAAGTAACCTGGCAAAAATAAGGATGCGCATTTTACACTAAAAGGCGATCCAAGATAATGATTCGACTTATAAAATTACTGCGCTAAGTTTGTACTACTAAAGTCCGTTTTTTCAACCGCTTTCCATATAAAGGTTCTCATGAAAAGCGAGTATTTATACGGCAACAAAGTATAATTTGTAGTGCTTTATGATGAGAAGAATAACAACAAGATCACTAATAAGAAAAGTAATTTTGCTAGATTTGGACCACGTGACTTTAATGTTTTGGCTTTTGCCCATATAAGGGCTCTCATGTATAAAACGTGCCTGTATGTGGAAAAAGGTATAATGAATGAAACATAGTTTTAGATCGAGCGATGTTGGGTTTTTTTTGTTGGTTTTTCTTCATTTTTCTTTTTCTCCATACACTGTTCTCATTTCCTAATCATTACGCTTCGTTATTACGAATTTATATGGCAATGACAGTCAACCACGTTAGTTAATTAAAAGAAACATTAATATATTGAAGAAATGATGGATCAAAAAAACGAAAAAAAAATCTTTCCTTCGTCTTTATTTAGTTTATGAAATATTACCTACTTTTCTGAATACGACAGCCATGAAAATGAATGACAACCTCTTAAATGTTGACTATTTTTACGTGCATGTGTTTCAACGTTTGTTTGCATTTCACTTTCACTATAAACGTGACAAATAACCTTAAGAAAGATGGCAGTAATTAAATATTTCTATTACACGTTAACAAAAATTTCATAAATCAATGTAAGAGGAAATTAACCATCTTATGGTAAGGTTCACATATAATCAACCCAACACACACATACATTTCATGTTTTATACATAACTATAAAGTTTTTTTTCTTTCTTTAATAGGATTAAATCAATAAGAAACAATTAAGAGTTTAGTGAACTTCTGTGTCTGCCACTCTAGTGAAAGAAAACGATGAAAGAGATGTGCAACTATTCACATATACATATATATATATATGCATATATATGTATAAATGCGTATATTTAAGTTTTGTAGATAATTAAACGCATCAATAATCGACTTAATTAGATGCATTATTCAAAGTGAAATATTATATCATTTGGTATTAGATGCACACCGATACATACGTAGAATTTATGTGGTTGCATAAACACTAAGAAGACGTTTGCTTTGTACGAGACGACATATATATGAAAAAACGAAACTTTCACATAAGCTGTTTTCAAAATTGTTGGCTCAAAGAAAATGCTAGTGACGCTATTAATATATATGTTGCTGTGGTATTAGCTTTGATCTTATTGATTGTGGTTACAATGATATGACACATAGGTGTATACAATGTATTTATGCCCGTATATGGAAGTATGTGTGTACGTGTGTATTTGCGTGTATTTGAGCGTGTGTGTGTGTGTGTGTGTGTGTGTGTGTGTGTGAAAAAGGTAATTGTTAAACATTAATAATTAATTTCATGAGACGATTATGTGTGTTATGAAAAACAACAAGCCGAGGGAAATGTTTCTACTCATAAAAGTCTTATAAAGCTAATGGAAAGCTCTTTTAACAAATTGTGGAAATTTTACGTTGCGTGTGCACGCGCTCTCAAATTCGTGCTTGCATAGTTTGGCCGATTGACTTCTATTTTGATTTGATGAAATTTAAAAAGTAGAGAAATCACACATCTTAACATAATTGTTCATAAAAAGACATTTAAAAAAAAAGAAAATGAAAAATTAAAGTAAATCCGTTTATAAACTTCATGGAATTAAATGCCGCTATTAACGGTACTTTTAACACTTAATGGACAATAAGTCTTTTGTAAAGTAAATTGAAGACTCATTTCAAAACAAATAAGAAAGTTATATTTGAAATTTGGTTTTTCGATTCATTTTTATTCCCATCACTGGTACATTTTGTCTTCTGGGTATGTGCAATACTGGGAAGGAAACTTTAGAGGCTCTGTCAGATATATACATTCTTGATCACTATCCTGAATCAATTTGGACATGTCCATCTCTCCATGATCTGTTTGTCTATTTTTCTGTGCATTCATCTGTCCATCTGTCCACCTAAGCAATGTCTACTATTGTAAGCATTCTTCTCTTCACAAAAATGCGCATTGGAAGTTATTGGTATAGAAATCAGTCAAGTCAAATACAACATAAATTGAAAAGCAACAAAATTTGAGTTCTTACTCAGTACTCCTAAGCCACAGTAGAATGTGAGGATTCAAGTCATAAGTTCATTTTTGTTCCGCACTTAGTTTGTAGGAGCTGATTACACACTATAGGATGAATCTGCAAATAAAATTCGCTTGCATGTATTTTGATCTGCGATATCCATTGGTAAAAATGACAAAGTAATGCGAGGTATCAATGTACACAACGGATAAATTCAATGAATTCGACCTTTCTCGACATAAGATAACAATTTGCCATTTAGTATTATTGAGTCATTCAATGTATAAGTCATCCAAATTTAGAAATTATGCTATCGAATTCATTACTTTTGCTGAAGCCCATCAAACACTTCTAGAAACAGTCTATCCTATTCTAATTCTCTGTTTACAGATAATAATTTTGGTTCCAATGGAGAAGAACGGCCTGAAGGGCCAAAAAAGTTCAAAGACGATGAATTGCTAGACTCATTGGACGAAAAGCCAGGTCAAACTATCAAAAAACTTTCGAACAGCTTAGCAGTTCATGAGTCAACTAATTCTAGACATTTACATGCGATAGGAAAGATCCAAAAAGAGCGGAAATGGCTACGAAAGGCACAGAAAATGGCATTTCGAACCATTTTCATACGACGGTTTCATTGCTGGCACATGGCGTGATGAGCAAGTGTTTTACGCACTGCTAACACTGAATGAAACTGTTAGTGCAGATCTCTGCCGAAGTGAATAGAACAAATTGAGTGATGTTATGTTGCAAAGAAAAAGCAATAGCGGTTAACAGACTCAAAGTCATCCTCTTGCATGACATTGCTCGGCCACACGTTGCAATAGTTGTCATGGGTACACAGTTTCAGCTCGAGTGGGAAGTTCTGTCACACCCAGCATACTCACCAGACGTAGAGCCATCTGATTGCAGTTTATTCGGATCGATGTAGCATGGCATCGCGCCTGGCGCGCGATTTCGAAAAGCTAGAGAAGTGGGTTGATGATTTGATGGCTGCCAGGCCAATTTCTGTCTTTCGATGCGGTATCGACATGTTGCCAGATAGATGGGAAAAACTTGTAGAAAATAATGGGAAAGATTTTGATTAATTATTCCACTGCTACTAATATTTCTTCTACTGTCCTTTTCAAGTGAAAACCTGATCAAACTACATGCAAGTTCCTATACCTGTAAGATATTTAGCGTATGTGAAATGATTCTTACAACTGTAAGACATACATGCTTTCATCTATCGATATTAGTTTATTAAAATCTAATTGTAGGTTTATCAAATAATCCGCGATGTTAATTATTTATGTGATCACAGATGTAATATAAAACGACAAATTAATGGCTACAACACGCCGGTGAGTTCCATTCCATATAAATTAATATTAATCGAATATTTCTAGCTATTCTAGTCTACAAAGTATAGCGATACACATTTCCACGTATTTTGCAGTAGCTGAACAAAAATGTAGAAGATCGGCCGCGCTCAGGTGAAAATAACTTAATGCACCCGGTAACTAATGAAACGTGTAAGAGATTTAAAAAATGTTGTTTTTGTATGACTGGCGAAGATTTGAATGAAGAAGTCCAATTTTCGAACAAGAAAAAAGCGTAACCGTTCGTTGATAATTAGTATTTAAATGGCGTCGTCGAGAATCCATATCATGTTTCACTGCAAGATGTTATTTTAAAGCCATTTGAAGATATTTTATCACATGCACCGCCAGACGTACACTGTTCTACGTGTTCGATTTAAAATTTTGCCAGGTCCATGATCATACTTCCATATCATTCTTGGCTACTTAACAAATCATTTAAAGCAATAAACAAAATTTAAATTTCTGAAAAATTTGCATTGATATTAACTTATGCAAAAGTATGCCTTGATCAAAACTATTCTCTCCATCTAGTGGTATTACCTACGTGCCTGACCTCGTGGTGGTACTCAACATCCATTAGCCTTTCTCTGCATATGTTGCAAGGGTGCATCAGGTTTGTACAGATGTACGCAACACATAAAACGATTCGTGGTAGACTCGTTTTGTGTTGCAATCGATTAAAATAATTTTCTGAATCGAATTTCTCATGTCTGTCTATCAGCCCGTCTGTCAGTCTTTTTTCATTTATGGTTTTCATGCACGTTGTTCTGCGTTCATTCTTTTTTAAATTTTTTTGAGAGAATTTTAGCACAATGACATAGTTTGAAGACAACGACAGACGCACTGGCTTGGTGGCGCCACCCTTTCAATTGAGACCCATTCACAAAATCTCTTTAAGTAAGGGATTAACCGCCTGATGATTTAAAACATTTTAATATGATATTATTTATATATCACCTTTCTTTGGTATAAGTGTAGAAGTAACTCTTACCCTCTTATGTCTATAAGGTATTTAAACTGGGATTACCTTTGACCTTTTTTCTAAAATGGTCGTAAGCCATGTACAGTTTGAAAATATCTTTTTTGTGGGAATCGTAAATAATTTACCATTAAAATTTTATTTTTAATGTGTAAACCTGCCCAAGCCCCCGGTCAGGATTATTTTTCTATCATTTGTGCGACAGCGGCATAGTCCAAAAAGATTAGAGGTCAAAGTGACTCATTGTGGTTCTTTTGATGTTAAAAGACTTCTTCAAAGGATAGAAATCACAACGTTTGCATTTAGTATATATTTTTATTAAAGTATATGTTTCAGCGCGCTAGCATCGCTTAAGTTTCAATTACATAATTGGGCAGAGCTCAATGAAATCATTTATCGCTACTTGAACGCTAATTGATTATTTTTCCAATTATTTAGCAAAAATGTTCGTCGCATGAAAACAAATATCGCTGTCTAACCATATAATATAACATCTAAAGCTGGTTGACGTTTGTTTTTAATTCCGTCTCACACGAATGCAACAACAACTAACAAAAATTTTACAATAAGTTAATTAATTGAATTGATTGGCGGTTTTGTCATTTTTCTTTTTTCAGTTTGTTCCAACAATTAATAAACGAATCGTGACTAAATAATTGATTCAGTGGCGGCATAGGAAAGCAAAAGAATAAAAATCGAAATCAAAACAAATGAGGACCAATTCGCAAAGTAATTTCATTCAAATTGAAAGAATTACGAATGCATGGATTTTGCTCAAAAAAATACAAAAAAAGAAAAGGAAGAAGAAACACCATTATTATCTGATTGTGGAACTTGGACAATTGAATTTAAAAGCATTTTCTCTTTACTGAGAAGAAAAGCCTCAAACAAACCTTGTTCTATTTGTTAGTTTCTGTTGTAGTCTTAGATTTAGATAAGGGGCAAGACATGCATACACAAGTATGCCTCTTGCCTTTCCTATGCAAGTATACGGATTCTAGCACGACATTTGTGTGTAATGTACAAAAAAAACAAAAAAAAACAATTATACTTTCTCGCTTAACGTGACGTACTAATTCGATTTGATTTCATTCGCATATCTATTTGATGATCTATGCCTATTATTCCTTATTGCGATTAAAATTTTTCATGTAAACCTTTAAAAATAAGTTTTTGAAAGAAATTTCATATGGAAGTTTGAAAAAAGTCGCATGTGACAAGATGACTAATAATTTCTCTAAGATATCGCATGCGACATGTTTCTTAATCTGAAATGGCTGTGAAATGATTCCGTTCAAATGTGATTGACGTTATAAGAACGAACACAAAAGCAAGCATATTTCCATGCAGATATCAGAGCTGCATTATTTTCATGTAAAGGTATATTTTTCATGAAAGACCTCGCACTCCAGCTTGCCTAAACCGCCAAGTGACGTGATCCTAATGTACTAACCACCCGTTATTTATTCAAAATTTCGTTATTTTTCACTTGCTTTCGTCATAGAAAAAAAATTAGACTTTGGCTTTGACTTAGGCGGGGTCTAAAAACTCGGCCTATGTGTAACAAAGATTGCTCTCTTGAAATACTATTACTTAGGGATTTTTGCCAAGGAATTTTAAAGATAGCAATTTTTTTTCTTCAAACAACTTTTTATAAAAGTGCATTATATGAGGAGTAATCGAAGAAGTGGTCCAATCCATTTTCAATGGGTTTTGTCTTTGGGCCAAAACTGATCAGTTTTATTAAAATATCTCATAAATTGCGACTTATAGTTTAAATAAAAGAATATATGAATAAACATCAGACGCACTACCGGAAAAATCAAACCCAGATCGACTCCGAAATTGACATCTTATAATAACAACGTGGCCAACCTGTGGTCCTTCTGGGCACCACAAGAGGTATCAGGTGTCGGATGTGATGAACACATTGATAGAAAATTGCAATTTGAAAATGGTAGGATTGGGTAGGCAGGCGTCATTATATATGTACGGCATTTATACCTGTATTGCAATATTAATAAACATTGTGTACATACAATGCACAAAACTACATGCAATGTACATTATTTACATTCGATGGGTTGTCATTCGTTTTCTAATGAACGTGTGATTAGATGCTAAGTAGACGACAAAAATTATCTTACGTTAGCGTACGTATATATAGCACAATCTATCGAATGTTACTGGACGCGGTTGTCAAAAGCAAAATCGTCTTCGTTATCACCATCACCATCAACGCAAGGCCTACTTTCAGTGCACGTATGTGTATTTTTCTGTAAATGAATTCTACGCGCAAACGTAAAAAAAAAGTTTCACTTATGTCCATTATTTTTGATTTACACTCTCATGGCATGTTATGGATGAATATGTTACCAATTGGAAAAGTTGACAGTAAGCAAGAAAAAAAAAACATAACATGTTCTTAGCCACATCAATGGAGAGTGGAGAAGATTAAAAAATTTGAATTTCAAAATCCGCTTCTATTTTGTAATGATTTATTTTATTGTGAACGAAGAAAGAAATTACTATTTGCATCCGAAAATATGGCTTATATTTTATAAAATAACTGGATTTAGTGCAATTATTTGTTTTGAAATAAGTTAACGCCAACCAATAAAAAATGGAACTTGAATGATTTTGAGATGTTGAAATTGTTATATATGTATATAAGTAATTAAAATTAGCCCAAATTTCGCAAATTTCGATTGCAAAAGACTGCTTTAATCAAAACACTCTGTATATGATTTAGTTTTTTGTTGTTAAGACGTGGAGTCATTAGTGCTTGATCGTACTATACTTTGGCTGCTACAGCAGTAGTAAACTTCACTGCAGTATGCATTGTACCTCTATACACAACACATTTCTTTCAAAATATGAACTCATCTTTAAAATTCACCATAAAGACGCCTGTTCTATACGCCACCACTTGGTTAAATTAGCTCAATATGGTGCATTACGAGCAATTTTTACCCCAGAAATCTATCATTAACGAAAAAACAGAACAGTGCCCATTTTGCTGAAAAGCATGAGTCATTAGCTTTTATACCCGCCACCGAAGTATTAGGGTATATTCATTCTGACATAAAGTTTGCAACACCCAAAAGGAAACTCCGGACACCTACTTTGTCAGGCGTAAACTTCCCAATCGATTAAGCGATGTCTGCCCGTCTGGTGTGGTATGTGTTGTTGACACTCGCTCGGTCACAGAAATGGAGATATCAACTTCAAATTGGAAATTTTTGCAAGTCGATTGGTGTTGAAAAGGGGCCGAATCCACTATGAAGCGTAAACTGCACACAACTCGGTTTTTCTAAACAACAATTTGTGGTTTTTTGCTCATTACTCACATTTATGGAAAATGGAAAAAATCGTCCACACAAGAGGAAACTTGTCGGTGTGTTTTTCTACGTGCAAAATTACGGTCTACGGCAAACAAGATCACGGAAAATAAGTAAGAAAATATTATTTCGGTGTGATTGAATCTTTAACATCGACTGCCTTAATCACCTTAAAAAGAGATTAGAAGAGAGAACCGAATTTTGATAGCTTATAGCATTGGTTTGGCTTGGACGATTTGTTCAATGTACCCGTACCGTATGGTCAACCACTTATAGAATATACCTGGATATCTTTATTGCTGTGTCTGTTTTCCCCCGGAAAGCACAGGTGTTCTCAATTTACGCTGCTCTGTAGGCGTGTCCTCCGACCGATTTCGTCAATTTTCAACACCAACTTCCAATCCTTTTGCGAACTACGATGTCGAAATTTTAGATTTTGCTACTGGGGCAATATTTATTACAGATATTACACAGATGAGTAAACGGACAGATGGACATGCTTAGATGAATTCGGAATTTGATGTTACTCAAGGTTATTCACACTTTAGGGGATTTCTGAAACTTACTTCTAGACTTCGCAAACCGTTTGAAAAAGTGACTACGTTTGCCATTCTTCGATGACGGAGATAAAATGCATTCACTTCAAGACTAGCCACGTCTTTCGTTTTTTTTTTTTTTAGAAATCTTCGACAAATTTTTTATGTGTTGTAAGATCTGCATTTTTTAAATCTGCATCACTTGTGGTACAGGCGTTCATTAAGTTTGTGCTGATGTGTGCAACGCACCTTCCCTTTTATCATACCTATCGATTCAGAAAGTGATTTCGAATAAGCTTCGAATAAGTCTTCTGCTCTGTCCGGCTGCAGAGGTCGTTATTTGTGAGATATTTTGATCAAATTTGATGCACTGACCCGTCTTGGCTTAAAGAGGAATGCTATTGGAAGTAGCTCGTATTGAATCGTTTTTTCGACCACTTGGCATATAACGCTTTCAGTTCAAAAGTCGTTATATGTGTAATTGTGGGTTGGTGTAGGGCAGTTAATGATGGGCGGTGACCCGCTGCAGTGTTTTTGCTTGTTTGTCTACCTAAAATGATATCACCCTTAAAACAATGAAAGTTATGTCGAAAGCAAATTTCTGAGATAAATCTCTTGATTACATAGCAAAGTTTATGTACATACATATTATATTTTATATTTTAACTAACATCTTCTGCAATCTGAGTCTTCAAAAACGTTAGAGGCGTAAATTGTGTTTGTCTACTTCGTTTTCTTTTCTTAACAGATCGCTATTAATATTGTTTTTTAACAGTTTTCTCATAAATTTCTATAAAGTATAAATAGGTTTTCCTCCGTTTCATTAAACTTTGCTAGAAATGTATATCTTTGGCTGGCTTGCTACTCTTGAATTATTTTTTTTTTTATACGCATCATACCGAAGGTTGACGGGTATATTCATTTCCTCAAAATGTTTGCAACAGACAAGCAAGCTTCAAAGAGTGTGGATGTTTTCGCTCAGCAAATTAGATCTAAGTATGTCCATCTGTCCTTCTATACAATGTTTTTCCCTGGTCACGAAAATGAGTCCATCGGCTTGAAACTTGGCATTCGAAGTTTTTGCACTCAGATTGGTATTGAAAATGGACAAAATTGATCGAAGGGCACGCCTGCACATAAACTGAGAACGCATCTGTTTGTCAAAAGAAATAAAAGAATTGGTTTTTTGTTCATTACTCATAAACTTGAAAAGATAAATGTACAAAACTTTGAACTTATATTTTAAGGGCAATGCTTTAGTAATTGCACAAAAAGGGGACAAATTGCCCACGTCTTTCAAATATTGTACTGTATCACTTTAACTCTTTCTCCAAAACCTTTATAATGCTCAAAAACAAGGTACACAAAACCGATGGGATATAAGAATTCTTGACTAGTATCAAATTCGGAATGCACTTAAGGATTGCTTATTTCTCTGGCCATCCGTCCGTCTGTCAAAACGTGCTAAGCAAGTGCTAAGCTAAGTTTTCCGTTTGTAGAAATGAAAATGAGTCAAATGGATTCGGGAATCCTACAACGCCGACATGTCCATGCGGCAAAAACTGATAACATCTTCGCTTTCTGTGTTTTTTGCTGGTTACTCATAAACTAGAACAGAAGCACAATATAATTTTCCACTAAAAAAAATCATCAAATGTTTTTTGGTTTTTTTTAGTCCTTCTTAGGATAAGAGCGATGGGTATAAAAGATTCAGTCACAACCACAACCGAATATAATTTTCCTACTTTTTTCATATAATATCCTTGTTTTGCTCTTAGAATGACGTTAGTGAATATTTACTTGCAAGTTTCTCTGTAGTGCCCGAGCTCATTTCGTTGTTAGTATTATTGTTATTTATTTTAGTTAACGAATGAAGTTTTCATAAAGTTTCAAATAGTTGCCCTAGGTTTCTTTCGTCTTTGTTTTGAATAATTTTGCCGACATTTATTTAACTTTTCGTTTACGTAATAGAAATAGAAAATAAGTTTTCTAAATAACATTAAAAGTTTAAAGCTAATATATATATAAACGTAGTTTTTTTTTTTAAAAATTTTTTCAAGGTTTTCTTGTGAGCTGACAATGGCGTTAACACAAAAAATGTGATGTTAGCTTTGAAAAAGTTTCTTATGCTACATATATAAGCCGTTTATTTTGAAAGTCTTGCAGGTTCATTTTTTATTGCGAGATAGTTATAGCTTTGCATTTCAATAAATTTAAAAATATGGGTTAAGATTAATAGACGCATTTCTCATATTGTGTGATATTAAATAATGTGACTTTATCATCCAATAGTATTTATAGCGACGATTAAAAAGTAAAGTAAGTATCTTTAGTCCACAATACTTCGGTTGTAGCAACCGACTTTTTTAAATAATAACTAATAAGAAAATTATATTCGGCTGCAAGCGAATCTTTTATATTCGCCACTGTTGTACTGAAAAAGATTACAAAACACGATGATAACACTAAAATTTTACACCTTATAATATTGGGTGGGCGTGGCTGACTTCTTTGCCATTTGTGGAATAAACCTGAGAATTTGTAGCTTATAAGCAGCGAGCAAAAACATGCAAGCAAACATATTCTCAGTTTATGCTGTAAAGCAGGCGTGTTCTGTGATCGGTTTGGCCAATGTTGAAGTTGTATAGAAGTGCTTCTATACAATACGTTAACTGTGGTAGCGAATAGATTGCCAGGAATCAAAATTCTTAACCTTTCAATTCTCCTCTTGCCATGTGGTTTCAATGTGTTTGTTCGTAGTCCCGTTTGTTATTTTAAATCCCCGTTTTTCGATTAACAGTTCAACAGTGCAAATAGGTTTCAGCTGAAGTCTGTGATAAACCAACGTAGCATGGGACATTTTATTCAATCTATTGTCTTTCGTTAAGCATTAGTTCAATGCTGCTAATGTTATCTGCGCGTGTTATGTTATATGCGATCTAATGTATCCCATGGGTATCGTTCACCCGTTTGTCATCATCAAGATTATAGCACGTGTACTTCTTTGGTGTAACCATCTGCGGAGCGGGATAAAAATTGATCCCCCTTCCCCACACTCCAGTCACTTCCGCTAGGTTATCACTGGCACGTGCGTCCATCCATATACAGTCTCCGACCTTTTTAACTTAATTAACATAGGTAGCTTTTTATTACACAGCAGGGGACAAAAATACGATATTAGATCATGACATAATTATGATATGACATAAAACATGATAAAAAGTCATATTGCGCTCATTTTTCTGCTCCATTACAACATTTTCTGTTTTTTCAGTTCCCTAGTAACGGTTTCATTTAGTCGGAGCAAATCCTAAAATATAACATCCACCTATTATTATCCTCAAATGGGAGCCCCATGGAGCCGTACGATGTTAACCTGTTAACCTGTTCGCTTAAACTGCATTATGGTTGTTTGTCTTTTGATATCGTAGCGCGTCCACTGTTCATCAACAAACATTTCAACTTTGCTTATAACTGTATAAAGTTTTATTTTAAAAGTAAAATTAGGGCACAAAAAATTGTCGCTAATATACTAAAGTAAATGCGTTGTTATCACATTCGCTTTGTTGCTGATACAAAACTCTTTACAACAACTAATCAAAAGTAATGTGATTTATAAATTAATTTTGTTGTTTCCTGTTTCTTCGTACATTACTGTAAAGCTTATTGCCGTCGTTGTACTTGTGTTCATGCTTAAACGCTATCATGAAATCTGCGCGCACTAGATAATCTATGAAAAGCGAAAACTTTATATTATTCAGTGTAAAATTTTAAATTATTCATTAAAATAAAAATCTGTGTTGGGCTCTGAAGAGAGTTATCAGTTACTTATGATTGTGGTACAAAGGCTGTACACAACCCCCAGAAGAACTTGAGGTAAAGCCACCTTTTATTGTACCGCTCAATACAGAATCACTTTCTGAATGGTTTTGTGTTTAATTCATAAAACGCAATTTTTGAGACGTTTTGCTGAAGTTTCATACACCCACGTTTTTTGACCCAAGGACGCTATTGAAGATGGGGAATCGGACCACTGTTTCGACTACTTCTCATATAACGCCTTATTTTGAGAACTCACTTGAATACCTGTAGAGTAGTGTAGGGTATATAAGGGTTTTAGCGCCTTGTATTAATATTCATTTGTACATTTTTTATATGAGCTTTAACAAGGCCTTATGATTTATAAATTCCCATTGTTCGTCCTGATCGTTCCACTGATCTTCCAGCTGACGTTGTCAAAATTGTAAAAAGATATGGTGACAACACGTTTTTCTCGTCAGTCGCATTGATTCATTTCTTACTCATGCCTGTAATCTTATGTCATCGCATATGATTGTGTGCTTCTAATAAACGCTTAGTGATTAAAAAAATATTTTCTTTTTCCAACGAGATCCTAAAAGTTTTTTCATCAAATTTTTTGAGGAAAGAAATACAGTTTGAAATAAGGGAATTTATGCTTTATTAAGAGCTCGCTGTAGAGCATTAACCTGAAATGAAATCAAAACTGGATTCTTTATTGATTGCAGCTTATTGACAAGAGCAGAACACAAAAGTAACCTACATTGTGCTATGCAATTAATTAAAAACACAACATCACAATTTCAACTATATTTTTTTATGCTTGTTTGTGAATTTTCAAACCTTGAAAACTAAGGGGTGGGTAAAGAGACATGGGTTCACAATCCCATACTGAGCGAAAATATGTCAGCAATCCCACAACTTCAAAAAGAGAAAAAATATGCAGAATGGAAAAATATATAGTTATTTTCCACTTGCTCTTCCCTTAACTCAATACACTTGTCGTAGCGATCAGTTTCAAGAATTCGTTTATATTGAGAGCCATCCCTAAAGAAGCATCCTCCCTAAAAGAAGCATCAACCAAACGCCTCTTCATTGTTAATTAACCTTAGCGAATAAGGCGTGCGAAGAACGAGCTGGCCGTATAGGCGACGAATATTTGAACTGATGCGTTGTTCTGATGTGCGCCTTGGTAGTCATTTCGTCGACTTTATAAAATGGAACTCCGGCGATCTTAAGTCTTGGAAGTAATTCGAACTGTACGTCTTTTATTTTGATCGTCGTGGTAAATATGCGAACTGATACATTTTCTTTTCCACGATCGTCTTTTTAAAGACAATCAATTCAAAAACTGTGTCATGCCAATGGCGGGAAGTGCACATTGTGACGGCTATTAAAGTAATACTAAACAGTGCAGTGTCTCAAGTTGAACGCAAACTTTCATCGAGCATTTCTGCCTGTCCCGACATTAGTACTTGATGTGACCGCTAAGAATTATTGGCTATATATCATAAAAAAATGGCAAAGACTACATGTATGCCGTCATGCCAGATTGTTAAATTATCAATTATGGTCGCATAAATCGCAATTGAGGTTCACATGTTTAAAGACTTTCATGTTCATTCCATAAAAAAATACTTGACATTTTATTTACAATAGTACTGACAACCTTCTTAATACTAGATTTCTAAGCAATGGATTCCGACACCAGACATCGAAGGCGCTTTTTCACTTTTCTTATTCTTTTCTATTTTAATCCCATCACGATATCATTTTCACGTCTGTTCCTGAACATACTTAAGGAAAAGTAAGTAAGAAGTATAAGTAAAGAAGTGACTAAACACTTTTCCAAAAGTAGGCAACAAATAATGGTTTTTGCGTTACGCTTAAAAGTAAGCCTTATTTTTTTAATATTTTTTTATGCAATAGGTAAACTAAAACGAATAAAAACTCTGTAGTAAAATGTGGTTCGCTATTATATACCCTACACCACTTCGTTTCATACTGTTATTCATATGTGTATGACTTCTCCAGTGGCCGTAAGTTGAATACAAGAAAACAGATGGTAAAGTTTAGATCATTCCATAATCGATGGTTACACAAAAAGAAGGATTTGCCTCAACTCCTACATACCCTTATATCCAAGTGCTGCAAGATATACTAATCGTATGAAGAAAAGCCAGCTTGGATTTTTTTATTGATCAAAAATTATTCTCTGTTTTTTATTACGAACAACTGTTTGTCATGAAGCGATGTAAATTTTAATAAAAAGAGGAAAACTGTAAAAGCAATGCAAAAAAAACGTGAAAGTTATCTAAACACTAAACTCTATACCACTCGATAGACCGAAGGCAAACGTATTGATGTAATAAATCTTTTGCCAACTGTTGAAATGGTAATTTGAATAAGACTCTTTTCATCTCTTTTCGCACATATTTCAAAGAAGAAGCACTTAATAGCAAAATACTGATCTAAGATTCAATATCTGTTTTTTCGTCTTGCAAGAATCTACGTATAATGCTCTCTCACTAGAAGGGAGGGTCAATAAAAATTTACATAAATCAAAACGATAGGGCTTTAATGAACCCTTTCGTGTTTTTTAGCCTGTTTATATTTCTATAATAGGTGGTATACGCCAGATTAGGCGAAAAAGAAAGAAATTGGAGAGTACAAGCTGACAATTTTACTTTAAGCAAAGAACATTTCTTTTTATATAAATATATTTTAAAATTTTTTTGTTTCTTACTAAATATGAATTTTGATTTGCAACTGCTTTTGCGGCATTAACGAAGACATGTCATAGGTATCAAATCCCTGCAACTTAAAACGATTGATTTGATTTGTTGTTCACCCCATTTTTTGTTATTCATCCCATATTTCAGACACCGTAACAAATTTAACCACAAGGACAAAGTTACTTTTGCCTATTTTCAACGCATTCCCGCAGAACGGCTATTTACACTTTGAAATTATTAATGGTGCTAATGAAGCGTTGCTCCACGTTTTGAAAGGATGTCTGATCTAAATTGTGAGTTATAGTTCTTTTCCTATGATTGATTTAGTTAGAAGGTGGCAGCGTAGACTACCGTGCACTTCGATTTCGGTGCATACATTCTTAACTGGCAAAGAAATTAAAACGTAGCCTGACTAACGTTAAACATTCTGCGCTCTATTATTTTTGTCATAAAATATTAAAAAGGAAAAAAGAAGGAACAAACAAGAAAATTATATTCGATCGTGACCGAATATTTTATACCCATTACTGTGGTTCTGAAAAACAGGAAAAGAACTAAATTTTCATCCTCTATAATAAAAGTGGAAACAAGCATAAACCGCGCAAAGCAAGGGTATTCACGTTTGTAGGAAGGGGGGTGCTTACCACGGATATTACACAGTTGCGCAGACGGAAAGATGGACAGATGACCGAACGGACAAGCTCAAGCGCAACCCGAACTTGCAATTGGACAAGAATTTATAAACTTTATGGGGTTTTTGAAGTTTGCGTCCGTCCGTTATAAAGGTTTTGAAAAAAAAATTTTATTAAGACACAATAAGATTGAACAGGCGTGAGCGATTTTTTCCACTTTTCGGGAGGTACTGCCGCATTGCCCATCAAATTTACGTTCATATATTTTCAGATATACGTGTTGTAGTTTATAAGCATTGAGCAAAAAAAGAATTTTTTATTCTTTTCGAAAAACAGAGCTGTGCTCGCTTTACGTAGTGCTGTACGCGTGTCCTTCAATCGATATGGCCCATTTTCAACACCGACCTGCCTACAAGAACTTGCAGTGTTTCTACCAAGTTTGAAGTCGATAGTGTCATAGGCTGTTGCATTACAAAGGCCTGCGTTTTGTAGAAACTCTTATATGGGAGCCGTCAAGGGAAAAACAGAGAAGGAGTGAGAGAGGTTCCTCAAGCTTAGCACAGCAAGTGTATTTGTCAGATCATTATTCTGGGCCAATTTTAACTATGAATTTTCAAAAAAGTTTGTTTTTATGAAATGTTGTATTTATTTGTAACGACATTCATGGAGACCAGACTAGTAAAGTAATCCTATCCAATTGAAATATTTAACATAACGCTCTGCTATTATCGCAAAATATTGAAAGAAGTAAAATTGTTTCCTCCTAACGATATACAGGGTGTTACATAAGAGTCGATGGCAAAAATGATTTGATTTAATTAAGAGACTTCGTTCGTGGCTCGAAACAAAGTTTTGTTAAATTATTAACAAGTAAGAACTTTATAGCCGGGCGACGCCGCAATTAAGCTTTTTTATATAACGGTTTACGTTTCATGAGAATCCTTATATGCGATGATATCCCAAAAATAGACCTACGTGGTCGGTAAAGTAGATTTCTTTGTCAATTTACTATTATGAGCCAACTTTCACTATGAAATTTTGGAAATTAAACCTTTTTACCACATAAAGCTTCAATTTCCATAGGAACGGTTATATGAGAGAGGGTTCAAAACATTTCCCCAGCCGGTCCAAAGTTTTCACATCAATTTTGAATGCCGAATAACGAATACTTGGACACTTTTGCCGAGAAACTTTGACAATTGAAATTTTTTTCCACATAACGACTTTTTAGAAGAAGGTGTTATGTTGGGAGTAACCGAAAAAGTGGACTGATCCGAGTCAATTCCAATATTATTCCTTCTTGAGCCAACGTACATTTGTGTACCAAATTTTTACCAAAATATCTCACAAATTGCTACCTATAGCTTGAACACAAATTTATATCGATAGATATCAGACGGACAGACGGAGCAACAGACTTAGATCGATTTAGAAAATGATTCAGAATTGATCGGTATAATAAAAGGTGGATTTATCTTAAGCCCTTCTTGGTATTACATACGTCCTTACTAACTTAATATACTCTGTACCACAAGAGGTGTAGGGTATAATTATGAACTATAGACTTGACACGTAAATCAGACGAGCAAACAAGCCTTTAGCGATTCTGAAATTGGACCGAACCGGTTAGTTTAATAAAGGATAAGTCAACCTAAAGGCACTCTGGAGTTTGCATAAATCCGTGTAAACTCAATATAAATTTTTACTAAAAGTGGTATGTGAAATAAAAGTCTTTCCGCTTATAAAGCACCTAAGACATGCCCCCGTACGAAAGTAAAATAAACGCTACATAAATGTAACGAAACAGTGAAACGTCGAAAGCATAATATGTTCGATAGACACTACCTAACGAGATCATTCGTAATAGTAATATGTGCTGTCTTCTATTTTAGGTTAAGATTAATTTAAATATGGTGTTATGTCAGGGGATTATTTGCATAATGTAATAGCTTGTAAAGGCATATTACACCTTATAGAAATATTAACAGTCTATAAAGACAATCGTATTCCATGCAGATAAAGATCTCACTGTTATTGTTCTCTGTTCTGTTGTTCTGAAATTAATTGTTCCTTATGTAAACGAGGTAAACGTTGTTATTATGGCTAATTATGAGCAGCGGTGCAAATCATTTAAAAAAGCAATGTGTCTGGCTAGTGGCCAGCAACAGTAATGACCGACACATAGAATAAGAAAAATAAATTCACGATTTGAATAATTGAGCAGAAAATGGAAAAACAAATAGTGAATAAATAGCAGCTGCAGTTACAATTAAAAAAGTTGTACACTATGTATTTCAAATTTAATGGACCGCCCTCTCTACACTTGCAAAAAGTTCTGCATGCTTGTAATAATTCATTAAAACGATTTTTCGATCGTTGTTTATTCGATACAGGTGTGGAACTCTTGTATCTATTCATGTAAAACTCGTTAATTCTGGCAGACTGTAATCATACACTTTGACACATGGTGCAATGGGGAAACAAATTGAAATGACATGATTAGTGAACGTTAACTTAAGTGATAAATATGCACACTTTGTAATGTAAAGACTGCTCGAGTGTTTGCAGAAATTTTAAACACATTTGCTTGTTCCTTTCAATACACAAAAGTGAAACCAGTCAAAGAACTATTATAAAGGGGCAATTTTCGCGTGCCGTCTTCTCAAAGTATTACACGATAACCACGATGTTAACATTGGATGAGTCAGCTGACAGATTGGCCCCATTGTTGCATTAGACTTCGAAGTGAAGTTAGGAAAATCGTGTGCAATTGTAAAAATATCGAAAAAAACGTTTTGAAACAATTGTTTTTGTAATTTTTTTTTTTATCTGTTGTAAGAGAAAATAGAACAAGTTTTATTAAATTTTAAGTTTATTTCAAATGTTGTTAGTTTATGTAATTTAGTCGACAGACAATTAAGGTACCGATAAACGTGCAAGTTCTTAGCCGCGCGTAACTACATTGCAAATTGCTTCTTATGGATAAATCTGGAATTGTAACATATGGATGCACAAACAAATAAGACCACTATAGTGGCACACGGCCCACCATTAGTTACTCTAAACCGCTTTATTTAGTGTAATTATTCATATGACGCCTTTTTAACGTGAGATGTGGTATGGGAAGAGGTCGAGACAGTGGTCCGATCCGAACCATTTCCAAAGACGTTCGTCCTTGGGCCAAAACATATCGGTATGCAAAATTTCATTAAAATATATCACAAGTTGCGACTTGCAGGTTTGAACACAAAGGAACAAGACGGACAGACAAGCTTTTAGCAAGTGATGCTTAAATGGTCAGTATAAAAAAAATGGGTCTATCTCAAGTCATTCTCGATGCGGCATACATCCGCCCAATTTAAATCCTGTATCACAAGTCATGTAGGGTATAAAGAATATGTGAACTTTTGTTTAGGATCGACCGCTTATCTATGGTAACATTTTTCATATAAAATTTCCTTTATTATTACCCGCTCCAAGGTTTTTCTATAGGTCTTTTTTTAAAACTGTGTATATGTAATGGATTCTTAAATTAATTGAACAATTTTTTGACCTAAGAAATAGAAGAATTGTCCATTTGCTTCAACATGTGCAAAGTATCCAGGTAATCTGTTTATTCATTCCAATGAAACCTGGTACGCTGAATAGATAGCTAACTTATATTTCGTTTTCAAAAAGTTTTTAAAGCACGCAAAAATCTTTAATTTCATTATATATATGTAAAATGCTCTTTGAAAAGCATGTAGCTTATTAATAGTAATCGATTTATCTATGACTATAAAAACCGGAAAACCTTGTTTTGATTTATCTAAAAATCAAATCAATTCGTCAATAGTGGCGTCGTGTATAAAACATCCTACCTGTAGAGTGAGTGACGTGTCATATTTTTTTCGATTTTGTCGGCTTCATTTTGAAATCCAGTGTAATCATAATTGTTGGTTAAAAGACTCCAATTTCTTGCTTATCTTAAAAAATTTATTTCATCAATATTCTCTTATTAAAACCTTTTGAGCGTCAGCCAAGTCGGTCCATGTGTTCGCTCATAATTACGAAGAAGTCGTTGAAAAAGAAAAACGAGCTGTTTTCTGTTAATTCCTCAAACCGGTTTTGTTTTTGTTGACACAGATGGGCCTTTGATTGATAGGAAGAAAATTCGCACCGAATTACAAAGCAATATTCTGGAGTACTAAAAAATTAGAACATTTCGGAATCACTAGCACAAAAAATAATATTGAAAAACTTTATAACCGCAAACAGTTCATAGAAGTATACGTTTTCTTGATGGCGACGTTAGAAAACTAGTGTCGGCGTACAATCTGTTTTAGTATTTGTATCAAAACGACGCATTTTGTTTCAGTTATGGTAAATTACAAATTTGCATGTCGTTCAAACGCCAAAGGGGTTCTTTTTCACTTCAAAGAGAATCTTTAACATCCATCACCTAGATATAGTATCGCCAAACACTTCTGTACTCTCGTAATATATTATGTACTTTGAGTCTTACATAATGCATTTTATAACTTATGCTCTACATAATTTATGTATATAGTTCTGACTTATATGTCAAAACACATTTTTGTCCTTCTTCTTCAATTGGCACATACACGAATTGTTTGTTGCACAAAATCGAAAGGTTTTTCGTACACAATACACTTTCTTGCTTTCAATAAAACAAAGCATATTTACCATAGTCGGGCAAGAAAAAAAATTATACTTTGTTCCGATTGAAGGGCACACTGTTTGCCGGGCTCCGTAATGGGAAGAGGGTTCAAAACGTAAACACAAAGTCTAAACTCACCAAAATGAGTTTTCTTGTCAAAGACCTTAATATTTTTATTCTTCTGTTTTCGTCGTAAAGTGCTAAAAATTAGACCTTGTTGCCATATAAAGACTTCCCTTTCACGAGTACGCTTGTACGGGATTGACCTCAAAATATAGTCGTACGTAGTGCAAAGGTGGTCCAGTTAATTCCCATGTCAAAATGCTAGTAAAAATTAAACTCTTTTTCATGTAAAAGTTTGCTTTTGATCAGAGCCTTTACATGAAATGAGGTACAGAAAATGGATGTACATGATCCAAAATTGGTACAGTGGAATTTTATGTCGTGCTACTGTTATGGACCAGTTCACACTGTGCAATACGAAAAATTATACCCTTTCTCTCACATAAAGGCTTACTTTTCATAGGAAGATTTGTATAAGCGGGTCCTTAGTCCGTCTGATACAAACGTTTCAGTACTAATTTATTATGGAATAATACAATTACTCAGCGATTTTTGTTGAGAGCTTTTCAAAAATATAAAGTGTACGGAATGATGGTAAAAATGATCCGATCCGAGATTCCCACAAGATTCACGCCTGAAAGTTTACGAAATGTAGGTTGAACACAAAAATCTGTGGACAGGCATCAGAGGGGCAAACATCCTGAAATCGATTCAGAAAATAGTTTTGAGTCAATCGGTATAATAATATTATAATAATATATCGAAAAAAGAATCATTTCCTCCAAACTTATACCGAATATAAAAAAATATCTTTGACTCCGCGACGCAAACTGTAGGCGATAAAGAATCGGAAATATTCCTATTTGCTAGTAAGTACGAGCAAATTTAAGTTTACAATATTAACATGTAACCGACGTTGGTTTTCTCTCCACGAATTCTTAAAATTTAAACGTCCCCGCGCTTAATACGTACGTCTTTGAGCATCGATCTGTAATACCATGTAAGTAATCTTTCGTAATAATTCCATTCACCTTTAGACCATTCGTCTTCTACAAAAAGGCACAGAAAGTTTTTAGTGCAATTCTAAGTTTTCATTGACCAATCGAACAATTGTATGATTGAAGGGTTCAGTGACAAAATCAAGTCTATAGGTCTTCGTAATTCGAAAGTTGATACATAAATTCTTTGGAGAACCAATAAACTTGGCGATAGCCTTACTTTATTGCACATATTCATCGACAAAAAAATCAGGAAGGGAAATATGTTAAGAGCACAAAGCAAAGCAAAAGTCTTCAAGTTCAAGACGAACCATATCGCTTGGCAGGTTTGCTATTGATTTACTTATTTGGAGCTTGCGTTGTTTCGATATGGATCCAAAGTTAAAGTATAAGAAATTCTTCAGCTTATTCGGGCTGTTATGTATACCGTAATATAATCCGCGGGAAGCACAATTTCCGTCGACTACTAATCACTTAACATCCGCGTTAGTTTACTGTGCCCACAACTGAACTGGACTGGAAATTTCATAATCAATCTTCACTACTCTGCCACGACCCGCTGCGAGATTTGTAGAACACTTTTGCTTTTTAGAAAATTGCTGACTTCTTACATGTGTTCTTTGGTTCTTTGTTTGCTTATTTCGATCAATCAATCAAAATTTCTTGCTTGAGTTGTTTTGTCTGCCATATGACAATTTTAGATTTGCCAACTTTTGCTTAGCATTGATCATTACTAAATGTATTCTCGATATTGTGAGGCCAATCTATAAATACCAACGACCAGCAAGTGCACAATACTCGATGGCAAGGAGGAGACAATGTATAAATGCTATTTCATATCGTAATTATTCATAATTTGCTGAGCACTGAGCAGGCGTATAAATTGCTGACTGTCACTGTTGACACTGGTGACAAAAAAGCTTTCAACTTTTTAAATCCTGACTTCGGTCGCCGAACGGGCAGATTGCCTTCACTCTACTCAAGAAAATGTACGCTTCTTACGACCTCCTCAATATATATATATATTTATAAACTTTACAAATATCGGATGAGCCTGAGAGAGCTCTTGTAGTTCGTATAAGACGAAGAGAGAAATTTTAAAATTAATTATATATATTTTTAAATTAATTTCATTTACCATAATTTTATATTTTCGTTTTTTGTATATTTTTTAAAATAAATTACTAGACATCAATTATCCAATCAATTCAATAAAGTGTTGGTAGTAAACACTTTAATGTAAACTAATTTTTCAAATGTTGATTACGATGTGTGTGCGTGTGTTGTTCTGACCCAACGATTTTGTTTTAATTAATAATTCATTTTTAAAATGGCTTGTGTGTCTGATCATATATTGTATGCAATTAGTCTTCCTGTGAAAAATATAAAGCAATCAAATCAATCAAATAAACATTTTCGGTTTTTTCATACTAACTTTAAATTATAACTTGGAAGGAAAGGAAGTTGAAATCAATTGAAAAAATGTGACAGTGATTGATGACTACGACGCCCATAGCAATGACGTCAGTGGAATTGCAGTCATCTTTATCGTTCCCATTTTGAAATGATGTTTCAGTCTTAACTTGAAATTAAAATAGAACGCAGATCTAACCCTTGGAAAAGGAAATTTCAAAAAAATCGTGACCAACAATGAAATCAGAGAAAGCTCTGCTGCATAAATTGTTTTGGTTTTACGTGGCACAAAGAACAATTGTCTGATTGTTTGAAGTAAATTTTAATAACTTTCAGCGAACTCTAACACAAACAAAAGAAAAAAATTTCAAAGATTCCAACGGCTGTTGCAGACGATAAACTAGTTTTAATAAATTTATAACTGAAGGAAGAAAGTAATAATTGAAGCGCACTTACAGGATTGAAAACAAATAAAAACATTATGGTCGGACAAGGCCGACTATTAAATGCACGGCATGATTTCACCTAAAAAAGTTTTTAATTATTTTCATGGTAAAATATCAAAAAGTATATTTTGCGTCCGCCTGAGAGCATCCTGTATACGAAAGAGGGCACAAAACGTGAGTGAAGTGATCCAAATTTAGCCAAGCTAAGCTTCTTCTCCTAGAACTTATTAATATTCACCCAAGGTCGTTATAAATATATAAATATAAGACTTTGCTGCCGTATAAAGCCTTTCTTTTCATAAGTACCTTATATAACGTCGGAACCGGAAGATAGCCCTGTGTTATCCAAATTTGATACGATCAACTTCTATGTCAAATTAATATTATTTTAAGCAAACCTTTTAATCAAATACACACTTGCCTCTTGTACGGACTGTGGTGCAAAGAATAGACTTGCATAACCTAAGTTGGGAACAGTAGATTTTGATGACAAACTATTAGCATCTAGAAGCTCTCACATAAGGGCTCCCTTTTCTCAGGAACGGCCGTATAGGATAGAGTTCAAAACGTCGGCCGGTCCAATCCGTATTTTCTCCATCAATTTAATACCGAGAAATACTATGACTCAACGGCTATTGCCGAGAGATCTTAAAAATTGCAACTTTTTGCTTATATAATGAAATTTTCAAAATAAGATGTTATATGGAGAGTGCTCGGTCAAAAAATGGTTCGATCCAATCCATTTTCAATAGTGTTCTTTCTTAATCCAAATCATGTCAGTGCATCAGATTTAATCAAAATATCTCTATAATAAACTATAATCTGTAGATTGAAAGCAAAAATAGATAAACAGACATCTGACGGACAGGCAGACACACAAGCTCAGATTGATTCAAAAAATGATTCTCGGTAGAGCGGTATAATAGAATGTGAGCCTAGCGTAAGTCCTTCAGAGTATTACATACTTTCGCAGAAATTTAATATACCCTGTACCGCCAGCGATGAACAATATAGTAAATACACGAAATAAGGGAAATTGAAATAAATAAATAATAATTTATAAATGAAATAATATAAAACAAAATAACCTAAATATAAACATAGAAGAATGAAAAATAGAGAGAAAAACCAAAGTAGAATATTAGGTGTTTGCAAAAATTTTGATCACTTTCTCATTTGAAACAGACATTTATTGTAGAAAACTGGTACATTTTTGTACATTGGTACAAAACATATTTTTTAATCAAAATAGTTTCCCTCATTTTCTACTACATTTTTATATATTTTTTTCCCCCGTTTCTTTATCATTTTGACTTGCAGAAGTTGCTGATCAAGATTTGTGCAAATACCTAATATATCACAAATTTTAAAGCGCATGATTTGTTGCACAATTTCTCTTCTAATGTAGGAGAGCGATAACGATGGGCTGTGAATTAAGCGATATGGGCTTCCACAGGCGAACAAACAACTGCAGTTTGCACTGGTGTGCTATAATGGAGTCTGTTTGACGCGGGATATTGTGGTCTCTCAAAAATTTTATGCCCTCTACATGCGATAGTTTTGTAATTTATTACAATGATGCTATAGCCGAGCAAGGTTGACCATTAGATGCCCTACACCATTTCGCCTGATTAATTATACACCAACAATTATACATCGTTTTTATGTCAATACACAATTCTCATGACTGCCCACACATTGGAAGACACTCAAACGTCACCGTTGCCGTTGGATCTAGAATCGGAAATACCGTTTGTTGTGTATAAAAATTTGACGAATATTTCGGTGACACAATATCGATACCAAAATTTCCAAGTTATATAAATATTAATAAAGGAATGGAAAAAAGTAGAGTGTCTTGCAGTTCAGAAGTTTTTCATCCAATGTCTTATAAGACCATTCGCGCGGACAGTCAAATTAGTTTGTGCTACATTCGCGGCATACCTGGCTTGCAAGGCGAACGAAATCTTGACGCAATTGAAAACAATGGGACATTTTTCCTCTTTGGAGTCTTCTAAACTTTAATGCTTTGATTTGTGTTCATCGATATCTGGTCTTACCAAAAGTATTACCAATATAGTAAAATATAATACCAAAAGTAGTAATAAAATTAGCTAAAGTAGAATAAATGCTCAGGCTAATAATGGTAATAATAAAAATATAAAAGTTTATAGTAACAATAAAATGTAGCCGCTTATGCTAATAAAAATAAGGTCACTAAAATGTAATAAGAACAAAAATGTTCGCTAAGGCCAATTGTGGTAAAATTACACTAAGCAATTTTTATGGCGAAATTGTAAAAATTACAATATGTTTTGTTATGACGACTTATCAAAATAAAGCGTTATACGTAGAATGGTTGAAAAGGTGGTCCCACCCGAACCATCAACAATAGCGTTCGTCGTTGGGTGAGAACACGTGAACATGCCAAATTTGATAAAAATATCTCTGCGACCTATGGGTTGAACACAAACATACATGGACAGACATCAAACGGGCAGACGGACAGATAATTAGAATCAGCTTCTGAGTCGATCGGCATTATGAAAGGTGGGTTTATGCGGACGTTGCATGCATCCGCACAAACTGAATATACCCTCAACCACAAGTGGAGTAGGGTACACAAATAATAATAAAGGGTCTTAAGTCTGCAACGAATACATGCCCGTATCACATTGTAAAAATCCAAAAAGTTAGCTGCAATAACATATAAAAGCAGGCTTTTAGTAAAGCTAGTAATTTATGACTTGCTTCCAAAGACGAAATAGAAAGAACATGGCACGTTCTCGAATAGAAAACTTTTTCTCACTACTTTCGCATAGCTATGTGTTGTTCTCTTTTTTTTTTTTTTATTAATTTATAGTTCATTGTCATGATAAGGTTACTCGTCGCTCTGACTCGTTTCACGCTTTAATTGATATTGGCATAGTTCTAATAAAAATTCATAACACATTTTCGTTTATGTGCATGTTCGCTCGCGTTTAAATGCACATTCGCACTTCTTCACACTGACGCTGGTAAATGTTTCGTTATACGTGAACTCAATCAAAATGTCAAATTTGCTGATCATTTAACCGTACAACACGTTTTCTACTCTAAAAGCATTTACTTACTAGTCGTATATGTAGTCATATGTAGATATCCTTTATATTTGCGATTGAATCGTTCGCTTGTTGCATGTCTTCCTAATAACAATTTCCGCAACATATCGTTTAAATGGTTTTTATGTGGGATTTGAACGATAAAACAGTCACGCATTTTATGTATTTTTGTATTACAGAGAGAGAGCACATGATATAACATTCAGACACGTTTTATTGCTACACAGGGCTTTTTTGTATGCAAAAATGATGCATAGTTCGTAGCCCTTGAACAATCATATTCATATCTATTCATTCGATTTTATTTATGTACATTTGAAATATTCAAGATATGTACATATATATAAGTATATCTATATATGTGCATATACGTATATGTATATATGTATCGCTCGCAAGGAAGTTGAAACTTTAATTGAAGCTCTTCTCCTTTAATCTGCCTTTGACTGACCTGAAAATGTCTTACCAAAAAGTTCTTTTGACTTTTTGCACGAAAATTTTAACAACTTTATTAGCTTAGCATTTGACAGCAAAATTTTAAAATTATGTTCTTGCTTGGAATTCATATTAAATTTATATTTTGCCTATATTTATGTGTAAAGTTTTAAATTTCAAAAAAAAAAAAAAAACACGTAAATAACCATAAATTAGTATTACACCTAAAGGCCTCATAAACAATGATTTGAAACTTAAAAAAAAAAAACAAACAAAAATTTAAATGAATTCATGCTTGTAATGGAAAATTCACAATTTTACCGCGAATAGGCGTAAAATATGATAAAGTGCTTCCAAGGCAAACCCAAAAAATATTGAAAATAAATATAATCTTTAACATCAGTAATGAAATTTAATATTCAACATTCATAAAATGTTGTCTTTAACGAAGCAAGCCCAGCCAGCAATTGAGTGACACATTGACGTAATTCATTGACTGAGCGAAAATCAAAAGAATATAAACTTTAAGCCGCAAATCATATAAATTTTCCAAATTATAAGAAGCTTTTAGGTAAGTGCAGTAAGTACAAGTACAGTAAGTCTGAAGCGAATCTTGAGTACTCGCTGCTTATCAATTACGACTTTTCGTTTTTTTTCTTTTTTTCTTTTCAGTAATAGTTAGAGTTGCAAGCGGTTAAGCACACTTTAGAATTATTGTGTGAGCAGTTGCTTTAAATAATCAGCACACTTTTAAAATTTCACTTCCTTTTCTCGCAGATTTTCTTTACAAACATATTTTCTCTAAATCGATTTCGCAGTCATTGTTGGGTAAAATATTAAGAAAAATATTAGAATGTTCGCATAGTTTATAAAGTAGATTTGAAGGAATTGAAATTTTTCAAATTTTGAAATATTCAAGACCAAGACCTTCGCATAATAAAATACCTCTTGTTCAGAAACAGCCTGAGTTCTGATCCTTAGGGAGTTTGATCAACTGCTTTCGAACAGCTTGCAATATTCTGGTAAATAATTTGGATATGAAACACAACGCTCCACAAACTTGAACCAGAAAATTTGAACTTGAAATTTGAAAGAGAAGATTCCGATGTAATGCGAAACTGCGTTCTTAAAAAGTCGGGAATCGATTGCTTTCAATCCTACATGACAGTACAAGCGTACTTTGGCCCAAAATCCCCAAAAAATTTAATTGTCACTAATGCGGCTCAGAAAGCTAATTGATCGTCGAAATTGAACACAATCGCCGTCAGTTAACAAGCTAGTAATACAGTTATACCAAATTGATAGGTGCATGTTTTCTTATCCAGTGTGTTTTTGTGTGCTAAGAACTGCCGGATGAGTCAATTTCAAACTTCAGAAAAACGGCTGTTAAGTATATAATGCTCCGAAGTTTTTTTTAGCGATTTTTGTATGTATGAAGACAACGATGAATGCCTCTGTTGAATTTTTTTCTACCAGATCTGGTTTTAGAGCTGTCGATGGTGTATACCTAGTTCTACCATAGGAAATCGATTTGATCCCCTTTTTGTGGAATAGCTGCAATCGTAAGAATGATGGTACGAGATTTCATTGATTGCGAAAGCAAGATTAAATACTGAATATGATTTGTTCACACATACGCCTAAAAGATATCAAAAAACTCAAACAACCTCGAGAAAAAGCAGAGAGTTTTCGCGTAGAAGATTCGATTTCGTGAAGACATTTGTGAAATCCCATTACCCGGATGTTCATTAGAATCATTTGTCCGGTTCTAAATGGTCCTTGTCGATTTCCTAAATCGTTGGTAATTTTGGAAGCTTGGAACGATCGTCAAATATGAAACGAAAACTAAGTTTGCGAAAAATAATTCTTTGTGTTGCAAACGGATTCACAAAGATAGTGCGACAGCATATTAGTATGATTTATACATAAAGACTAATCAACAAAATGAAAAAATTTGTAATCCGCTTTGGCCTATTTATGTTTTTCAACATCGGAAACGAAAAAGAGGAAAACATAAATTTCAATATTATTGGCATATGCTCTCTGACAGCCATTACACCTACAGCTATAGAAATATTTAAAACAAAATTTAATTAAAAGTTTAAAAATCACTCTTACTTCAAATTGTTTGCGTCAGTTGAAACCTGCTATAGAATACAATTAATTCATCATAAGCACTGCGGTGTAACGACTTTCTATCGTTTCTTACCAGGGGGTCTTTTATTAAGAGCAATAATGTATTGCTTTTGTGCTTTCTGGTGTCAAAATATTCAGCACAAGTTGCATTTTCAACATGCAAGGGATCGTCGGTCGTTTAGAAATCATTATAAAATTTTACCAAAGTGACAGCTCAGTTGTTGGTGATCATCGTTTGTCCATCAGAGAATTGGGTCGTCGTCAGCGTTTTTCTATTTAAGTTACCGGGATCGTTTGATTTAACATCCACCGATTTTTTTCTTTGGGGGTATATCAAAACACGGGTATATGCCAATAAGCTACAAGGTTTGGAATCTTTGGTAGTGAACATTCCCACTCAATGTAGGAGAGAATGATTAAGGATGAGGCAACATATATATTTCTGATCAGTATTAAATTCTAAACCGATGTAAACGTATCTTTTATCAAAACGTTTCCATCAACTAAAAAGAAGCTTGAGAGGTGATTCAAGGGTTGCGTATTATTGATCACTATTAAGCGGTGATGAGTATAAAAGACGCGACCAATTGGGCGAACCCAGAGTTTTTTTTCACAATTTTTGTTTTTGCACAAAAAAGAAGTTTTCAAAATAATAATGTGGAAGCAAATTATTAACTATTTTAACTACAACTATTTTAAGTATTAGAAAAAATTATTGCTTTTGGCAACACCGAAGCTAGCTCTGTGAGGCATTAGGGCCAGTAAGACACGCAGAAGAACTGGTTCAAATGTAAAAACTTTAACTGCGTTATTATACTGTCTTTTCACTTTCACTCTTTATTTCACAGCATGATGCAAAACAATTTTTTCCGTTATGTTTTTAAAGCAGTTCTTCGAGAAAAGCTACTTAATGTCTTTCGACATGTTCATGAAACTTTCCGTTATACAATTTTTGCAGAAGCTCGAAATCACAAACCTCGGAAGTCACACAAAAGCGTTTGGAGTAAAATCGAAGAAAATGTGGAATGATAGAACCCAAGTACCCAATGATGTGCTCAATGATGTTTTCTTTTTCTTCAAAAAATTTACGTCTGAAATGGAGAAATTGGATAAAAGTAGTTCAAGCTGACGGAGAACGGAGAGACGGTTGACAATAATGTATTCGTCAGAGATTCATATAAAATTAAAAACAAGTTCTTATGCGAAATGTTTTGAATTTTTCTAATTCGGCGATCCAACGAATTCAATTAAATGTACATAGTTTTCATAACAAACTAACGCTGTCCTAAATATGCAAAAACAAGCATTGAGCAAACATTGTATGAACTGTTTCACAAGCTATTTCACATGACAGCTTCATTATATTATTCAATTGCAAGAAAATTAAAAAAAAAATTAAAACAAAAACATCGATAACCTCATCCACTCGTGCATGAATAAATGAAAATACAAACTGACTCATATCGATTGTATTTTGTCCAATATTTACCTCTGATATTTAATTCCACCCATTTAATGAATTCATACCTACAAGCACTAACGGCTGTAAAAGTCTCGCGCCTATTACAAGCGGACGAATTCCTACAATTTTATTACATAGCAATAAACAAAAGCAGTTTTTCACTTTTCGGTTTTCTACCGCGTTTTTTCTTCCGTTGTTTGCTCTTCCTTTTCTTACATAGCAACTCTTTCTTTTGTTTATGCCTAAAAGTAACAGCAATTCAAAACACCCTGACATGATGACCCACTTCTCGATCCTTTTTCTTTTTACCTTTGTACAAATGTTGCGTGTGTTCGAAACCCGCAAGAATGAAAAATTCTTCAACAAGATATTCTATGTTTCTCTTTATCTTGCAACTATTGCTTATCTTGTGCGATACGTTTGGGTATGTTGTGTTTGGTATGTTGTGTGTTTTAAAAACACAAAACCATATAAATAAATTATATTGGGTCGTGACCGAATCTTTCATATCCATTACTGCTGTGCTAAAAAACACCAAAAAAGTAAAAGAACTAAATTTTTATGCTCTAATGCTATGGAGTGGACGCGTCTGACTTTTTTCTATTTTCGAAATAAAAGTTTTTGTCGCGCGTTGTTGTAAGCGAGTCCGTGGAAAAATTTAAGTCACTACCAAATTGTTTTGCTCTTCGTTTTCGCTAACGGGAGAATGTTTACCACAAATAATATACAGTTGTGCAGCAGACAGATGGACAGACGAACAGATGTGTTTAGGTATTGCAAAAAAAAAGTTGATACACTACAATATTGGGTAGACATGGTCCATTTCTTCCAATTTGTGTACAGGTACTACATCATCACCCATAGAATATGCATTCAAATTTTTGTGCATTTTTCTCCTATAGTTTATGAGTAATGAACAAAAAAACCAATTTTTTATTCCTTTCCCTATTTCCGCAGTTTACGTAGCACTGTGGGCGTATCCTTTGACCGATTTATCTCATTTTCAAGATCAACTCGCGTGGAAGAGCTTCCAATTTTTCCGCCAAAATTTAAATCGATATCTTCATTTTTGCGGACAGAAGAATGTTTCCACAGACGGACAGACACTCCCACACTCTTGATGCTGATCAAGAATATAAACACTTTGTAGGCCTTTGTAGGGCCTTTGTAGGGCCTTTGTGGCTTTCTTCCGGGCGTTGCGAACGTTGTGACAAAATGAATATACCCATCATTCTTTGGTGATGAGTACAAAGAAGGTGTTGTTCTAACAGTAATAGCTAATGCAATATTTAAGTATATAGTAATACTAAAATGGGAACCGATAGAATTATTGGTGTGAATGTAATAAATGTATGTGTGATCTGTTGCAATAGCCATTAAAAGTTTTTTAATTTTGAGTTTCTCAGCTTAAACAGAAGTAACAACGTCGCTTTTTATGCCTTACACCATTTCTAGTATGGGGTGTGTTAAGTTTGAGCGGACATAAGTAACATTTCTGGTGCGGGGTGTATTAAGTTTGAGCGGACATATGTAACATTCGGAAGGGCTTAGGATAGATCCACCTTTTACTTTACCGATTCATTTCATCATCCCGAATGGAGTTAAACATGCCCATTCGCCTGTCCGCCCATGCAAATTGCGTTCAGCCTAGAGGTCGCTACTTTTGTGGTATTTGGTTGAAGTTTGGTGCACTGACGGTTTTTGACCGAAGAACAAACACTATTGAAAATGGTTCGGGTCGACCCCCTTTTTCGATCACTCCCGATGTTATAATTTTCAAAACTTTTCCAAAAAAATTAGCTGTGTGATAGTATTACGACATCGCCTGGGAAAACTTTTTGAACTACCTTTCAGAGAATCGCTTCTACGAAAACTGAAACTTTGTATGTAAAAAGGGTCTAATTTTCAATATTTCATGGTGAAAATTGGTTCATAATATTAAATTGACAAAGAAATCAACCTTATCGAATTTGCATCATGTCGGTCTATATTTTGGATATATAAGAATCTTCCCGAAATGTAAACACTCATATTCTAAAACGGCGTAATTGTTAATGTTTTATAATGAAAATTTGTTCACAATAGTAATTTGATATAAAATTTGAACCGCACGGCTCTATTTTTTGGACCCTTACAACGTTTGTCATAAATAATGAGAAAAGACGCACGTTCCCCATTTGCAAGTCTTAGCGATCGGAGACATCGGAGTTTTCATAAAAAGTATTGCAATGTTTTTATTTAGTACTAAGAATGAAGGCCTTGTGTATACTAGATTTGCCTGCCTCTTCACTCTTCGCACTATCTTAATTCTTGAGCAATGTTAGTCCCATCTTACGTTTATATTCGAATTGTAAATCGATTGAAATATATCCGTCCATACGTGCGTATGTTGCAAGCAATCTCCTGACCACAAAAGTGAACTTACCGTCCTCAAAGTTGGCAAATAGCTATAGGTTCTTATAAGGATAAATTATTATAGATATAAAATAAAAATGTCCCCCACACATTCTACAAAAATTGATAAACTTAGCCACGTCCATCTTATGTTGTAGTACAAAAGTTTGTATATTTCCTTTTTTTTTTTTTTTCAATCCCCATTTGGATAAAAGTGATGGATGTAGAGTGTTTCGATATCGGCCGAGTATAATTTTATATATACTTGTCTTAATTGAACGGTTATTCTTATGTTACTTTTATTTTGTGCTCAGTAAACGGATAAAGAAGAGCACATTTACAATTGTTTTCGGTTAATACAGATTCCTATGCAAAAATTTCTTTTTGAATGACATGGTTTCACGGAGCATTTGTTTCTCAATCTTAACAAAACTTATAATAAGTTTTCATTGCATTTACAAAAACATACAATAACAAATAACTCAGCTTATATATGTGACTTATGTTTAAATGTCCAGGACAATCATAAACCATTTTTAAATGGCATGAAAATTCAAATCAACGTAGTACCGTAATTAAGTTACGATAAAAGAAATATCAACATATATGCCATGATTAAGTTTGTCAGTCAGTGGGTACACCCATCAATTATATCAACTAAATATAATGTTGAATTGTGTTGTACAAATCGTTCACTTGTATGATATAACGTTGTTTAATACTTTTATACATACAGACGTATACCACCATACGACTAACGCATCAAGAGTTAAACTGTAAAGCAATTTGCAACAAATATAATCAATCAGAAAACTAACGATATAGGAAGAGTTGTAACAAATAATTACAACTTTCCAAATTGTAACAAGATTTTCGAAAAGAAAAACAGGCAAAGTGATTAAAACGAAAACATTTGACAATCGACATGAAAATCTGCAGATAAAAAACACTTCCATATTGAGGTAAAAAACGGTCAGCAATTCTCTGGTAACACGATCCTTATACGGATATAAATTAAACGATTTCGTTTTTCCTGTATATCTCCAAAATTCAAACGATGTTTACATTAGGTACACTTTTACGTCACAAAGACACAAAACAATATGAAGTGATTTGTGTAAATTTATGAGCCTTCGAGTTCCTATGTCGATTATGTATCGACTTCGTATTACTTACATCAGCTCCTCCATCGACACTGTATTATTTGAAATTGTTAATGTAGGAGTTAGCGGTATGTAAACACAAAGACAATATGAAGGATTAATGAAAAAGAAAGGCTTTATGAAACCTGATCGCCTTTATATTTCCCTTGTTAGTCACCTCCACCTCACGTGTCTCTTGTAATGGAAATTTGCGGATTTTTAAAATCATTTACTTTGCTCTACACCTTTTCCAGAAGAGATCCTTTTAAAGACAAGTTTTTTAATAATAACACTAGAGGGCTTTAGCGATGCTTAGCTCGATCACTTAAGTTTCTCAATGCTTTTTCTCGTAGGTAATGCCGATACCGCTTTTTACGCCATATGTATATCTTATATTTTGTTACATTGTCAATTTTAAATATAAAGGGGTCATAATAACTACCTGAAATTAACTGATCTACTTGATTGTAGGACATATTTTTAGCAAATTTTAGTTTAATCTCTCTTTATAGATCAGAAGGTGAGTCTTTTCCCCGCTGTAGGTGCTTTTGAACCCGAATTAAGCCCATACAACGAAGTTGTAAGCGATTATAGTTTTTAACGCACTTTAGACTAATGCCTGCTGTAATTTTTTCTCCGGGTCCATTGTAAAACTTCTTACCAGAGAAAAGCTACATATAAAATGTTGCCAAATTTTCTTTTCTTTGGTCACAAGTTTTCCGTTTATAAAATCGTAAAATAAAGCCTAATCCGTGCTCCGTAGTTTATTTCAATTAGTTAAAAAAATCATCAGAAGTGTTTCAAAAATGGACGATGAACAAATCAACGAGCGTATCACCAATAGCATCTAAATTTATTCTGTTTGCAATATAGGTAAATACCCATCAAGCACCTATCGACGTTTTGCCAACAATCTTGACCCATAAGTTTTATGGAATCGTTGAAGCCATGAAAGTGAATGTAGGAAGCTGAAATTTGGCACAAATATTCCTCAATCGATTCAAAATATAAGATTAAAAATTTTGCGAAACCTGTCTATATCCAAGCCCACAAAGTAGAAGAAACTGATACAATCTCGGAAAAACCCCAATATGTTTTTTATATAATCATAATACACGTCATCGGTACCATACTTGTGTCGTCGGTATTCTGAAAACTAGACCAGGTAGAGAAAAACTGACTATGGACGTATAAAGATCCTTAAGCTGAGTAATCCGACCTCTGAAGGTCTCCAGCAATTGAAATTGTGCGCATATAACACGAGCCCAGAGAACTTTTGAAAATAGGTCGTCTTGGTTCAACAATGCGCTAAGAAACTACAGCTTGTTCAACCGAAAGAAAAATTTGTTCCTAACATTGAAATTCTCAATTAGCATAATTAATACCAGAGATATTTACGTCAAATATCGGAATTAAATGAGGAAAAATTAAAAAATGTGTACACTTTTGATTTGTTTCAAATTCGGAATAGATGTAGGCGTTTCTATCCGTCTATCTGTGTATCTTCTAACCTCCTCAACCGGAAAGTGTTCAACCGAAAAGTGATACAATGTTTTTTTGGATCATCTAAAATCTCAGTTCAAATATTGTCTTGATTGAGCAACTGGTACACCATCACCCAACAAAACACTGCGAGATTGTATATAGAATTTGATGATGAAAATGAGTTATTAGATTCTGTTTGGTTCGAATCATAAGCATACAAGTAATTTCTTATTTTTTAAATTAATTTAATTTATGCCTTAACTAAAACTTCCTGAAAATGGTTGCATATCCACGAAGCAAAAGTGCAAACATAATAAATTTCGCTAGTTCGTTCTGTAGACCGCAGTTTTCTCACTAAGCTAATGGCATAGGGTAGCGGTAACTTATCGAGTAGCTTCTCTTGTCGCCTGACTTGAAATCATAAAGGGTACCAGTGTGAGCTTTGTATTATAAAGACATCGCCGCTAAATTTACGACGCACTTCTAAGAAATTCTAAAAGAATTGTTGTTTGTGAATACCAAACATTGACAGAAAGAGACCAAAAAAATTTGTTTTTTTGTGCAAACCCACTGAAACCCTCGATGCTGCTTGCAAGAGTTTGCTTTTCTTCTCTCGTTGAAACTCGAAATAGAACTTGAAGTAACAGATAGATATAAATATGAAAATGTTTTTCTTACTTACATTATCGATTACGTTTATAAATTTTTTATCTCCCAATGAACTTATTCTGCACCTGCTAGGGACACTTGAGTGGCTTTCCCGTAACTCAAGCCTGCCTCGCTTATGCAGCAAACGTTTTCAATAGTGTTCCTGTTCCTCATCATCATTGACAAGTTGCCAAAATTGTTTTTATTAAGTGCTTTGTAAGCCTGTCCCAAAAGTGTGAACTGTTGCTCTGGCTTAAAATTATTTCCTTGATGGGCTAAGAGATGATACAAACAAATCCTTCGGGAGACATGATTGGTATTTCACAGCAATTTTGTTATCATTACGAGAAGGTTGAAGATATATTGCCTTTACTTTGTTTGAATGTTGATTATCTTCATTGCACGACCTTCTCTGAGTATCATCATCATAGTCCAAAACATTCAAAGCAAGTGAAAATGTTATACTTGACTCATCTGAAATTTTCTTCGTCTGTTCATCGCTTAATTGGTTTTTTAAATGTTCGGTCTTTTTATGATTGCCATGCCTTAAGTGCGGACTACTTTTTCCTTGTACCCAGAAGGGCAAAATGTGTTTAGTGAATGCACTTTCGCCATTTAGTAAATGCTGAAAGCTCGATCATTGACAGCCATAAGTAAATTGGGAAAGATCTCCTTTCTTAAAGGTGTCGATTTTGTAGTAGCCATCGGTAAATTTCTATTCGATGATCTATGTTGACAGTCTTGATTCAGCTTTTGTGGCGGAAGATGTCGTTGATGTTGATGATCAATATGCCCTGGAGGTTGTTCGTGTTTACTTGTAGGCAAATGGAATGCTTCTAGTTTTTCAGGTTGCTTATAGTTGGCTGTGGAAAATTCTTCTATGCCAGGCTGTATTTCGTGATAACTCAACGATCTATTACTGCTACGATTAATGGACTCTGTTGTTATTGCGTTTTCTTTGCAAAGCATGAGCTCGCTAATATCGTCCTTGTTTCGCTGATTATACTTCTCACGATGTCGCAAAGTGAAATTTTTCCACAATGTTAAGACTTCTACTTTGCTATTCGTCACACCTTGAAGCGTATTAGCACTATAATGCCCATCTTTGTTTTTCATGTTGTAATTATTACTAGGCATTTTTAATATGCCCTTCTCATAATTATAGCTATGCTCATAATTACAAGACTTAACATCGTAAGGATCGTAATTAAAGTTTTCATCCCCGTTTTCGTTTCTTTTACTTGAGCTAATCGCAGCAGAGTTTATAAAGTGTATCCATAAAGGCGAAGTAAATTTTACCACTTGGAATAACCGCATTTTCGAATTTTGCCTCCTTTTTTTAGAGGCAACACAGCTATCGTTATCAACCACTTATCATAATAATGATGCTTTCGTTATATACTTAAGAGAATGCGTATCCTTGGCTAGTTGTCGTTCCTTTTTTTTTACTTTCAATGGTAGAAACAAATCTTCCAAAGAGCATTTCGCATTTTTAAACACTTGTCGAATTTTTTAAAGCAACAAATTAACAATTAAAACCGAATAACGATGAAATCGCAAAGATATTCTTCTCAGAAAGTTTGTTTAAATTTTTGTTGAGAGCGAAAACCCATATAGTATCGGATAATATCAAAGTCATTATCATTGAACATATATTGCACACATTAGAGTTCGAGAGCTCTTTAATTAAACGTAGCGTAACATAACGTAACGTAACGTGGAATAGACCGCTAACACGAATCTAAGAAAAAATGTGACAACAAATTATAATTTGCTTAAAAATTTTACAGATAATACTATGATTGTGAAAAGCGTATCTTCTTGACCGATGAACTACTAACTATAAATGTGTAATGATTTTAAATAAAGTATTGGTGTTAATATTAGTTTTTAGCCGTTTGTATCACTGCAATCGTATAAATTATCATACTTGATCTCTTTGACTTACTCCAAAGCACCTTAAAATCATAGAATATTTTATAATCTACTCCTTTTTCCAAGACGAAATTCTAATTTGCTTAGCATGAAATATGAATCAAACATCCGTTAATACATAACCACACAGTTGAACAGTTGAACAGTTGGACACCGAGATTACGACTGATTTGAAAACAAAAAACTCGCAATATTCCTCCATCCAAGAGCAACCTCAATATCTTTCATTGTGCAATGATTTTAAACTGCAGACGTATGCATGCATTGTATACATGCAGCTACCTTTTCATGCGCAATCGTTCGCAGCATGTTGCCGCATCAATCAATCTGCATCTACAAAGAAAGAATTTACATCCGCCAGAAGCTATACATGTACATACATTCAAATGTAAATATATTGTGTTTGATGGAATCAAAACAAAAATCAGCTGTTGAGCGTTTTGCTTACTTTCGAACGAACAAACATGCTTCCTCACGTCGGAAACAAATGGGTTTTACAAGAAACTAATAAACAAATATTTTACAAGTGAATTATACCATAAGCGTATTACAAATGTTTAGCAACATTGGAGGAACATCATCTCCATAAAAAGAGAGAAAGAGAGAGATAAAAATTTTTATATCCTGAAGATTTATTAAATATATCAAAACTAAAACAAAATACGCGTATGTTTACACCCTACACCACTTGTGGTACAGGGTATCTGGCTTGTACGGTCGTATGTAACACCCAGCAGGGCTTAAGGGAGAGCGATCTTTTGTTATTTATTTGCAGAATATTATTCTAAACCGATATAAGCTTGTTTGTTCGTCTGTCCGTCTGTCAGTCTGATCACTGTACATGTATTTATGTGGCCAAGCTACAGCTCCAACGCAACTTTTTAGGCATTTTGATGAAATTTTGTATACTACCATGGTTTGACCCAAGAGCAGAAATGGCTCTTTCTAGCCACTTTTTCAACCAAATCCCCAAACGTCAAAGCCGTTATTTGAAAATAAATTACAGTTTTTAATTTTGGTTATCTCGTGACGGAGATTGGCTAATAGTAGCAATTGCGCAAAAAAGTTAACAGTGTGGAATTTGGATTACATAGGTCTATTTATTAGACCCCAGTATATATAGGGATTATCATGAAGAGCAAGCTCTTATAAAGAGAAACTCTAATTTCTAATTCATTTCGAAGTTCTCTATTCCTTCCCTAACTTTCCAGAAGTAATGAGACGAAGCCACAATTACGAGCTCGCGACAACGCAATATATTTTTGTTGCAGATGTGAAAACGTCAGTTGAAATTCAATACCAACTCTGTGACCTGTATAACCAAATGGAGCGATTGCGAAATATCAAATCAGAGCATTACATGGAATAGAACAAACTTTTGGTGGCGACAAAAATTTTAAAAAAGCCGTTTTATCTTTTCATTGGAAACTTTGAGCCGACAATGTTTGTCCAACGTTACTCTTAGGAAAAATCAGATACGGTATCATCTTTATATTCGTAGAATGACATTACTTACCAATTTTTGTTTCGTAAAACGCAAAATCTTGATCTTTGTGAACACATATCCGTGAACAAGAAAGTAAAAGTGAATATAGTTGCATACAATATGCAAGATTCCCTACCATCAGAGCTAATTCCAATCTAATCCCAAGAAGCACAAAAGGAGCTATGCCAACGCTTAATAGCAAATTGACTTAATATATTTTTTGAAATTTTCTCCTTTTTTTTGATGATTTGATATAATTTTCTTTTTTTTCTTGCTTTGATCTTCTTCTTCTTGTAAAATACAGCAAGTAAACAACATATGATTTACCGAGCTGTATATAGCAAAGGTTCAAGGAGAGCACGAAATTCTTTGTCTGAACCTAATGAAGTTATCGATTAGGCTCGGTAGTAAATACACATATCTATGTATACAACTCATCATTTCATTGATCATCCCTCGTTGAAATTTGGTGAATTTTTAGAAATATATGAAATTTAAATTATTTTTTAAATAAACAGTTTTATGAGAACTTCTAAATAACGATATGTATATATACATATATATATGATAATGATTCGCCGTTCCAAGTAAGAAAAGTTCAGAGTGAAAACAAAGTTCTTTTTCTGAACCTTAAAAGAGTTAGAGACTTGCTTACGGTATAGTTTTTATACTCATCACATCACTTATGATACAAGCGGATGCTAAGTTTATGTGGATGTATGCAATATGTAGAATGTGTTGCGATACACCCGTCTGAGTCAATCTGAACTTGTCTGTCCGTCTGTCCGTTTTGATTTCCTTTATTCAACCTATAGGTTGTAATTTTCGAGATATTTTGGTGAAACTTGGTACATCGACATGCTTCAGGCCAACGACGATCGTTGTTGCATATTTTTCGTATCGGATAACTTTAACGGCCACTTCCTATATAGCGTCTTATCTTGGAAAGACCCTGTATGTACCGCTGTGTAGAATATTTAATGCTGGGCCGCGTCTCATTATAGTGTTTTCACTTGTTTTATTTTACATTTTTTAAATATTTCTTTATTAATTTTTATTTAAGCTCACGTTTCATTATTATTTGCATATCATACATCCGCCACAGTGGTTTTTTTCCTTTAATAAAATTTTTTATTATTTTTGCTTGTTAAACGGCCGACATGTAATAATTCATTTTTATGGCAGGATTGCAAATATATTGGGTTCAAATTTTAATATGTTTAATAAATTTTTCGTCTACCTCCCTGTTGCGAGTCTAAAACATTACTCGAAAAAGGATGCAGTGTGCTTTTATATAATGATTACTGTAACTAGAAACTTTTCTTTAAGGTTTTATAAATATTACAAGCTAATACTCTGTAGAGTGTTGATTCAAGTAAGAGCCATCGCAGATTATGAGTCGATGCAGTTAAAACGGTTTCCTGTCACTTTTACAGGTCGGACTTTCGTTTATTTTCTCCTGCACATTGACATCTGTAAAAACCAATTATTTAAGATGATTGCTATTGAAAAAGTGTTTACTATTTGGTTTAAATGTCATGGTTACATAATATTCCTTTCCTTACGTAGACATCTATTAGGACCTAATCAACACTATGATAATATTTGGTTTGAAGTGTTTTGTTCTGTACTTGCTCGGCCACTAGACCGTAATGCATTTGCTTACTGTTGACATGAATCTCTAAATTTACGTAGATTTTCTTTTCACTTTCAAAGAAACAATTTCTTTATTTGCTTTCAAAGACATTTTTCATTTCTTTCTTTGATCCCTTTTTTTTGCAAAGCTGCTTTCATGAAAAAACCTTTCGATTGCCGGTTATGGCACTTAGGATAAAAGTGGCAATTTTGTTTCCCGTTTTTTTTTTTTTTTCGTTTCTTAAGTCAGTTTAGGAGAACAGCCAAAGCATTATTGTTCATTGCCGACATGCAGAAAGAAAAACAAAGGAAACCGGAAAAAAATCGCTATTGATTTTTGTTTGCTTTTACAAATAAATGACCACACAAGCGAAGCACAGAATTTTCCTTGGATGCTTTTCTGGTTTTGATAGTTATCGAGACAATATGTTCTATATACATAGGGATAAGCAAATTGTATCAGTTAGAAAAAGAAGAACAAAACAAACGTAACCACAACGTCAACTCCAAAGCACATAAAACGATTTCAACGGATTAATGTTGATTTTTGTTGCGGCAGCAAGTTGCGGCTAACTAAACTGAAACACCCACCATGAACATGAGACAGAGAGACAGAGAGATTATTAGAGTTCTGCGTTGATATCGCATTGTAGTCCCACTAATAATGGCGCTTACTCACAAATTGAACGCAAAAATTGAAAGAGAATTTCAAATCTGGGTTAAATGCTAAACAGACTTAACGTTGAGATGATTTCATGTTTCAACTAAGAATAATTAAGGATGTTAAAGAACAAAATACTGGAAATGAAAAGCGTGAATTGGTGACATAAATTGAGTCAAAAGCTTAAAAGAATTTGATAGCGATTTCGTAAACAAATGTTTTAACATCAGCAGACTTTTCTCGTGATACTTCTCTTTTTTTTTTACTTAAAGATTCTTTGAAACAACCAGAAGCGTTGTCGAAAAAAGCTTGGCTTGGCTTCGCTGTTGATGCTTAACGGTTTTATTATTACGTGGTATTTAATGGCCATCACATTTCTTAGAATAGTAAACCGAAACTTATAGATGTACTGTTGGATCCCAAGCTTAACTCTACCTGCAACGTCCATAAGGACACACAATCCACAAACAGGGCAAACGATATTCATAAAGTTAAAAAATTCTCTAGCCATTGATTAATAAAAATTGAAACGTAACTAGCAATATATTGATTAACAAAACTGCATTTCGTTCCTTAATGTTTTAAGCTGCTCCGGTTTGGTCTGTCACAGCTCATTGTCAGAAAATGGTTTATAATCTACTCTGACATTTTCCTACACATTCAATTTCTAGTTTCGAACTTATTTATGGCAAAATTTCTAAAGTAAAAGCCGTTTTCTAAGCAACATCACAAGTCAGAAGGCAATTTTTTCTACGTGGTTTATGGAACTTTGTAACCCCGTTCCTTTTTATATGACTATGCTCTCGAAATAACAACACTGAGGCAAAATCAAAGTAATTATAACAAGAATACGCATCGCTTTCTTCTATGAAGAGTGACCGATCACTACGCCAGGCTATATATGTCTAATTGTCAACTTTAGTAGAAAATGTTGAAACTCACAGTGCTCTCATGTCAATGAACTACAATTTCTTTGGGTGCTTTCCCATTCCCATTTTTCGTTAACATACAAAATTTGAATTAATTGTTAAAAGTAGTCCCTGTAAGCAAAATTTGGATTTGTTTACCTTGTTTGAAAGGTATTTTCATATAAATTCATGAGGTGTCCAGAAAAATTTGTAATATGGACGGAGTAGGCTTCCAAAACCAACTATATCTTAATTTTAAATATTTAACAGGGCATTGTTACGGAGCTCTTTTAAGGGACACGGCAGGTGTCTTTGCTTGTTAAATGCGAATTTATCTTCACATTCTTCTGCAAATATTTTTTTTTCTATCTTTTTACTTTTTATACCTTACGCTATAGTTGGCATAAAGATATGTTAAGTTTGTGCGGATGTGTGCAGCACCCACAAAGACTTGGGATAGACAGACCCGATGGATTTCATTATACTGATCAATTGAGAAATTTATTTTCAATCTGAAGCTTGCTTGTCCGTCTGTCCGTCTTTCGATCTTGTTTCCTTGTGTTCTACCTAAAAAAAATTTTCGAGATGGAATTTAATACAATGGCATGTTTTGGCTCAAGAACAAAGATTATTCGGATAAGACCATTTTTTTGACCACTTCCAATATAAGGCCCAATTTTTAAAATTTATTTTATGAATAACTATACTAAACGAAGTGCTGCAGGGTAGTTAATGGTGAGCCGTATCCCACCACAATGGTTTTAGTTGTTTTTATTCAATTTAGTTTCTTTTTTTTTTTAATTACAATGGTTTTTATACACATTTGCCTTAATCTTACTATTCCTTTAAATACCATATCAATAATAATTTAGTTATTTCTAAATTGTATATGATATTGTGCAGTTTCTTATCATTAAAATAAAACGGTCATTGTGAGGGTAGATGTTTAATGGGTTCAAAAAAGCAAAAATCAATTTTCAAAACATAGTCGTATCTTCAGCTGATTGAATAATTTCGCAAATAGAAAAAGCAATTTTGGAAGAAAAAAAATGTTAAGCACGACCCTACCGTCCTAATAAAAGGAAGAAGTTTTTCAAGCTATTAAAGCAATTGCGTTTGGCAAGCTTCGCACATTAGACGTAAATGAAAAATTTCTTCAAAATGGATTCTTTAGCGGCATATGACCACACTTGTCATACCGCCGGCTGATTCACTTTTCGCTTCGATAGCGTTTATTGATTAATTGTTAGACATTGCGCGATATATGTAGAAAATTTTCGATTTGTTATTTTAGCTAAACAATTGGGTCCTGCGGTTGTAAAGTAGTGAAGTCACAGCCCGTTTGTCCCATTGTTGAGCAGCATTTGTATCGATTAGTACGTAGACCTATTTTATCGACACATTGAGAATACAAATATTGATATCAGCGGAGAGATAAAGATATAAGAAAAGTATCAAGTACATATAAAAATAAGAAGAAGAAAATAAATGTACAAAAATAGCGAGAAGAAGAGAACAGCGCTTGGATTAATGTCAGAACTGCAAAAAATAACTCAAGTTAAAAAGTTGAAGGGCAAAGGTAACAACCTTTAAAGCATGATCTCAAAAATTTCATTATAACAAAAAATCAAATGGAAGGGTTCAGGTTACAAATCAAGATAAATAAACTAAAGAAAGAAGAAAGTTTATAGCGCAGTGAGAAAAAGCAAAAGCGACTGATTTAAAAAAATGGAAAATCAAAGCTCAAGTTACCGAATACAAAACAAAAGAATATGAGGACAAACAGAAAATGAACATATTACACAATAAAAAGTATAGAAACGAGAATCTGATTAAAATATCAAGGAAAGTAGACAGATAAGCAATTTAAGACTTTAAACAATGAAAACAAAGTTGAAGTTGAAGTTTCATTTTATTGCAGATAGAAAAAGAAATTTAAAGTGAATTATTTATATATTCATTGAAGAATTTTACATATCCGCTTAATCTTCGATCATTACAAATGCAAAGAAATGATATATTGCTAGAATTCATACCATGCATATGACGTACGGTAGCCCGATAAAGTCTAAGGATTAAGGATTGTCTCATTAAAAACTGCATGTATGGGTTGAGGGTCAAAAAAATGTAGTTCTTAAGAAACACAAGCTTATATTAAATACAATAAAACAAATACCCCAGAAAATAAGCACCAATCAGACCAACCAAACAAACTTAGAGAGCGTGAAAAACAAAGTGTTATCAGAATTGTAACAAGTGAACCCAAACCTAGTGATTTCAATATTGCGAAAGATCGGGAAAAATATAAGTCAATTAGTGTTGACCCCGAACACGCTCAAAATATTTTAGGATTCAATGATTTTCACAGCCACTCATAGACATGCATCCCCAAACCATGGCAGACCCTCCATCATGCTTTACACTTATTAATAAATTTTGTATTGCCATTGCTGTATTAGGTTCTCTCCTTACTCTTTATTTCTCATCGTATCCGAATACATGAGACTTAGATTCGTCATCAAAAATTACCGTCTTCCAAAAATTTATATGATCATTTTTGTGGAAATTTTCAACTCGAGGGCTCATCATAATGTCTTCGCTTAGAAATGTTTCTTTTCTTGGATTTGGAACTTTTTTGTGATATGTTTTCGGAGTATGTGTACATTTTTGTGCTTTTTATGGGATTGAAATATATTTTTATATCCTACGCCACTTGTGGTACAGGGTATATTAAGCTTATACGTACGTACGTAACACGCACATTCGCTTAAGGTAGACCCACTTTTTGTTAAACGGATCGATTCGGAAGCATTTTCTAAATCGATCTGAGCCTATTTGTATTTTTTAAACCTCAACCTATAATTGCGGTTTTTCATAAGAGAGGCCTCAATTTTCGGTACTGTATATAGACTTCACTGGACTACTCTACGTATGTATAGGAAAACAGAATCATCTGTTGTTAACTCGCCAATTATTGAAGAAGAAGAAGAAGAACGCTAGAGTTTCAATAAACTTTGCATACTTTTCCAAATTCACGGGTAACCACACCCCTATGGCCCAGCCAAGGTTAACAAAGTGTACCTAGTTTTATTTGTAGTTGTTTAAGATCAATTTTAGCATTCAGAACAAAAGCGAAAACATTTTACTTTTTTATTTCCGTCGCAATTTGTTGCGGTACTTTGACGAAATTGCGTACACTGAGGTGCACTCCATTGAAAGTGACTTGGATTAGGCCTTTTTTACGAAGAGTCCTCATATAAGAGTTTATTTTAAAAGCCTCTTTATGCCGAATCTTTGAACCACTTCTTAGGTGAACGCCCCAACTCTAATTGTGAACATTTTAATATGAAAGGTCTTTTATAATAGCAATTTGCCGTAAAAATCAGCAAATTTGCACCAATTTTGTCCTTTTTTTGAGCCCCATCCACCTTTTCATAAAAAATGAACACCTTATGCGGGAATAATATCTATTTTTTTATAATTTAGACAAAGAATAGTAGAATTCTCGACAAGAAATATAATTTTGCTAAATTTAAACTACGTCAGCCCGCTTTTTGGACCTTCTTTGATATGAGCATTTTTATGGGAAGTATGCTCTTATATGGAAAGAAGGTGTAACCATTTTTGGGTTTTTATCGTGAAAATAAATGAAGAATTGTGTTAGGCGGACTGGCATAGAGTATTTATTAGCCGGCTTTGCTAAACTACAAGGTTTTTACTTGTTTCAATTTAAGTGAACTGCTTGCAGCGATAAAATCATGTGCTGCAAATGCAGTTTCACTTGCTTAAATTCTTGTAGCCGAAAGTGACATAACTGTAGTGGTTTTTGTTTATTTAACCAATGATGTGGTTTCAAATTTTTCCGTTTGACGTTTTGTCTGGTAGGGAAATTGTCACTTTTGTGATCTAAAAAGTAAACAAAAAGTTGTTCAAATTTTTTATTAGGTGTGTGAATAAATTTCTACCGAGTTTTTAATAATATTTTAATGAGTGAGAAATTACTTCTCCCATATTTTAGCCCGTATATGAATTCTTTTCTCCTTTCATTTTTTCTCTTGGCTTTTGTCAGGAAAGCGAAAACTAGCCGATAACAGGCCGATTAAAAACAGTACTAATCAGTTAAAGGGACTACGACATGGCTGAGGAGATAAGCGACGCGACAGAGCAGGAAATCATAACTCAATTATGGTTGGCCTGCGGCAGCACGTATAATGAATGCTCGATTGTGAATATAGTTAATTATCGATTGGACATGCACCTCTGAGGTTGCGACCGCTGTCCTTATTTCATTTTCTGCACTTCTCTTCCTCTAAACATTGTCGTATACAAGCATAGGAGACATCTCGTCATTAACTGGTTAAAAAGAAATAGTTTCTATTGAACACACCTAGCCTAGCACGTTCCGGTCCAGTATTAATAATGTTCCCGGGACGGGTTTTGTCGAATGAATCCGAAATTCCTCGCATTGAAAATGAAAAGCTCGTCACTTTTCGCGGATTGTACCCGCTTTTCGCCTCAATTACATGAGCTGTTGGTTCGAGCAGTCCATGGTGATGGCTTCACCTGATTTGAGCCAACTCGTAACATACTTCACTTCACTACCAACTGACTGATATATATCGTTGATGTCAATAATTCGCCTGGTCTGCATCGTGGTTGTTTACGATTTTTCATCAAACCTTTCAAAATCTCTATTGTAAACAATTCATTGCGATAACATGAGCATGTGCAATAAGTTTAAAGTGGAGAAGTTAGAGTTTTGATCAGCAGTGTACAAGGCATACCTATTCCAAGCAAAGTTAATTATAAAAACGTTGGGCTTTTATGGGCAGGTTTAACTTTATAAGTTTTTCAATCCTAAGGACATGTGGAAATATCCCAGTGCTACAAGAAAAAAATGCCAAATTGCTGTTTATGGAGATAAGCTAGCGAGCACTTTTTAAGTGCGAATATTTGCTTTTTGGCTCACTGACGTAACAATA